>LPNX011122267.1:219476-328119 GCA_001517045.1 Pseudotsuga menziesii
ATTTAAATACCTCAGTCGAGGTCTTAACGAAACCTTGACCGAGGGTTTGTAAAGCCCTCGACCGAACAAAACCCTCGACCGAGGTATTTAAATACCTCGGTCGAGGGCTGAAAAAAACCTCGGTCAAGGGCTTGATAAAACCTCGGTCGAGGTATTAAGACCTCGGTCGAGGGTTTAACAAGCCCTCGACCGAGGTGCGTTTTTCTGTTTTTGCCGAAATGCGCTTGCCAAAAAGTGTTACCCAGGTCCGCGGATTCACCCTAACTTGAGAAGAAGACATTGTGCAGCTGTAGAAGCTAGGGAATCTTACTTTTTGGGTCTCTCTCCACAATCCATCAGTAAAAGCATGCTAGGATGACTCTCCATTGAAGGGTGCATCTTTCTGTCGAAGCGAAATTCGATTTCGAGCATTTTTAGTTTTCGATGCGGAAATAAGGGCTTTCTACAAAAGAAGAATTTTTGAGTGAGCCCAACATAGGATTGTTCTCCTCATCAAAACTGAAGTTTAGAGACCTAGATCAATAAATTTGGTTGGGTGAAACTCCTGGAAAGTCAAACCCTAGTTTGACCCCGAGCTAGAAAAACCCTAAATACTAAAACTGCTAAGTTTTGGTACATTCGCTATATCATAAGATTGGAAAAGTATCAGGAGCTGCACATTGCAAGAGCCAAATATACAATCCTGATGAACGTTGTATCCAAAATTCAGCCTTAGATTCGCTATATTCTGGGAGATATGATCCCTCCAAGGATAAGGGGGGGATTATTAAACCTTGGGCCTATGGGGAAAAGCCATGTGTCAGCTGTTAAACCCCTGATGTAGTTGGGGTATTTATTGTTGGGTAGTCGTGGGTGTGGTAGGACTGTCAGTCCTTGCCCATGTGCCCACTCCACCAGCAGACTCTTCATCTTCACGTCGCGTGGGTAGAGAGTCAACCTTCCCATACTCTCCACTCTCTCACGACTCCATTCTAGCATTCACGACCGTATTCCATTGGGGTTTTCTTTCCCATCTCCACGTAGGGGATGGATTGTCCCATCCTCAAGTAGAGAGTTGTTCTCCCCATTTTTTTGTTCTCCTCAGGCACAAGATCTTCGGGGTTTTTATTCATGCAGTGAGTTGGGAACCCGAGCTCTGTCACCCATGATTTCCTGTGAAGGAGCCCTTCACGTTCTGGGGGTGTGTATGTGTGTTTCCATACTGATTTGGGGTTCTGCGTATGTGTTTCCATACTAATTTGGGGTTCTGCGTATGTGTTTCCATACTGATTTGGGGTTCTGCGTATGTGTTTTCCCTTCCCAGCTAAGGACCTGACTTTCCTCTTCCATTTTCAGGCTGTTTAATTGTCTCGTTGCCTCCTTGTTGAGACTGGGGCTGTTGTTTCCCCACGTTGTTTGTTTGCTATGGGATCAATCACATTTGGGCTTTCTATGGCTATTGTTGAGCCGTTTTGGCCACAATAGGGCCAGGAACGAATCAGGAATTGTTTCCCCTGTTTAAGCTGTGAATAGCTTGTTTTACTGCGGGTTTGCAGTGGTTGGTCTTCGGACTATGTGGAGTGGGATTGAAGGCTGGGTATGCTTGAGAAACCTAGTGTTTGGGATCCACACAGACAGAGTTAGATGACTGGCTTTCTTCTCCGCAACCCCTGAATGGCACTGGAAGGGAATTGAGGCCTGAGGGACTGTGAAGCAGAGAAGGGATTGATTCCTTGTGTTGGGTGTGTGCAGGTGTCTTAGAAGTCAGGATAGCTCTAGTGTAGACATCCTTAGCTCTCCAATGAGACCACCAGCTTAGCATTCAGCTTCTCCCAGCTCCATGATAGCCTGATAAACCCTACCGTGTTGGCTTGGCTGATTAGTGTATCCTTGGCTATGTGTAAGCTTGTTTGTTCCTTATTCCTTGGGGAATCATGCCCAACTTGGGGGTGGCAGCGTTGTTGAGAGATTAAGGAGAACGCTAGCCTATGGTTGGGTGGAACATTGTAGCGACGTAACTGGTTGCAGGACGAATTCTACATAAGATAAGCAATCTTGACTATTTCATCTCTGCAATCACATTTACTGTTTAATGAATCATGATGAACATGTTGATGCCTGTATGTATGTTTGCTTCCGCTATGTATATGAATGACTATGCATCTTAGCATGTTTTATGTTCAAGCATTTCGTTTTTTTTTTATGTATGCTCATGTTCATGGGCTAGTTTCCCGGATGATTAATGGTTCGGTAGTGTCCTCTTCGCCGGTCAGAGGGTCAGGGACGTTACAACCCATAACTATGCATTAGGGATTATTCTCTAACCTTTATTGTAACATGGATTTTAACATCATTTAAGAGATAAATTAAACAATCAATATCCCTAACAAGAATAATAAACTTTGTGGTATTTTATCAATATTTCTTTGGCTCTTCTTTGTATTAATATCACTAAGCTCCAAATAATAAGTGTTAAATGACAACTAATCTAATGTGTTTATGGGAGGTTTCTCGTTATGGTTGTTTACGGGAAGTTTCTCATAATAGGCATAATCAGAAACGGTTTACTCATGTAACTTCTTTCATGGATTATAGTGCATGGTTGGTATACGTAATGTATTGAGTTGTCTGAGTGGATGAGACCCGTTATGCAATTTATTCTTCTTCATTAATGAGTTTCAATACTGTTCCTGCATGGATGTTTCCCCTCTAGGGTTTTACCACATGAATCGTTGGTGTTTTAATGGTGTTGATAAATGTGTAGTTATGTAATTTGTCTCTGATATTTTAACGCCAAAGCGCTAAGCACAATTCGATTATGTATTGTGAATGATGTTTTCTTCAACATTGTTGTAGAAACATTAGCAACAAGCCTACGTAAGAAGTTAGAAAGTCTGTATATGACCAAGTCAGTGACAAACAAAATTTACTTGAAGTGACAGCTATACGGTATGAGAATGAAAGAAGGTAAAAAGATAGCAGATCATTTGACTATTTTTAATACTCTTATTTTCTAGTTGAGTAGTATGGATGTTAAAATTGTTGATTAAGATAAAGAAATCAATCTCTTATGTACTTTACCTAAATATTGGGGTCAAGTAGTTTCTTCCATTAGCCTTAGTACAACTGATACTTTAGAATTTGACAATGTGGTTGTAGCATTATTATCTGAGAAATTAAGGAAGAAAACCAGTCTTGGAACCTCTTCTCCAGAAGCTTTGGTTGTTATAGGTCGATCCAAAGAGAAAGGAGAAAATTCAAGAGGTACTTCCAAGTCTAAATCGAAGGGTAGAAATAGAAAATTAAAATGTTGGTACTGTAACAAGACTAGTCATCTCAAGAAGGAGTCAAAGGCAAATTCAGTTAAGTCTTTTGATTCAGGTAGGCTCGATGAGGTCTTGTCTGTTTGTAATATTTATGAATATAATGAGGAATGGCTAGTAGATTCTAGTGCTTTGCACCATATCTATCCTCATAAAGACTGATTTGCTTCCTATCAAATAGTTAATGATGTAATAGTTTTTTTAAGAGACAATCATTCATGTAAAACTGTTGGGGTTGGAAGTGTTAAAATTAAAATGTTTGAGGGAGTTATAAGAACACCTAGATATGTTAGACATGTACCTGAGTTAAAAAAAAAAATTAATTTCTTTGGGAGTATTGAATTCTTGTGGTCATAAGTTTACAGGTTTTAATGGAACTCTAAAAGTTTCCAAGGGTACTTTAGTGGTCATGAAGGCACAGAGGGCAGGAAACGTTTACAAACCGGTTGGAAGGACGCAAGTTAATGGTACTAGATCAGTATCTGAATAAGAGTCAGGATCCACTCAATTATGGCATAAGTGTCTTGGTCATATGAGTGAAAAAGGACTTCAGATATTAATGAATCATAAATTGCTTCCAAATTTGAAAACAATGAATTTGATGTTTTGTAAACATTGTATATTCATAACGCGGCATAGATAAAAATTTAAAGTAGGTAGTGATGTTAGTAAAGGTGTTCTTAACTACATTCATTCTGATTTGTGGGGTCCATATCCTACCATTTCCTATTGGGGAGAAAAATATTATGTATTATTTGTAGATTATTTTTCTAGAAAGGTTTGGGTCTATGTCATAAAAAGAAAAGTTGATGTGTTTAACACATTTAAACAATTTATAGTTATGGTGGAAAAAAGAACTGGCAGGACAATCAAGTGTTTAAGGTTGAATAATGGAGGTGAATTTACTTCTTTAGAGTTTGAAAAATATTGCAAAGATGAAGGGATCATAAGACACAAAACAAATCTATACACTCCTTAGCAAAATGGCGTTGCATAACACATGAACATGAATCTTATAGGAAGAGTAAGGAGCATGCTTAGTAATTCTAATTTGGGGAAAGAGTTGCGGGCATAAGCAATTTATAATACTTGTTATCTAATAAATTGGTCACCATCAATTGCAATAGATTGTAAAATTCCAGAAGAGATATGGACTGGTCATTCCTATGATTATTCGAATTCGAAAATCATTGGTTGTGAAGCTTATGCGCTTACTCCTAAAAGTCAACGTTCTAAGCTATACCCTAGCTCAAAGAAGTGTATTTTTGTTGGATATGATGATGTAATGAAAGGATATAAATTGTGGGATCCTACTACCCACAAAATTGACATTAGCAGAGATGTAATGTTTTATGAATCTTCTCTAATTAAATCCAAAAATGTAAGAGTTGATGTGGAATATGAACAAGTAATATCAAAACAACCATTTCAGTTGGAGAACCAGTATTCTCATGACTCAAAGAAACAAGAATAAGTTTTCAGTGAGAGAGAAGTCATAGAATATTAACAAATTCAAGAAATTGTGGAAATCCCACAACCTATACCAAGAAGACCATTAAGGGAGAGAAATCCTCCTAAGAGGTATACTAATTTTGTTTCGTATGTTTTATTTACTGATGATAGAGAAACCTCTTGTTTTCAGGAAGCCATTGATTATGTTGACAATGCTAAGTGGAAGATGGAAATGAAAGAAGAAATGGATTCTCTAGAGAAAAACAAAACATGGGAACTGGTTGAACTCCCCAAACATAGAAAAATAGTTGGATGTAAGTGTGTCTTAAAATTTAAGAAAGGACTTGATGGTAAGGTTGAAATATACAAATCCAGATTCATCGCAAAAGGGTACTCTCAGATGGAAGGTATAGACTATCATGATATTTTTTCACCAGTTGTCAAGATTGTATCTATTCATATTGTGTTAGCATTGGTTGCATTGCATGATTTGGAGTTATAGAAACTAGATATTAAAACAACTTTCTTACATGGAGATTTATATAAGGAGATTTATATGGAACAACCAAAATGTTTTTTACAACATCATAAAGGTATATTAGTTTGCAAGCTCAAGAAATCATTGCATGGCCTGAAAAAGTCGCCCAAGAAATGGTACAAGAAATTTAATTCTCTCAAGGTGAACCAAGGTTATACTAGAAGTGAGTATGATCATTGTTTATATTTTAATAACTTGAATGATATATTCATTATCTTAGTATTATATGTTCATGATATTCTTATTATGATAAAAGCATGGACAAGATTAACAGGTTGAAGGCTCGGATGGCTAGGAATTTTTATATGAAGGATCTTGGAGCTGCAAAGAAAAACTTGGGCAATGAGATACACAGAGACAGGAGAAATGGTAAGCTTAGTTTTTCACTAGAGAAGTATGTTGAGAAAATACTTGAAAGATTTGAAATGAATAAGGAAAATCTTGTGAATGTTCTGTTGGCTTCCCATTTTAAACTTTCTTCAAGTTTATTTCCTAGTAGTGTTGAAGAAAATTATTATATGTCTCGTGTACCATATGCCAATACAATAGGATGTTTTATGTATGCAATTATGTGTACTAGACCTAATATTTCACATGCATTAGGTGTTGTTAGTAAGTACATGGAAAATTCAGGAAAAGAACATTGTAATGCAGTGAAATGGGTGCTTCAGTACCTAAGATGCACAAGTGACTATTGTATCACCTTTAATAATAACAGTGATTATGTATGTTGTTTTGTTGATTCATATTTCGCAGGTGGTTTGGACAAGAGAATGTCTACTTCAGGTTATGTCTTTAATCTTGCAGGTGGAACTATAAGTTGGATGTGAAAGATTTAGGAAACAATTGCTTTATCCACTACAGAGGTTGAATACATTGTTGCTTCACATGCTTTCAAAGAGGCAATTTGGATGAGAGGTTTGCTTAGAGAAATTGGAAGCCTAGAGAACAGTGTGTTTGTCTTCTGCGACAGTCAAAGTGCTATGCAATTGGCTACAAATCTTGTTTATCATAGTAAGACTAAACATATTGATGTAAAGTATCATTTTGTAATATAATTCATTAGTGAAGGTGGAGTAGATCTGAAAAAGGTCCATACTAGAGAAAATTGTGTAGATATGTTCACAAAACTAGTATTTTTCGAGAAGTTACATTGGTGTGTAACTACTCTTGGTTTCAAAAAAAGGTGATAAATAGTCTTGGGCAAAGTATTTGTAAATTTTGTTGTCAAGGTGGAGATTGTTAAATGATAACTAATCTAAAGTGTTTATGGGAGGTTTCTCATTACAAGTGTTTACAGGAAGTTTCTCATAACGGGCATAACCGACAACGGTTTACTCATGTAACTTCTTTCATGAAGTATATAGTGCATGGTTGGGATACATAATGTATTGAGTTGTTTGAGAGACCCGTCATGAAATTTCTCCTTCTTCATTAATGAGTTTCAACACTTTTCTTGCGTAGATGTTTCCCCTCTGGGATTTTACCACATAAATTTAATGGTGTTGATAAATGTGTACTTACGTAATTTATCTATGAAATTTAAACAATAAGCATATTACCCTATATAATTAGTCATATATGCAATCATTCTAAATTTGTATATTCCTAAAAACCATAAATCTAATAAAATTTCTTAAAACATTTATAAAGTTATGTCCCTTTACCAAAGGTCTTGACTATTACAATTTCTCCAAAGGTCTTGACTATTACAATTTCTCCAAAGGTCTTAAGGACTAGTACCATTCCTTAATTTGTGGTCATCTATCACTAGTATATAAAATTTGACAATTGGCATTCAAAAGAGAATGAATATGAGAGTTTATCATGCTTTAAGATATGGTCAATATACAAATCCAATATGCATTCATAGGAAATTGTATGGGTTCGAAGATGTATATTTTGTCTCTAAGAATTCAAAATTTCAAAATTTAAACAATAGCTAACCATTTACATATACTTTATTCCATTTTTGAGGTTGGCTATCATTGCGCCTGTGTGACCCTGTTGTCTCATCTGTTTGTGCCAATTCTGTAAATTAGTAATATCTCATCAATTTGACCTACTCGTTATTGTGTACTAATTTGCTATTTTAGATTTATGTCCCTATACCATCTAAAAACATTTAGATGGTATAATTTCTTTATTTGAATTCTTGGGTGTTACCAATTTTGGATGGCCATAAAGTGGTCAAGATCAACCCAGAATCAGAAATAAATCATTCCTGGGATATAGATGGAAAGTGTTGAATCTAAGGTACAAGTGAATGCCAACTATCTAAGCTAGTGGATAGGAAATTAATCAAATAATGATTAATTATTTTATGAGTGGGTTTATGATATTCCAACACCCCCCTTTAAGCTTGAATTTATGATTATATCTCTGAACTAATTAGAAATATATATGCATATAGGTCCCATCAACAAAGCTATGGTCACCCTTTTTACAATTGATCTTGTCCAAAGAAATGAGGAAAGAGGAAAAACCTCAAGGGGAAAATCCTCCCTCAAGAAAATACATGAAAAGCAATACCAAAAATGTTGAAATGCTCGTGTTGTTTCTACTTCGAACTAAATTTTGATGTCTGGAGGAATCTTCTTCTTGGGAAGAAGATAAATCTGCTCACCTGGATCAAGGACAACTGCAGGATGGAAACAATGACCTTGTAGAACAACTGAGATCCAATGATGTGAAGGAAATACTGGAGGATCTTGAGACTTGTAATCAGCTCTAATATGATGAGATGACTTGAAATTCGAACCAGTAGAGATGAAATGAGCTCCAGATAGGTGAAATAACTGTCCAAGCGAATGTATAATGTCTCCATATTCATTTACACAGAGAGGATGTGTGCAAGTGATCTTGTAGGAACATAGCGAAGGCATAGGATCAAAGAGTGCGAATGCATGGGCTCCATGGGTTGATCTAGCTTCCAAGGAATCCAAGAGATTATAAATAAGCACAACAGTAGACTCATGGGAATATACTGGTAAAGAATCCTCTATGGTAGAAGTATGAGAGGAGGAAAGATAGTGATGTTCAAAATATTCAAGGAGGCTCTTAGAATGAGTGCCGAGAACAAAGGAGGAGCTATAGAAGTGCATGGTATCAAGTATGGTAAGTGGTAAGACACTAAAAGGACTTGATTTGGCTAAGAAAACATCCTAGAAGTCACTGGGTTGCACACCATCAAGAAGAGAAGCATGCACAAAGTGTGAGAGGTCTGGCATATGGATCTCAGAATCCATGATAGAAGACATAGAGAACACTGAATGTGTGAGTGAATCATCAATAGCAATAGTGGATCCATTAGTCACTTCTTTTTCATCAACAACATCATAAGAAGATAAATCAAGATCTTCTACTTCAAGAGACACAAAAAAATATGGCTCTTCAATATTTGCTTCTTGATTGAAAGAGGAAGCATTCGAATCAAAGAGAGTAGTAGCAACCAGAACTGTATGAGAAACTTCTTCATGATCAACTTCATCAAAGACTGTAGAGGTCGAGACATCTTGAGAGAGAGAAATGATTGAGGAGCTGTAGGCACTCTCCACATAGCTAGAAGGATCCTCATTTTCCTTTCCCAAAACTCTATCCAATGTTGTTCAGAGATCCTTTGGGTATTCAACAGAATCAATAAGGTAGCGCATGCTTGGAGAGATAGCTAGAAAAATAGCTCCAATTGCTCTATCACAGTCATTCAACCAGACACTTGGCTCTTCATAAGATTCTTCACCAGCTCCAATAGATATCTCATAGAGACCTTGTCTCTTTAGATATGAAATCATCTTCAATTTCAACTCTGAATATCTTGTGAATGGAGAAAGAAGAGGAAATGATACTCTTGAATCCATTCAAAGTTGAACCTGCGAAATAAACCTGCAAATATGAAAAAGGAGGATTAATTAATGAACTCTCAAAGATCTGATATCATGTAGAGTTTTGATATCCTCAGCTCTGATACCATGTAGAAATTCTAAATCCTTTATGGCATAAGGAATTTCATAAACAAGCTAAGGATCTAGGCACACAATTAACCTCACAGAGAATTGTAGAGAATTAGCATAAGGAGAGAAGAAGAAGAATTAATGAACACACATTAATGAATGATCAATGAATGATAATTGATATTATTACATAGGTAATACATCCTTATAAAGGAAAATAGATTTGCTAGAAGACAAATCAAGAAAGCAGGCTTACTAATTATGATAAACCCCATAGTTGGCTAAAGCACTTTCCCAATCTACCAAGCACCTCACGAATTAGAAATAGAATGTGTGAGTGATGATGAGTGAAGGAAAGACTTGCTAATCCTAGAATATGGAGAGAAAATAATGGAGGATGGGTTGGAAACAAAAGCTGCCAATTTCCTAGTTGACTAGATTTACCTTATCCACACAAAAGTAGGATAAAGCAGAATAAAGCAGAATCTACTATAAAGCACAGTTACCAATTTTGGATGGCCATAAAGTGGTCAAGATCAACCCAGAATCAGAAATAAATCATTCCTAGGATATAGATGGAAAGTGTTGAATCTAAGGTGCAAGTGGATGACAACTATCCAAGCTAGTGGATAGGAAATTAATCAAATAATAATTAATTATTTTATGAGTGGGTTTATGATATTCCAATAGGGATTTCTTGAGGAAGTTGGAGGTCTATGAAATATATTCATCTTGTACACATAAATTTAATTAAGTATATACTATCTAAGTTAGTTCAATATCTCAATGCTTAATGCTTATTGTTAAGCGAAAATTTCAAACCAAGAATAATTCATAAAACCATATTATATGGCCTTTTAATCAATATTAAAACAATAGACAAAATGTATAGAATCCCTTAGATTGGGATTTTTAAGTTGAACGTCGACTTATAACAAGAAAAACATGTACAACGACAAACAAGAAATTATCGACATGGTCAGAAAATACAAGACAACGATTAAGTTGGATTTAAACATGCCAAGAATCTATGAACTCATTTCCATAAAATAACTCAAAAACCCATTGACATTACTCAAAATCTCATAGGGAAAATATAAATACTGTATATTTACGCTCATAGGAATTTTTTTTGCCAAGGGAATTTTGAAACAATTGTATATGTTATTTGTCCTTCCTTTCAATAGATTGTTGTTGGGTGTGTTTTTTCTCCATTATGCATAATTCGTTGGGTTTTCATCTTTCTCACTAGTGGACGCTCATTGTTCACTATTTTTCATGTCTATGGTCTGCCAATTAAAGAATAAGAGGAAACAACATAACACAAAGGCTCGCACACACAAGAGGAGGATCACACATTCAACTCAATCGTATTACTGAATAAAACCTACATATATAGGTAAAACATCAACCAGAATAGATCCATGAATAATGGATTAGCTGCTATCACTAAGGAACTCACAAACCATTAAGTCTATATTTAACAAATAAACATGAATATATTTCTGCATGATCTCTAACAACCTCCCTTATTGGAGAAATAGATTCTCTATAACACCATGTTTCTTTCTAAGATCCTCAAAATGGATTCTTCCAACTGGTTGGGTGAAAATGTCAACAACATTTTCACTTGTACTACAATAAGTCAATTCAATATCTTTATACTCAATATTTTCTCTCACAAAGTGATGTTGCAGCTCAATATGTTTGGATCTGGCATGATAGACTGGATTATGTGGTAGCTCTGATACCAAATTAAAGAATCATAGAAAAGAGCAAAGGACACACACAGGAGGAGGATCACACACTCAACTCAATTATATTAGTCAATAAAACTTACATATATAGGTAAAACACCAACCAAACTATATCTACGAATAATGGATTCCTATCAATAAGGAACTGACAAACCACTAAGTGTATATTTAGCAAATAACCATGAATGCATTTTAGCGTTGTCTCTAACACTTTCACCGTCACGTTTTCGGCCTTGAACTTCTGGAAAGGGGCTTTATGTACCATGATCAAAGAAGTGAGTGGTAAGGTCTTTTTGCTTCCGCCCATGATTTGCTTCTGCATAAATACATGTACCTTCTTCCATTGAAACGACCTATCCATATATATGTGACGCTACCAAAATTCAAAGCTTAGCACTACAACTAGAAGGTGTGACCAAACCTAGTGGGAGGATCACTCCAAATCTTCGGAGGTCTTCATTGAGATCAATATAGACAACTTGAGCAGTTCAATGGAGATCTAAAATCAGAGGACTATTGGGATATATTATTGTGGAATTCGTGAGAAAGCGGATGCAAGCTCACTGGATCTGGTCGAGTTCCAAGCCTCTGCAAATAGAGTTGAGCAAAGGCACTTCCATGCACTACTGGGTCTTATAGAATCGTCGAGATGGTTAGAAGAAGCAACCCCTCTCCTTCTCATTCGCGGAATCTAGCACAGCGACATGATGGGATGGAATAAATCAGTGCTCTCTTGAAGAAGTTCGACCTTCTCATCCCTGACCCGACCTTATATTCTTTGGGGATTCCAACACCGCAAGATCCGAGCATACAAAGATTTTCCAAGCTGAGTGCCTCCCCCAAGACCATGCTCGACTGTCTCAGATTCGAGACCGTTATTTCCATCCAGTATATAGCTACGACTGTCTCAGATTCGAGACCGTTATTTCCATCCAGTATATAGCTACGGTAGCTTTGTGGTGATAAAAGAGAGTGGGCATATTCCTTCGTTGGAAAAATCATTTGAACTGAATTTGAATCGTCTTATGATATATATTTTGAATAAAAAATAAAAAAATTTAAAATTTAAAATTTAAATTAAAAAAATATAAAATATAAAATTTAATAATATTATTATTACTATATGTTTATATTTGATTGTTCAAATTTTTAAAGTGTAAATGTTTTTAATTATCTTAAAAAAATTACATAGGAAATATATATATATTTTGTAAATAAATTTGTTTCTTATTATATATATTTTCAATAAAAATATTTAAAATATAAATATAAAATTTAATAATAGTATTATTAGTATATATTTATAGTAACTTTAGATTTGATTGTTCAAATTTTTAAAATGTTAATGTTTTATTGAGAGAGGATTGTAAAGATTCAAGATACCTCTCGCTTTTGATGGTTTAAGAGTTGGATACACATTATCCCACTTAATTGTATCAATTTTAAGTAATCATCGTTATATATGTATGTGTTTTTAATAGACGTGATTAAATTCAAATTTTATAAAATATTATTTATAATTTAGTTATATTTTATTATAAGAACGTTTAAATTTATTTTAATTTATAATCAAGATTTAAATGATATAGATATTCAAAGCTCAATTATTAAATTTTAAGTTATTTCTATTAAGTGTTTTATTACTAAATTGTATTGGAGACTTTTTGTATATTTTAAATAAATTTAAAATTAAAGGGATTAATGAATTTTGGCTATGTTTTTTTCAAAATTAGAAGTATGTTTATGATTTAAGGAAGATCTTCATTGTAATGGAAAAAACTATTACTTAAAAAAAATATCATAAATTCATTTCAACTTCAAATTTATCATGCATTATGAAGGATCAAATCTCTTTAGGTACAAACTTTTCCTCAAATTTTTACCCTTAAAAGGTTTTGCACGTTGAGGTATTTGATATTTCTGGCCTCATGATAGATCCACATTTAAGATGGATTATGGGCTAATACACAATTATTAGTTCATTTAAAAGCTTTTTAGTTGCCACAATTAGAGGCATTTGCATCACAAATTTTAAGACGATGTAAAAAGACAAAATATAGGAAATCTAATAAGCTTGAACATAATATATAAAGTTTACTTTTAGAAATTTTGTGTAGTTAATAAATTTGTTTTTCTAAAATTGGCTTTTAAAATTTTTAGCACAATATAACATATATGTCTTGGGTGTGCAACACTATATGAACTAAATGATAGTATTTTTGAATAATTTGTTTTACATATGTAGAGTACAACCTGTAACACTGCCAGACTATTTTTTCAAAATTATTCATGATGCTTTCATTTTTTTTGTGACATTGAAGTTGGAAAACCTCGAAAAAAAAGAGGCTGTGAGTTTAGCACTTTAGGGGCATAACTTAATGAAATTTTGAAATTTTTTATATCAGTGTATAAACCTCTTTCTTCTAGTGCACCATATAAGATTTTGGGAAATGGTGAAAGCAGTCAAAAGTTACAACGAAACAACAAAGCATTGTAGCATTGTATTTTAATATTCTGATATTGGTAGTACAAAAAAATGGACCCAACTTCATGAACCCATCCTTATGATGATTATTTTATATCGATTTCCTCCCAAATTCATCTTCAATGAAATAATTTCTCATAAACAATAATTTAGAATTTCAACAATTTCATTTTTCAATCACATACATGTAGTTGACACTCCCTAACTAACTAATAATCGTATATATATTTTATATATTAAGTGTGTCTAATAGAAGTTGAAACTTACAATATTTAAATGCAAATATACAAGTTTGTTTTTAAAGGAATTGTTTTTTTTTTTTTTTTATTCTTGATTTTTACCAATTCAAATTATTATTTTTTATTGTTTAGATTTCATTTTTTATTACTTAAAATAAATTCAACCCTCATATATCTCTTGAGCACCTATATTGTGCAATTTGATTTTTTTAAATCTCTATTTTAATAGATAGAAAAATAAATGTTATTTTTAAATACATCCATTAAGAAAGGAGACAAGACACTCATTTAGGGATATGAAATATGTTCAAAATAAATGTGCATCGGATATATGAATCAATGCAAGTTTTACCTAACGTCCTCATCCATATTGCAAGGCTCAAATGTGTGGATCCGCATTATGGGTCTTATGGGTCTCAGTATAATTGGACTTCACTATGCAGTCATTGTTAGTGAAATGCATAATAATTTTTTACTTAATTAGGTTGATAGGCGTTTTTTTCTAAGGTGCATTTTGAAAAGTACTTTATCCTTTAAGTTGTCATTATACCAAATAAAATGATTCCATGGGTTATACCTTGTGAAACATCCTTTGAGAGGAATGAGAAGGGAAGTATGACTCCTCGACCTATTCTCCTCACCCTCCTCCCTCTAGTACTTGTCCTCGGCTTCATCCTCCTTAATTTCAATCAACGTCTCACTTTTCTATTTGTTATTGTTGCTTCTGAAGAAGATATATCATCTTCTACTTTAGGAGCAAGTTCTTCATGTTTCTTGATTCTTTCTGTAACAACCCCACCTGAAATTTTTGGAGAAAGGCGCAATTTAGGAGAATTCGGGCTTAATTAGTTATGCCTATAGGGGGTTCCAACTGACACCAAATGGTATCAAATTTGAAATGAAATGGTATGGTGAGTCTTAGTACCTACCAAGACACCCTCTAAACACTTTTGGTCTAACTTGATGCCTCGAATACTTTTTTTGGGGCTAATGATAGAAAGAGAAAAATTACTAGAAAATTGTTGTTAAATTCCCTCCTAGTGTGTAGGCCAAATTGGATTCCCAACTCTTGTATGACCCTCCAAAATTTGTGAACAAAGTATGGAGACTGATATCAGACATCAAGGGTTGTCTTTACACATGATTATGAACTTTTCAAACTAGTTATAGAGTGCAACATTCCTATGATAACTTTCAGTTAAATTTCCTAAGGGGAAATGGCATTGCTAGCTCAATTTTAATGAATGAAAAGTATATGGAATAGTTTAGAAAGTGGCATGATAAATGGATACCATATATAACATATAAATTACTTCCCCAACAACATTAAACATCATATAAACTCCTTAATACAGATAATATATATAACTCTTTTGAAATGAAATCCAAACACATGAAAACTAGTTAATCAAGAGCTTGGACATGTGAGGATTTTTGCACATGTATTTCTGATATTTCGACTTATAGAAAATAGGGACATTATATTAAATAGTCAAACATCATATACACAATATTTGGCATCAACTAGACTCATCCAAGCACTAGCACCACTCCAACAAGTGTGCCATCACATGAGAGTATGGGGAATGGTGAAGTAGGAATGAGAGAAGGGAGAAGATAAATAATCCTAGAAATGTATGATCCTTCAAAATGAACCTAAAACAATTCATTCAAATCCAAATGATAGGTATGAATGACCTCTCCATCCACCAAATTGCACAGAAATCCAACTCCCTCGAAATTGGTTCACAAGTAGGGAGTGTGAACACTCACCGTGAAATGGACAAGCAAAATCTCTCCAAAATGCTAAAGGAAAATTAACAAATGATCCAAATCCATTATCCTTCCTTATGAAATTTTTTTATTAACTTCATGAGGAATTCTAAGGTTGAATTCCCCTCCATAGGCTTCCTTTAACTCATCTTAGTGGTTTAGTAACTCATATGACACTTGTCCTCTTCCTCATGCTCCAATACTTTCCCCAATTCGAATGGTTTCTACTAACTACCAAATGTGCCCTCTTGGTGGCTATTTTTATCCAATTCATGTCATAATTGTAATGTCCCCGGGTTTGACCCCGTTTGTATGATGTATGTATACCTAGCGTGGAGCTCAAGGCCAAGGCCCCGCTAGTGTATGCTCGTATTTTATTTAAAATGGCAAAGCATTGGACCTAATGTTACCCATGTGCTATTTAGCCGTGGAACATTGTAAAAATGATGTAAATAAACATCAAGCAATAAAATACCAAAACTGACTATAGAGACAACGAATGAGAAGGGGCCGTGTGTATCCACTAGGGAGTGGTGAAGGGTTGTGGGATTGAACCATAAGCTGCCATATGTCCTTGTGATAACCCATTTTGACTTTCCTTGTTGACATTTAACTCTGTTGTAAGGAAGTGGTTGAAGAAAACAATCCATGGCTTTAATGGAGCATGGGCAGCTCAGAAATTCGTATGGCAGAGTATGGGCTCTGTTTTCTTGTACCACAAGTCACTCTACCTCTTAGGGATTGATTCTTCCTCATTCCCATTCCATTGTGGAAGGACCCAGCATCATTTTCCATCCAAAAAAAAAACGAGCTCCTAGCAGGGTGAAAAAACCAGAAATCGCAACTGTGCAAAAACCCACGTTTTGAAGAGCCAAAAATGCCCAGATTTGGTATTGGACAGTGAAATCCAATGGGGGATCCATAGGTATGAACCTTAGGGTGAATTTGGGAGCATTAGCTACCCCGAAATCTATGGAAAAACCCAGTTTTTGCAGCCCAGAAAATCAGTGACGGATTTGAGTTATTCGTTGACAGAGTGGTGAGAAATCCAAGTGTGGATGTTGGAACAGAGGTTGGGTTTGCTTGATAAACCCAGTGAAGGCTGGAATCTCAGGAAGCTAGCAGCTGGACCTTTCTATGCCCATCTTGAAGAGAACTGAAGGGAAGAGTTGCCTGAGGGACTGTGTAGCAGAGGAGGGGACCTTCCTTGTGTTGGATGTGCATGACCATTTGAGTGAACCCATAGCTGTAAGTGAGCCCATCTAGTTCCTCCTTAGTGGATACACAGCCCAGCTCAGGGGTGATCTCTCAGCTGAAAGAATAGAGGCTGGACAGAGATCTATGGTTGGGTGGAACGTTGCTCTCACATAGCCAGTTGTTGGACAGTTTCATCTCAAAGATAAGTATTCTCTGTGGTTTGAATGATGTTCATCTGTGGTCTTCCCTGTGCGTTAAATTACTCATGTTACTTGGATGAACTGATTATCTTAAATTAGTTGGTATGATGCTGGTGCATAGCATGAGAATGGAATTGATTATTATGTGATTGTTTCACTATTATGCCTGAATGAAATAGGCTGAAGCCTCCCCTTCTACTTGTATGTTAATATGGTTATTCCGTTGTGTTTACAAATTGGGTTGTATTAATCCCATGTTTTGTAATGTCTTAATTAATGACTGATGTTTACATGTTGAATGAATGCTTATTTGAATGCTGTTGTTTCCGCTGTGAATGAGGATTAAATTGCATCTGTGCATGATGAATAATCCTGTGTGCATATTTTAGTTTAAATCATCTTTCAGCATCCTGTGTTTTGGGCAATTCTTAAGCCTGTACATGTTCCTGGGCGGTTAGCCCGGTCGGGTAGAACTCGTAGTCACGCCCTCTTTGCCGGTCAGAGGCATGGGGACGTGACAATAATTGTCATAGGTCTAGAATTGGGTCTAGATTTGTCATATTTTCATAGAATCTTTCATCATTAGTTGTCATAGAGTGCATGGAATCTCCCTTGAAGTGGCACACATTATATTCTTAGTATCTTCCTCTTCCATGGGAGTTACTCCCCTTTACTAATTCTGATTCCTTGGCTCATGATATTCTATTTGACACCACATCACCCCCTAAGAACATTACATTACCCATGGATTCAAATTTGGATGAAGTTCATGCCAAGTGTGTGGGGGAATCTAGCCACCCAAAGACTCCATGAGCCTTTAAGTGTCTCCATGAACCAATGCCACCTGATTTTTTTAACATTTATTATTTATGTGATTAAATGTGAATATGATAAACTAAGTTCCTTTTGGGTCTCATAGCTCCATTATTACAAAATCGTATGCCTCCACCTCAACCTAAGGAACTAGTAGGTTGGTGAAACATTGTTTGCTAGTAGTCTTATTTGGATGGGGAAATGACACTTTCATACTGTCGAATCTAATGCCATCTAATGCCATTGCCAAATCCATGATACCCATCATTGAGAAAAATGTTTCTTTCTTGTCATTTTTTTTATTTCGAAGGAAACCCATTTCTTTTCCAAAGAGAAATGAAGCTCTTAGCCTTTTAAATCTAATGACACAACTTAAAACCATATAATGAAATCATAAACTTTGCATTGAAAGTAAGAATATTGTTCATTCCCTCTTTAGGGATAGGGGACCTTGAACTCATGTGAATAGGCTGTCTATCTGTATTGATTATGAATTACTAATCGGTCCATAGAGATGAGAGGCTTAAGACCATGGGTAACAAGGAATACTATCCACCCTACTCTAGAGTATTAAATGTTTTCCATGGAGTGGATGTGGTTGGATCTAAATTAAGTTAGATCCAACTATGTGCAACCACCATACCCAGCATTAGGTCATTTAATGTTGCACAACAAGGTACACAGTGCTTACATAAATGAACTACTGTGCCTTTGCAGTAAGTGCATATGATATATTTGCACCCATTTTTTGACAAATTTTCTAGCTAAATTCCCACTAAAATTATTGAAATTGTAGTTTTAGGTTGTTGGAATTGCATGCTCATGGTCCCTCGAAGTTAATAGAGGACATCGAATCCATTTCTCTAATCAATTTTTCAATTTAAATAATACAAATTGTGATTTCTACAAAAATCATGTTGCCCAGGAAAATTGCCAAAAAAATACAAATATTCTATTCACTAGCTTACTTTGTGGACATACTACCCTCTCAGAATACAATACATCCACACGTATAATGCATAGATGCTGCACACATGGTAGGTAATGAATTTTTAGCATAACTAATGTGATGAGATGGTGTCTGGAATGTAAAATAAATTTATAAATCCACATGCATGATGTTCCCAATATTAATTTTATTGAGAACTTTTTCTCCATTTATTCGAGAAAATTAAAAATATAGCATAAACTCATATGGCTATAACATTTTAAGATGAAGCAAATTTATTCTACCATGATTTAAGTTCTATGTTGAAATTTTGTTTTCTAAAAATTTTCCTCATTCAAACTAATCTAAATATTGGAAAAATCAATATAATTCCAAACTAATAGAAATGGGCATAAAGGAAAGATTATCACTTCATAATGTTGCTCCCTAATTTATGAGAAAATTACAATAAGATATATAAATGTATCCTAAATATTTTGCTAATAATAAATTAAAATGGAGCAATCTCATGTAATCCAAACTTCTAAGAATTTGTCTGAACTTTGTGTAATCCAAACTTATAAGAATTTTTCATTTTTTTTGGCTAAAAATAACATGAAGATGGTCAAGGTTTTGTAATTTGTGAACTAATTGTTAAGCTAAATGTTTATAAAATGTATGAAATACAAGATTTATATCAAGGATGGTCAAGTATAAACTTCATTTGCATACATATTTAAACAATATTACATCTCTTTTATATGTGTACAAGTTTTACAAAAGCATTGAAATCTCCCTTCGTAAGTAGTTAATGCCATCCTTTTATACGCTTTATAATTTGTTAATCAAATGTTAAGATAGAGTAGATCACTTGGTAATACATTGACAAACTTAAAAATGTCATATGCATTATTAAAAATGTTATATGTTATTTGACCTTAATTGATTCCTTAAATATAATGTTTTGTAAAAGAAAAAATAACAAAAAAACTAAATTTTTAAATAACTATTTATAAACTTAAAAAAAGATATTAATTTATATTTAGATACAACCAAAGATTGTGCTTATTAGTGGAGATTGTTTAAATTTAACATGAATATAAATATTGTACTATAGAATGGAGTTCGTTGGAAAATAGAGGAATTGACTTTAACATGAACATAAATATTGTACTATATAATGCAGGTTGATGGAAAACAAATAATTGAGTTCAAAATCTTATTTTAATTATATATAATAGGTAGTCATTATTCTACATTTTTGTATGTTATATGTCAATATATAAAAAATGTAACCTATATGACACAAATCAAGTTAACATAAATATTTTCAAATTACATTGTTGCTCACTACATTTTTGTATGTTGTATGACAATATATAAAATAGGTAATCTCTTTGACACAAATGAAGCTAATAGAAATATTTTCAAATTACAATGTTGCTCACATTTGAATTTATAGTTTTACACTAAAACACTAAATTATGCTTATCTCTTCCAAGCATTATAGATTGGAAGGTCTTTTTAAGGGGACTACAACTCTAGATCATGGTGTTAATGTCCTTTCTTCATCAATTTATCTTGGATTTCATATCAACCACAAATTACCACTCAATTGTTTGGTAGTAGGGATGGAAATTCAAATGAATAACACTTGTCAAAATTGTTGGTTTTTACCAAATTCTAAAACGTTTTTTACATTATAAGTAGTGTTACTCGTATTCGATGGTTAAAATGACCTATGACCGGTAATTCAGTCGTCAAATTCCATCACTGATTTGTAGTAACCCAAAAACTTTACTACATTTCATCCCTTTATCTATTTGAAAGGGTTGAACATTGTCCTCATGCAAATACAAGTACAATGCAAGAAGGCTCATTGTATAAGTGTATGTATGTTCTCTCATGTCATTTTCTAAAACTTTAAATAACTATTAATATTTAAGATTTTCAACTTAAACTTACTATAAGATTCAATATTGCAAACATAATAAATACAATACATGGTGTTTCATGTTTCAAGTATATACTTTACAAGTGAGCACATCTAATAAAGAAAACCCATCCAAATCCCTTCCAAGCAGCGATATTCTATTCTGGTTAATCCGGAGGAAATGTGAACTCTCTCCATCTGGACACCACCTTCCTTCCAAACTAGTTGGAATTGATCACAATGGTAAATAGGAGTGGGATTACATGAATACGAATGAGAGGGTTTATGTATACCTACCTTGATATACCCATTGATATTCTTACTATATCAAAAGAAGAATTCGTAAATAGTTCGATTGAAATCCTTCAGTATTGAAACCTTTCTTCTTGGTGGGCGCATCTGCAAACCTTCGATATTCGTTGTATTTTTAGAAAGCTCATGCAATTTCTTTTATCGCTCGCATGCATTCTTTGTAGAGGCTCATGGTAACCTATAACTAACTGCAAGTGCAAAGGTTTCATTTTATTAAATTATTACAAATGTTTCCAATGGTGATCAGATTGTTGAAAGAAACAATTCTGATTGTAGGAAGAAACAATTGGGCCGGGCGACTTCACACACAATTTATTTGCAGGTTAGCACATGCATATGCTTTTTATTTTGCTTGATTCATATGGAGAATCTTTCTTGGTGAAGTGACAGGTGGCTGTTACGGTTAAATTGAGTAACCACGTAGTAAGAATTTTCTTTCTTTTTACTTTTAGGGTTATGATACACACCTTTGAAACTCTACATTTTACTTTGCCGGAAATACCTACTCTAGGACATGACTCAAGTATTGGGTGGAGACCTTTTTACGAACTTTTTACCTAACACATTTTTGGTTGCGAGCAACTCTCCCCTTCTACTAGACCAATTTTAATAAATCTTTATAAAAATATACTTCTTAGTCTAAATACTCACAATATCATATAACCAACAAATAAATATGGGTTCTTTGTGTCTTTCACTAAACGGTAAATGTAAACAACATTTACTTAAGTAAATCTCGAGAATATGTGCCACATAAATAAAATTTGCATTCAACGATAAACCCAAATAATTATTGCCACAAATACAAACTTGGAAATTTACAAGGATGTTCACGTTGCTTCATATCTCAACACATTCCAAAACATAGATTTTTTCCATATTCTTCTCATTTCTCCGCACACTCTTTTTTTTCTTCTCTTCTTCATGCAATTTTACAATACTCTTCTTCTTCATATAGACAGACTAAAATTGCTTTTTTGTGAAGCTACAGACTTACCATTAAAGATTGTAATAACTATCTACCTAGAAACTTATTTTCAGAAACTTAATTCGACTGTTTTATATATTAGAGATGTGAACTCTTGATTATGTCATACTATCTGACAAAAACTGACTTGCTACAGACTCTGACAGATTTGGCTCAGACTTGATACGGATCTGTGATAAATTAATATTTCCAACACCCCCCCTTAATTATGAGAAGATGGAGATTTTTTAAACAAAATTTTAAAAAATGTTTCAGCGCTGAAACTTCCTCTGTTCATAAAATATTTCATTGATAAGAACTTGTCATTCCCAAATAACTTCGTAGATACTAGAATGTATCCCTTACCAATGGTTTTGTAAACATGTCTACAAGAACCTGCAAAATTCTAAACAAACTTCTTTATTGTTCAACAATTCACTTATGAAATGATACCTTGTGTCAATGCATTTGGTTCTCTTGTGAAACACATGATTCTTTGATAATGCAATTGTTGAATTGTTGTCGCAGAAAATGGTTTTTGGTTCTTGCTAGTTATGCGACAGGTCTTTTAAAGTTCTTCGCATACAAATGGATTGACATGTGGCGCTTGTAGTTGCGACATACTCTACTTCTGCTAAAGATAGAGTTACAATGGGTTGTTTCTTTGAATCCCACAACACAACAACTGTACCATAATGAAATGTGTACCCAAATGTGTTTTTCGTGTTATCTGTGCTACCTCCATTGTCACTGTCAGTGTATCTAATGAGTTTAAAATTTTATGAGGTTGAATACATTATTCCAAGATCCTTTGTGCCACTTACATACCTCATAATTCTTTTACATGCTTGCCAATGAGAGTCTTTTGGTGACTCCATGAACCTTGAGATCATACTTACTCCATACACGATGTCTGGTCTTGTCACAGTTAAATACATAAGACTTCCAACCGACCTTTTAAACAAAATAGGATCTACAGTTGATCCATCATCATCCTTGCTAAATTTAAACCTATTATTACTAGTGTTGGGGCTATCTTGCAATTAGAAATATTGAATCTTTTTAAAAATGCACTTGCATACTTTGACTATGATATGAAAATACCACTTTTAGACTGTTGGACTTCAATGCTCAAAAACAACTTCGTAAGCCCCAAATCAATCATTTCAAATTCCTTTTCCATGACTGTTCTAAAATTGTTTATGCCAAAATCAAAAGTAAATATTAAATCATCTACATACAGGAAGACAATTAACATGTTACCTTGCTCATTCACTTTGGTGTACAACATCGGTTCACTTTCACTTCTGTGAAATCCATTTTGGGTACTGAGATAGGAATAAATGTGATTGTACCAAGCTCTAGGAGCTTGCTTCAAACCATAGAGTGCCCTTTTCAGCATGTACACTTTTTGTTATTGACTTGGAACTTCATATCCTTGTGGATGTTCCACATACACTTCCTCCTCCATATAGACATTCAAGAATGTCGATTTAACATCCATTTGATAAACATGCCATTTGTTTTCTACAGCAATGGCCAAAAATGTTATGAATGTATCCATATGTGCGACAGGTGCAAAAGTTTCATTGAAGTCTATGTTGGGTTGTTGTGTGAACCCTCTTGAGACCATTCTTGCTTTGTGCTTCTGCGCATTCCCATCAACGTATTTCTTGGTCTTGTAACTCTATTTGACACTGATTATATCCTTATATTTTAGTACATCGACCAGCTCCCATATTTGATTCTTCTCAATGCATTCTATTTTTTCATCCATGGCTTGTGCCCATACTTCTTCTTTGACAACTTCCTCAAATGTTAGTGGATCATCTATTTGAGAAAATAATGCAAAGATAGAGAAAGAATTTGGTGTACCATCTTCATATATTTCATGTATACTTCTTGTCTTCATTGGATATGTCGATGTTAATCTCGACGAAATTCTTGACAGAGTCTGTTGTCCTCTTGATGTGCTTGTCAGTGTAGCTTGAGATGCGACTTGTGTCGATATTCCTTGTGCTGAACCATGTCATGATGTCATGGGAGTCGATGGTCCTACGAACGGTTGACTTACAAGTGGTGTTTAGACCACTTCCTCGGTCATGTCATCATGCTCCATCCCATGATTCATTCTCAACAAATTGAACATCATGATTAATCATCACTTTCTTTGCAACAGGATCTTGCAACTTGTATTCTTTTATGTCTTCAGAGTAACCAACAAAAATATATTTTTGTCCTTTGTCATTGAATTTCCTTCTCAACTCATATGGAACATGAACATATGCAAAACAACAACAAAAATTTAAATGAGAAACAATGTGATTCATACATATCCATACTTCTTGAGGGACTTTGTTCTTCACACTCTTTGTTAGACATCGGTTCAAAATGTACAAAATAGTTGCGAGTGCTTCAGCCAAATATTCATTTGGAAAATGCTTAGATTCCATCATGTTGCTCATCATATCCATAATGGTTTTGTTCTTTCTCTCTATGACACCATTTTGCTAAAGTGTATACCGCGTAGTGAATTTCTTGTGTATTCCATTGGACTTGAAAAAATTTAGAAATTCATTCGAGACATATTCACCTCCTCTGTTCGTCCTTACTATTTTAATGGTGTATCCACTTTGGTTCTCCACAAGTGCTTTGAACTGTTGAAAACAACTAAATGCATCAGATTTATGTTTTAGAAAATATACCCATGTTTTTCGTGTGAAGTCATCAATAAAAAGTAAGTAAATAATTGCATCCACCCATGGATGATGTCTGCATTGGGACACAAATATTAGAGTGCATAATATCAAGTGGTGTGCGTTCCCTGCATGAATTTCTAACCAGAAAAGTATCTCTTTGTTGCTTGCCAAAAATGAAACCTTCACAAACTCTCTCTAGTTTTTCGATCAATGGAACTTCTTTTCACCATATTCTTTGTGTGCAAGAGCTTCAGCCCACTGAAATTCAGATGTCCAAATCTGAAATGCCACAGCCATGAATCATCCTAAACTTCTGTTTGAAATGTTGCTTGAAAATTAGCACTGCCTTTTTATTTCTTTCCGCAATGTTTATCTACTTCGTTGCTTTCTGCCTTAAATGCAACTCCTGTATTTGTCTTTCCTTTCATGTCTGGAATTATTCTCAAAGGAAACAAGTGATTGCTTGTCATTGGAACTTTTTCTATCAGTTGGTTATTTGGACGTATGTCTTTAGTCACACAGTGATTGTCTTCTATGTAGACTCTATAACATTTTTATATCAGTTGTCCAATACTCAACAAATTGTGTTTCAAACCCTCGACATGATAAAAATCAGGAATAGTATTTCTCTCCCCCTATTTGGTTAGAATACCAACAGTACCTTTTCCCAAAACAGTGACTTGGACATTATTTCCAAGTGTGACATTAGTTTGAACTGATTATTCTAGACTGGAAAACAAATTTAAATTACCAGTCAAGTGATTACTACGGACTGAGTCTAAATACCATATGTCACACAGAATTTCTTGGACATCATTTCACTCAATCGGGGATGTGCATTCCAACAACAATGTTCTCGACAAAGTGTTGATGTTGCTCGACTAGTTTTGATTTTCACTTCTTGGGTCATACTGTTTCTTCCTGAATTCATACGCATAATGACCAAATTTCTTGTAGTAATGACATTGAATTTTTTATGTATCAAACATGTGACTACTTGGTTGACTGGGGTTCTGACTCTGTCCTCTACCAACGACATTCGTGGGACTACTACTGAGTCCTCCTATGTAAAAACATATTCCTCTACCTCTGAAATTGTATCCCCCCCTACCTCTTCCATGACTTATGGATGACTGTGTTGTGAATGCACCCTCTAATGATGTACTTGATCTACTAATTCGGTGTTCATGATTGGTGAGAGAGGCTTGTAACTCATCAATGGTAAACTATGACATATATTTATTTTCTTCCAAGTTCATGCCTGCAATGTTGATGTATTTGTAACTTCGGAATGTATTCACTTGTATATTATACCCCAATGTCCCTATTGGGAGTATCCGTGATGTAATCAAGTCATGTCATACTCCGAGGTTCCTATCGGGAGATTCAATAATGTAAACAAGTCATGTAAAGTCATAGAGGGTAACCCTCCTTATTGATCAAGGGTTAAAGTCCCCGCAGTTGTGGGGCACTGGGGTTGTTAGACTCTCCTAGAGAAGTCGGCCCTGGTGAGTTAATGTAATTAAGGTCATTAGTACCCTAGTTGTGGTTACTCGAGCCTACATAACCGAGTTAGGATTACTCGAGACTACATAATGGAGTCAAATATTGAGTGAATGAAAGAATATAAATAGAGAGTGAGCCTCTCTATTTATTACACACATACAATCACTCAAATGGTGCGCATGAGTTAGAGAGGAGAAGCTCTCGCAAGTAAGAGAGAGAGAACAGTTGTTGGAGATCATCTTACTATATTTGGGTTTTACTACTACCATTGGTGCTCATTCTATCTCTAAGGAAGTTGCGGGGTTTTCTCCTTTATCATTTCCCCAAGGAAAATATTTGTGTCTCTTATCTCTTATGATTATTGTTGTGCATGTTATTCTCTCAAATAAGATCCTAGATCATATTGCTTAAATGATAAAAATCTAACATGGTATCAGAGATAACATGAGAAGAAGACATTGTGCAGCAGTAGAAGCTAGGGATTGTTACTTTTTGGGCATCTCTCCACAATCCATCAACAAAAGGAGGCTAGGATAAATCTCCATTGAAGGGCGCACCTTTGTGTCGAAGCAGAATTTGATTCCAAGCATTTTCAGTTTTTGTAGCGAGAAATTAGGGATTTTTACATAAGATGAATTTTTGAGTGAGCCCAGCATAGGATTTCTCTTGTCATCAAAATCGAAGTTTGGATATCAAGGTCAAGATTTTTGGTTGGGTAAAACTCTGGGAAAGTAAAACCCTAGTTTGACCCCGGACCTAAAAAACCCTAAAATACTAAAACTGAGAAGTTTTGGTACATTCTCTATATCTTTGCATTGAAGAATTCTCAGGGGACGAAATTTTCACAGGCCGAAGATAAAATTCTGATGTACCCTTTATAAAAAATTCAGCCTCATATTCACTATATTCTGGGAGATATGATTCCTCCAAATCAGGGTTAGATCCTCTTCCAGGATTGATCCCTAAATACAACACCTAGGGAGAATTGAAATATCTCAGGCTACAAAGATCCAAATGAAATTTCTCAAGATGTTATAGATAGGGCATGGACTTTAATTTCTGTGGTAAAATTTTTAGACCTTGATGATGAAATAGTGACACGTGGTAGTCCGTACAAGTTCGCTATGTTGAACAGTCCTGAAATATACCACCTTGGGAAAACTCTCATAAGTACCAATTGGTGAAACTGGTGGTGTTGGAAAGAGGACAGACGAGGTTACCTTAGTATGCAATTTTAGACACAGAGGAGCAGTACTTTTAGAGATACCACAGAAACAGTATCAGGAATTTTTGCAGAAGAAATTGGTAAACTAGGGATTCCTGTTCTGGGAGGTTCCCTCCACTATTTTCAGAAAAGGAGTACATTGGAAAACTCACCTTGAATAGGTCTATATTTCTATCCAATCATATCTGAAAGATTCCAAGTTTTGAAAATTATGGTTTCTCTGACAAACCCTAGAACAGCCAGCTCCAGAACCAGGACTGACACCTCAAATCGGTAAGATCAAATATTTTGTTATTTACATTTGAGGTTCTAATTTAAAAATGACCTATCACACCAGCTTGATGACAAGGTTGATGCAGCTGGAAAACTTCTAAGTATGGAAGTATAGGACTTAGGTGATCCATGAAGAAATTGATTTGGATCAGTACTTCAGTAAGAAGGTTCTAGGAGCCAGAGGGAGATGAGGCTAAGGCTAGAGCAAAGAGAATCATTGTAGATTCTATTGAAGATCATTTCATCCCTAATGTGTCATCCTTGAAGAAACCAAAAGGAAGTGTTCTATGCTATGACGAATCAATCGAAGAAGAATAAGATATTTTTTAATGGTCTCCCAGGATCATGGGATTCATTCATTCGAGGAATGTATGTCGGAAGAAAGTGATTACCTTCAGTAGACTTTGGGAAGAGTGAACAGAAGAAGAAACTTGACTCATAGAAGAGAAGATGGGAGCAACTAAATATCAAGCGCTCACGATTCAAAGAATATCCCTCAAGCGATGATGAATATGAAGAACTCAATTCCTGAAGAGTCTCTTATCCATCTTGAGCATTTGGATACGAAATGATGCGGTTATGAATGGAGAGGTTGACGAATATGAAAGAAGGAGTCTACCCATGAAACAAATAAAGATAAGTAGTCATTTGTCATTTCATGATATTATTTTTTTATGCATTTTGTTTATATCCAGTTGATGTGTTATGCATGATAGAATGTTTTCATTAATGACCATATACTACTAATATGCATGTGATGGGTAAGTATAACATGGTGCTATACAACTCTCCATTGCTACTTATATAGAATGAAACCTCTTTGCTGACATATTGGATTAGTGCACAATCTCAATGTTGTCCTGGTAGAGATGGAAGGCATCTAGAAAGTTTCCGTAAGATATGGATGAATGTTGTATTGGCTAAAATAGTTGCATGATTATATTTTAATGCAAAATATTTTTTTCATTATGAATATACCTTATGAAATGTTTCTAACCATACAACTAATGCATTTTAATTGTAGGAAAGATCACGTACAATCGCCTACAAGAAAATAAGGATGAGACTTGTTCCGAAGAACAAGTGACGACAATTTAAGAAATTATCCAAAAGGAAGAATAATATGATGATACTTTCAAATAAAGAAAGAGGTCTCAGACACAGTGTAGTTATGAGACACTATTGAGTGACACCATTGATGCAGAAGCTTCTAGCTATGAATAAATAGCCAAGAATAAAGGGAAGGATAGTACCATTTCAATAAGAATGATGTCTAAGATGTGGTATCAAGACCTGAAGAGAAGTCTGTGGGATACAAGGAAATATTTGTAGCACAAGGATTCTCATGGAAAGAAGTCATAAACTACGAAGAGACATTTGCAGACATTGGAAGTTAAGACACATGATAGGAAGATTCATGTGTGCAAATTAAAGAAGGCCTTGTACAAGCTCAGAAGACACCCATGGGATAACACATACATGAGGAGCTTGAATATAACCTAGAGTGATGAATATCTTAACCTTTGCTACAAGGTTGAAGATGAAAGCCTATAGAGGATGACAAGCTCACAGATGGGTGCGAGAAGAACTTTTGAAAATGTTCAAGATAGAGGATCTTGGTATCTGGTAACCCTAGATGGATACATAGAATATTAGTAGCAGAGGAAGCTACTTGTCACTTCAGTACAGAATGTTTTAGTGCATAAAGTATGAAAGACAGAGCAAGAATGATGCTCCACTCTAGACGGAGTGACTGCAGAAGATCCTGAGGTTCGACATGGTATGACATGATGGATAGATTACTAATGATTCTAGGATTTACCTTTGCTTCAAGGTTGAAGAAGAACAGTGATTCTCTTATTACATGTCGATGAATTGTTCTTGACAGGAAAGGAGGAACTCATTAAAGTTGCAAGAAGGAGACTTGCTGCTGAGTTCGAGATGAAGGACTTGGATATGATGCACTACTTTCTAGGCACAGAGGTGTGGCAAAATGTGGATGGAATCTCCCTAGGACAATGGAAGTATGCAGTAGAGATCCTGAAGAGGTTCAGGATGATGGACTGCAAGGCCATGACCACACCTATGGAATCGAACCTGAAGCTATTGAGTGTTGCTTCATTAGAGTTAGTTGATGATGTATCATCATATGATTTGTTCCTTGTTGTACCTGACGAATACGAGACCAGATATTTGCTTTGTTGTGAACACATTGAGACATGTTCGCCTGATGGTTTTAAAGCATGTAGTGAGGTACCTGAAGGGCACAGTTGAGTATGGGCTCAAGTATGATACGAATAAGAAGATTAACCTAGAGGGTTATATGGATTCATATTGGGCAGTCAATTCCATTGATAGGAAGAGAAATTAGGGGTGCTGCTTGAGTATGAGATCAAGTATGATCTCTTGGTTTAGTAGGAAGGAGTCCTACATGGCACTGAGAATAGCAGAGAAAGGAGTAGTGAAGCTACAGTATGTGATCCAGATCAAGATCTCTTGAAAGAGGGAGTTCTATCATAGCCGGTGAGACAGGTTGTTTGAGCATAAAATCCTAGTGAAGCTCGTAGGTGGCTTAGACGTAAACGGTTTTGTAGGTAGTTCTTGGATGTAATTGGTCCTAGCGAGGCTTGCAAGTTATCCTTGGACGTAGCCAGCACTGATGTGATTCTATGCTAGAAATGGCTAGAGTGAAGTTTGATTACTTCAGGGAGAAGCTTGGTGTTCTCCAGATCGAGGTTCCCTCCAAAAGGGAATTGATGTGTCCGTTAACCTTTCTCACATGGTGGAAGGCTGGGCTCCTCATGGTTAGATATAAGTGCAGAGATATTCTAATGTGATTGTGGGGTGTGTTCCCACATGATCATTGTAGATACATTCTGATGTGATTGTGGAATGTGTTCCCACATGATCAGTTCAGAGCCATTCTGCTGTGATTGCGGGATGTGTTCCCACATGATCAGATATAAGTGCAGAGCCATTTTGAGGTGATTGTGGGATGTGTTCCCACATGATCAGATATAAGTGTAGAGCCATTCTCATGTTATTGCGGGATGTGTTCCCACATGATCAGATGTAAGTGAAAATCCTTTTTGACAATATGAGGTCGGATGTAAGTGCAGACCTTTTCTGACAAGATGAGGTCGGATGTAAGTGCAGAGCTTTTTTGACAAGATGAGGTTGGATGTAAGTGTAGATCCTTTTTGACAAGATGAGGTCAGATGTGAGTGCTGGGCCTTTCTGACATGGGTTTTGGATGTGCTCCTCCCATGGTCAGATGTGAGTGATGGGCGTGCCTTTCTGACATGGTTCTTGGATGTGTTCCTCCCATGGTTAGATGTAAGTACTGGGTGGGCCTTTTTGACATGGTTCATTCCATGGTTAGATATAAGTGCTGAATATGATGAAGACCTACATGGAGCCTAGGCCTACAACCAACATGAAAAAGGGTTGGCTCTGTAGAAATTCCTGTGACTAGTAGAATTGAGAGATATCACCATTTGTTCGAGATAGCAGAAGCAATGATGATGATCCAGTGATGATCCAGAATTGATGATGATCCAGTGATGACCCAGAGAAGAATACTTGTGCTGATAAATTGTGTCAAGAGAATACCTTCCTAGTTAAGATGGAGTGTTGATGTATTTGTAACTTCAGAATGTATTCACTTGTATATTATACCCCAATGTCCCTATTGGGAGTTTCAATGATGTAATCAAGTCATCCCATACCCTGATGTTCCTATCGGGAGATTCAATAATGTAAACAAGTCATGTAAAGTAATAGAGGTTAACCCTCCTTATGATCAAGGGTTAAAGTCCCCGCATTTGTGTGGTACTAGGGTTGTTAGAATCTCCCAGAGAAGTCGGCCTTGGTGAGTTAATATAAGTCGGGTCATTAGTACCCTAGTTGTGATTACTTGAGCCTACGTAACCGAGTTAGGATTACTTGAGCCTACATAACGAAGTCAAATATTAAGTGAACGAAAGAATATAAATAGAGAGTGAACCTCTCTATTTATTACACACATACACTCACTCAACTGGGGCACATGAGTGAGAGAGGAGAAGCTCTCTCAAGTAAGAGAGAGAGAATAGCTGTCGGAGATCATCTTACTGTCTTTGGGTTTTACTGCTGCCATTGGTGCTCATTCTATCTCTGAGGAAGTTGTGGGGTTTTCTCTTTTATGGTTTCCCCGAGGAAAATATTTGCGTCTCTTGTCTCTTGTGATTATTGATGTGCATGTTATTCTCTCAGATAATATCCTATATCATATTGCTTAAATGATAAAAATATATCATGCAAAATAAGCAGGAATCAAGAATTTTTTTGCAATCTACAACTCTGTGGAGCAGTAATGCAGAATATAGGTTCTTCTGTGCATCGACAACCTAGGACTATGCATGTGAACCTCTCCAAGCTAAATTATTATGTCTAGAATTTTTCCTTTTTGGAAGAAGAGGAATATGCTCAATTGAATTAGGAACATAGACAACTACAAGATGAAAACTGGACCCATGTAGAGCAATTGAGATCAACTGATGCGAGAGAAAAAGTGCTTGAGAATTTGAACCATGAGAGGTAAATCAAAGAAAATTTTATGTTGCAGCCTTGAGCATCAAACCATAGGAGGTAAAATCAACTCCAAGTGTTATGAGCAACTGTCCAGGTGAATGCAAGATGTCTCCGTCTTTACTAGTATTGTGAGGAGATGAGCATGTGATCAAGTAGAAAGGTAGAGAAGTCCTGGGACTACGGAGAGTGAATTATTGAGCTCCACAATCTTATATATCTTCTAAAATATCCAATGATTCAAAAAATCTAATATCAGCAAACTCATGAGAGAAAACTAACATCGAATCCCCAATAACAATTTTGAAAGAGACTTGAGGTACTTGATTTTTCACACCAAAATTGATGAGAAAAACTACAAGCATGATTGGAGGCTCTTGAAACTTAAAGTTTGAACCAAATAATGTCATATAAGATCCAAATAATTTCATATTAGATCCAAGAGTGTGGAACAAAGGTTCCAAGTGCTCCACTCGGATGGTAGATAAACAAGTTTCTCCTTCTTCAACAAAACTATGAGTATTGGTGCAATCAATCATGTAGGAATTCAATGGAAGATCTAGATCAAAGAGAGTGAATGGATCACTCCTAAAATATGATATTTCTTCCAAAACATCCAAAGTATTACTTTTATGCACACTAGAAACAACATTAGATAGAGAGAAATTGAATTTATCTTCATTTTCTAAAGCAATAATTGACAAAATTTACACAGAATTTAAAATAGAAGAATCACTGGAGAATGCTTGAGTAGAATGAAAGGAGAGTTTTTATTCAATAACATAGATTTGAATTTCTTCTTTTGGATCATCTATATGAGAATATGAGATATGAGATATCTCATAAACTTTAAGAGAAGCACGAGAAGGAGTCACTCCAAGGAGACTTTCTACAATTCAAACTGACTGTGTTGAAGATTCTACTTCTTTTTCATCTTGAACAACTTCATCAGATAGAATGGAGGTCGATACTTTTGAATATAGAACTCTCGTGGTGATGGGTGTGCTCTCCAAATTTCTATAATGATCCTCATTGTGCTTGTCAAGGGTTCTATCCAATTTTGTCTAGAGATCCTTTGGGTATTCAGCATAATCATTAAGGTAGTGAAAGATTGAAGAACAGGCCAGACATATCCTTCCAAAAGCTCTATCACATTCATTTATCCATTCATTCTCATAACCATAAGACTCTTTACCAAGTCCAATAGATACCTCATAGATACCTTGTCTCTTTAGAGATGAAATCACCTTTAATCTCCACTCTAAATATCTTGTGAATGGAGTAAGAAGAGGAAATGATAATCTCGAATCCATATTGAAGTTGTACCTACAAAATATCACTTCAAAACAAACCAATTCAAGATCATATCTCAGTTCAATCCTTTCCACATTGACATGTGCACTTCTTCAGAGTTCGTCAGACTCGCAGAGACTTCTTTGGACAAAATCCAAAGTTAGAAGGGAAAATATTGCAAGAATTATGTGGAAACTTAGCTGCTTATGGTACACAATGGAGATCAAACAAGGTTTGTTGCTATCCTGAACAAGGCTTTGATACCATGTTAAATTTATGAACCATTGATCTACATGAAAATATGAAAGTTGTAGGAAGGGAATTATGTAGTGGAATAATAAAAGAGAATGCACACTGAACAAGAAATTCATGCCACAAATTTTAGATAAATTAGAAAAGCATTGCTCAGATAATCACAACATTAATATTCATTCATTAATCAATAATACAATGATTATAAAGTAAATAGAATTTGAATGATAAAGATAGGATTCGAATCTATTAGTTATAACTAACTTATTAGTTAATTCAGTGTGTCTAAATCAATGTTGGAACACACTAGTCTAACTACGGATGTCTAAATCAGTCTACAATCAGTTAACTGATGAGGTAGGTGGGAAAAAGGTGCCAGTCTCCCTTCATGCATGCAAAATTGGCACTAGGCTAGGTAAAAGTGATCTAATTGATTGTAACTGGAGTTTAACTCAACATAACTGCTTACCTACCACAACCAACTGATGGAGGCTACTAGTGGCACTAAGAGTGGGATTCTATAATGTAGGGATTTCTCCTAGAGGAACATAAACTCATTCATGCACATGCAGTAAGTGGAAGATAACCTCTAGGTGTGTCCCCCACACTCTAGTACAATAATAATTACCCCATAAGTTAGGCTAAATGACCAAATAGACTATATTGGACAAAGATTAATTAATCCTAACGAAATTTTAAATGATGGGTTTTCATTTGTAGTTCATCTATATAACATCCATTTAAAAGTTCTTGAGTTTTGACACTTATAGAAAACAAAATTATGTGTATAACTAATCTTCATTAAAATATAGTTTCTATTCTTATTTTTACCATGGTCAATTAGTCCTATATGAATAATATCTTTTTTGAAAAAAAAGGAAAGGAGTTTCATGGTTTATTGTATTCCCTCTACCAATAATATTGTTTGTAAGATGTGAGAGTCCATAGATTCATCGTTTTAACAATTCAATACTACTCGTTTTAAAAAGAGATCTGCCATGGATCTTTTTTTTCTTTATATTTATATACAAAATAAAAATAAAATAAACATAGGTTCAAGTTCTCAGAATTGAAAGCATAGGATATTACTAGGAATGTTTCAATGAGTGCAGAGACAATTTGTTCCCCTAGCCTACATGGGGCAGATCTAGAATAAAAAACCACAGTGATGCATCCTTCTCCTAGATAACTGAACTACTTGAATGTTAATATTTCCTTACCTCAGTGATGGATGTTGTCTTTTCCTTATGAATCCCTTGTGATTGGATGTACTTGCAAATATCATGAAGAACAAGACAAAATGGTGAAAGCAACACGATAATCCAAGTATATATACTAATAGTTAAGGAAAAAAGTAATAAACAATTGATATTAGCACAAATTGTTTATGGAAAAGGAGAACATGTTTGCATTGATAATATAAATAGTAAGAAGATACAACCGAAGTGTTGACATTGAGGCCTCAATATCACAATACTTTTGACATTACTCTTACACAAACTCTACAAACTTTACAAGCCTCACTCATAATCAAAATCTCTTTCCTCCTACACCAGCGCCTATGATTTCAGCATCATGGAGATGCTCTCTTTATATTCTCCCCTTCACTCATGAGGGGAAGCTTGTATAAATAGGCCAAGGGAAGCCCAAAGGGGTTGAGATATTTTGGGATGAAGGTAGGGAATGATCCATAGGGGCTAGGAGCTCGAGTTCCACCTAATACAAGTAGTTGGGATCATACTCTACGAGGAATTTCATTTAGAAGGTTCTGAAAACCTCCTTTCTTCCTTTTTAACAGTGTTGATGCTCTTTGCGTATCGGAAAGTAGCGTCAGTACTCTTTTCCTTGAGGGAAAAGGTGTCATTGTCATACTCTGTTAGCATGAAGAAGGCGTTAGACAGGTCGGCGCCCTATGTTAAGATACAAGATGTGTCAGACATCCTAGGATTGGGAAAAAGTTCCTCCAAAAGATGTCCTAGCCATGCCACTTCAAGGGATTGAGCATTTCTACCAATTTTAGGTGTAACAGAATGCCCCCTAAAGTATGAAGCTAGAAATGGATGATAGGTGAAATGTTTTGCTAGATATGCTCTGGAATCAGAGGTAAGAGAGTGGTGGATGAAGACTTGACAAATGACCAACTACAAAATATCTAACAGAAAGCATGGTTGCGAACCAGTACACTGTAGATACATGTATAATGACCATGTAATGGCTACCAATAATACAATGTATATCCATGATTAATAATATCAAATCAAGACATAGCTACAGAATATACGCTGTAGATCTATGCCATCCTAACCCAAAACTGAGCATAACCACCATACATACAATGTCGATCCATGAAATGACTTCAAAAAATACTCCATCACAACCTGAAGATAGTGTTAACACCCAAAAAAGGTTCTATACCTCATCTACCCCATCACATGGCTCATTTGTCCATTTTCATACCATATTTCCATCAAAAACCCATAAAACCATCTAAAAAGCCTCCAAAAGGCCATAAAACCCTCTTTTCCTCCAAAAAATATCCAAAATTCCTCCAAAAAGCAAAAATATCCAAAAAGGAAGAAAAAATATGAAATAATGAGGAAAATGAGGAAAAAACCCTAAACAGCTAAAACCCTAACCCTAAAACCGCATGGTTTCCAACTATAAATAAGGGGTGGAGACCCCTTATTTCACATCCACAATCACAAGTATCCTGCCTCTGCCAAAATTGCTCTTGAAATCCTAGCTCACCATTGAGCTGCTTTCACCGCGAGAGCCCCTTTTGGCCCATTCCCACCATTGGAGAAAGAGAAGGAGCAGCTGGAGCTCGAAGCACCCTCTCGGATCAGCGCAACGGGCTTCACCAACCTTCACATTGGAGGTCAGATCAATAAAAAAATCATTCTTTACTTTTTACTGTTTTGCTTCGTGAACATGTTTAGATTAATTTTTATTACTGTTTAGCATCTTTTATTTCACATATTATTGAACTGCTACTAAGGAATCCATTCTCCTTAGTAGGTACTCATTCGTACAAGCTAGGGGTGAAACCCTAGCAACAGATAGGCACATATTCAAGTGAATACCTAACCATTAAGGGTATTCATTCAAATACAGAATGATACAATTCTATCCATGTGAATAGATGTCCTGATGTCGAACATGGTAGAAACCACTTGATTAGCGGTCACTGATGTATACTGTTAACAAGCATGAGGGAAATCATCATTGATTTCAATGATCCCCAAGGTATCCCAGTACATTCCTCTGAATGTGAATAGATGAAATGGAGTCAAACAATTGGCAAAATATTTCATTCAAAGGCCTGTGATGAAATCCTATTGTTGAAAGCGAGGAAACATGCCATTGATGCATGTCAGATTCAAGGTACTTTACTAGTTTCTAAGGATGATTCCTGAATGATGTGTTGGTGTCAATGGGAATATAATCATCAAAGGAGATCCATGATGTTTCCCCCATCATCGACATGAAACTTGAAACAAAAGTTATGTTGAAGTGATGAAAACAACCTTAGGACCGATTTAGATGTGACTGGCTCGAAGGAAGGTAAAGCAACTGTAGGGGTAGACTAATGAATACTTCCATCGAACATTGGATGGCATGAAAAATGAATTGGAAGCATCGAATCAACAAGGCAAAGACCAAACATAACACAAATTTAGGATGATATATTCTTTGAATTGACTCAATGGATTTAACTGACTCATGAAAGTGGATCGACTCAATGACAAGATCATAAAGCCACTTGTTTGAATGAAAGTATAGATAGGTTCCATGTTCAAGGGTGGACTATGAACTACCATTAAAAAATGTTCCCCATTCCCTTAATTTCCCCATCACAATGGATGAGTACCTATTTTCTTTTTAATGATCTGTAAAAGGGTACCAAATGCTTGGTATAGTTCATCGAAGGATGAGTCCATTCTCATATGTTTTATGAACCTGAGAAAGGATGGGTTCATTCCCAGAAAGGGTCCTTAAACATTTAATTTTATGAGTCCTAAAAAGTTAAAATCACATTTCATTTCATGTTTGTAATGTCCCTTGTGAATAATTTTCCCAATGTGCTCAAATTCACCAAATTTCAACTCTAGGTATATGGATACAACTGATTCCAAAATCCTCCAATCACTTTCAAAATTGGTGAGGAAGGCCTTGAGGGGTGATGGGACACATTAACACATATATCATACATATAATCAACTGATATACCCAACCATGGTTTTCAATCTGCAAGGGAAGAGGTTTCTGGACAAGACTAGTCAATTTGGGAGGTGGAAACCCCCCTTGGGTCCTAGAACAAATCTCTTCCAAAATTGCACAAAATACACTAATGGTTGGTATATGATACTTGGATCTGTTTTTTTTTTGTAAGTTGCTATTCTATTAAAAAAGAAAAAATAGTGGTTAATAGAAAATTACAATACTGAGAAGCAGTTTTGCTTATTGAAAGCAGTCACAGAGTTTCAGAAAAACTTGGGTCCTCCCTCCAGGAGAGAAAACAGGTACCCAAGAATGGTACCTTCCCTCTAGGAGGGAAAACATACCCCCAAAATAATCCTCATAGTAGACAAAAAAAAAGAGAGTCTAGAGAGAACCTGACCAACATCGTCCAAGATTGCAAAAGCTGGAGGCTAAAGAAAAACCTGTGTAGTTCTTGCAAAAAAACAGAGAGGCATGGAGAAACCTACTCATGGTTTGAAATACGGTTCCTCTTCTATAGGGAAAATGTAACCAAGGAAAAATTGCTATGCCGGCTTGCTGGAGATGTTCGTTGGTTCGTCGCTGCAGGTCTTCTTTTTCTCTACGTTGTTGGCCTCCTCATAGAACCTATAGGTGGTTGTTTTACTGGGAGGGGGTTCAATTTTCTCATCAGGACAAGATTGGAAGAAGTTTCTGGAAGGGAGTGTGGAGGCTTGGGTTTGAGGAGCAGAGATATAATGAGGGGCCGAGATGGTGATTGGTAGAACAATGAAACTTGAGGGAGCGTTCGCTGAAGGAGAAGCTGTGTGTGGAGCGGGATGAAGAGACCAAGCTTGAAAATGAGCAGGAGGCTGATCTTGAGTTGGGAAGAAATAGAGAATGATCCCGATGAGTAAATTTTTGAACACCCAGAAGTTTCATTGTCACTCCAAATTTCTTCCTCGTACACCACCAGCCCATGTAATTTTATCCTCCCAATAAATAGTGATTCTTCGAACCTCTTCCGGGATGTCCATATCAAAAACTTCAGAGTTATCGTGATCAGACAGATGAATTTGACACTTTGCTTGGGCGTTCCTGCCTTGTCATCCACGAGGTGGAGTCCTATTGGCAGGAAACAAATCTTCACAAGTTTCTTGCTATATTGCAAGATAAATTGATCAGATCTTTTCTTTAATTTATTTAAAAATATATATATTATTAAAGAGTGCCTTCAAAATCTTTGATTCTGAAGGTACTCTCAATGAAGGAGGAATTAGTGGTCAAGATGATAGTTTAGGAAACACTTTGAATTAAGCTAGTTCTTTCATTTTGTAGCTATTAAATTCATTCTCATTATTTCTTGATCATATATTATCAATACAAATGGATTGCTGCTTTAAATTATTTGGTTAGAGTGAATTGGCTTAAATGATTTATAACCCTTGCATTTCATAAAATTTCTTTTGAATTTTCATTTAAATATTTGGTTTCAAGTATTTGACATAGTTTTATTATCCAACATAAATGTTCAAACATATATGTTAAGGTTGACTATCTTTGCTATATCATATGATAACCTTTATATGTTGGTTGAACATTTGTATCATTACAAACTTCTACAATTTATGTCTTATATGATTTGTAAATAAATAATATTTGCATTGTATATAATTGTAGAAAGTAAACCTTGTCTTTATTACTATTTCAAACTTTGATCAAAATCTTTTATATTATGCTTCCAATAATCAATCGAAACTGATTTTGATCTAAGGATTAGCTTTAAATATCATCTTTTGATTGATCGATCTTCATTAATCTTGGCATGATTTTTTATAATTAACATTTAGCTTATATACTCATTGTGTTAGTTCTAATAATTATCAGATCAATTTTCCAAGTGAACATTATTGGTGAACCTAGATTGGAAAGATATGGTTAATGTTATTGTTGATACCTTCGTGGGTGTGCCATAATTATTCATAACCATAAGGTTTCCCATCGCTTAGGATGATGTTGCATCTAGACTTCACGTTTTAATTTAATCATGACGAAATTTAGAGGTGGAGATGAATGGATTTGACATGATCCTTTACATTTTAACACTTGTCGATTTCCATGCTATGAATTGATAACCCTTTACTTTATTTTGTATCAATATGATTCCAAAATGAAAGTCCATTTATGATGTGTTATGATTTGTCTTCAAAATTATGATTTCGCATATCAGATCATTATGTTTTGGAAATGATTTTATTTTAGCAGAGTTATGATAGTCATGCATGAATTCAGGGTTTCGATTTTGAAGCATGTGAGGGTTTTCAACATGCCTGACAAATTGTGTATACCCATTCCCTCTGTATTTACAACACCTTTTAGCCCTTCATTCAAAGAAGAACCTATAGTTGAGCTAATGGCACCTATGAGTCGTTTCGAAGTTTCAGGACCGGAAATGTTGGAAATGGATCTTGTAGCTACGGCCTTATTTGAAAATATTGGTTGGAAACCATTCTTTTGGAGTTTCAATGGACATAATGAAGAAGTCACTCGACGAATTGCACTATCCTTTGATGGGAATACCGCTCAAATTGCTCACTTACAGTTAGTTGTGTATGAAGAGTTTATTTCAAGGCCACTAAGCTTCCTCGACATGGAGAACGCTGGTTTAAAGGAGTGAAAATAAACAAGAAGAAGTTTAAACAATTTCTTCTTCCATTATCTAAAGATGATGCACATCTTAAACTCTGTTTTCCGGTAAAATATTTGAAGACTCAGTGGTGTCTACCTTTTTAGGTTATTTCCAGGTATATTTCTTGCGATGGCCATTACTCAAATGTTCATTTATACCATCTCAGGATTTTAATGGCTTTAACTGGTTCGAAATTGAACTTACCCTATTTTCTACTTCATAGTCTACATGGAATGGTTGTAACAGTCCAACAAACTACCGTGAATCAAAGTCATAGTTTATTTCATTATGGCCTAATTAAAATTTTGGTTTAGTATCAATTAGCTATGATGAGCAGAACATGGGATGAGTTTTTAAGTGATAATGGTTTTGGGTTAACTTGCTTCTGTCCTACTTGCTTACCCAAGACTCGTATTAAACAAAGGAGCCCTTTGGAAAAACAAGTAAATGAGGAGTCTGATCTTGTAGCTGATCATGAAGGGCTTGATAAACTCTGTATGATAGCTGAAATTGAAGAGTTCAATACTTCAAATCCTCCCAAGCAACCCAAGGAGAAAAATGAAGTGAAAGACAAAGGTAAAATCCTTTTCAATACACACTCTGTTAACTTATCCTTTGATTCACATCCTAATATAATGTCAGGGGAGGGTAAGAACGAGTTAAGGGGAGTAAAACTCAAAGATGACAATAAACTTCTTGAACCAGTTATGGGAAAATATGAAACAACAAGTCAAAGATTTACTAGAAGTATGGTAAGTCTTTCAATTCTGAAGACTATGGAACAGAATAGTGAACCTATCTTTGTTAAGGATGATAGTAAACAAGAAAATAAATATCCTCCTCATTAAACCCCATTCAAAGATTTTGAACGTGAACACAGTAGTAATCATGGTAATTCTATGGATAATTCACCCTTATCGATGCAACCAGAACATGAAGTTCAGTTTAAGCCAACATTGAATGATGAGTGTTCTTTAGAAGAGACTTTAAAGGCGGCACAATAGTCAATCAAACTTTCCCAAAAAAATAAGGATAAGTGGTTAAAAGAAGAAGAAGAAGCTCGTGGTATTTTGAAAACAGAGTTACAACAACAGAAGAATGAATTACTTATGTGGGTGGATAGATGGCAACATATGAAGGCAAAGAAGGATAAATATAAATCAGAGAAGAAGTTGTTAGCTTATTCAAATGAAAAATTGCTGAAGAATGAAAAACGCTATGAAGAAAAAATCCTAAAACTCAGAGCTAAGCTATCGAAGGCAAGGAAAGCCATCAAGCTACAAATCGCAACTTAACAATTTATTCTGTTGTTTTTTTTATGATTTTGGTTGTGACAAGTAAATGAGAAATTTAATGCACATCCTAAAGAATCAAATATTTTGTTGGATTGTTTTATATTTTTATTCTCTTATTATAATCGTAATCATAATTTAATGAGGAACTTATATTTTAACTGTTTGCTACAGGTGTACCTATGATATAAATACATCAAATCGAATAGGATATGGTTTTGCTAACTGGTATGCATCTTTGAAGCTGCTTTTGCGTTGATAGATGGAATATATTTTGGATGGTTACGCTCCATTTGCTTCATTGGAAGATCATTTTTCGAGATGCCTCTTTTGGTGTAAATTGAGTCTTGTCTACAGTTGAAAGAATCTGGGGATGTTTATGAATTATCTTAACAGCTGTTAAGATATTGTTTTTACTATTTTTGTAAATAGATCCTAGAATAACTCAAAGACAGTTAATATTTTGGGGTATATAAGTCCCAAAACATTTCTGAGTAAGGGTATGGAGTACTGGAGAAAAGACTTATTGAAAGTATAATACAATTTCTGGTTTTGATTACTCTACTGGAGTTTTACCTTCGTGGATGATTGTTACTAGATTTCTCAAATTGGTATCATTACTTGTTACTACTTCTGAAACTTAATATATATTTCGATATACTATTTTCTCATCTTACACTTTATCCAATTGTACTGTGATATAATTTTGTTTATTATCTAAAAATATACTCTATTCACACAATATTAATGTTTGATTGAAAGTATCATTGAGTCTAGTTAGGTAATATTTTATTGATAATTGTGATTTAGTAATAATACATTTCATATTTATTTCTGATCTCATTTGTATTTTTTACAATGTTTTCATGAATGAATATAATCTTGTTATTCAAATATTTAGTATTGAACATTAGCTATTGATTAATAGGACATCACAGAATAAATAAAAATAGTTTTCTATTTTTTATTTTCTGTTGTTGTGCATATTCAACAAAGTGATTTTTATGATAATAATTGAAGTATTTTCATTTGAATTATTATCATTTACTTCTTTGTTAACTTAAGTTATTAATTGATAATTAATTTAGTTTTCAAAGTTTCTCTCAGCTGAGATAGGGTAGCTAGTTAAGTTTTAATTTAGTTTAAATTTAATAACTTTTTAATAGGATTTAAAAATAGATTATTTTTCTTATTTTATAATAGTTCCTTAACCAGAAAAATGAAAACAAAAAACCAAAGAAATCAGGAGACTTTCATTAGGAAAGCAATTTTAGGATGAATTAAACTTAAGAACTGACATTAGGGATAGATAAACTTTAGATTAACATAAGATACATTTTGCTGAGTTTTTATATTCTCCTTAAGAGGATAAATTCAGTTGGCAGCAGGAGACTATAACCTGTGAGATGTAGTCATTTCAAACACAATGAGGGCTGATTTAAGCGCTTTGTGTGGACTATTTCTCCTTAGTTGGCCCAAGTCAGAAAATCAGGCCAACAAATGGTGCTAGAAGGAGGGAATGCTAATGATTAATGGCTTATAGAACTAATGATAAACCTTCAACCAACCAACAACCTCCATTACAACCTGAAATTAGCAGATCACCATTCGTAGAAACTATTAGGAGCATTCTTGAGCATGACCATAATACATCTCCATTTACTCTTGAACAGAGTACTCAAACTTTAGAAGAATCACGTCATATTATTACAAGAGCTTATGCTCATTAACTTGGTTTAACACCAATAGACTATGGTTTACCCAGAAAAAAAACATGTAATCCTCAATTGAATATAATCACTCAAGATTCAGTAGAAGCCGATATAACTCCAAGTTATCAAGTCAGAATTCTTCATAGAGAAACTACTAGAACAAATACTGTTAGAAGCTTGACTTCTGTTGGCGGTTTTGGTCAACCACATTCTCCTCTGGAATCACCACCGGATAGTCCAAGGTCATCTAATCAAGGGAGTTCTTCATATTCTGAAGAAAATCCTATGGCTGGAAACATACCTGCAGGAGGAGGAGGAAGAGGCAACCCTCCTACTCCACCTAATCCACAACTTCCTTGGTTAAGAATAGTTGTTGTAGTTGTGCCTGGTGTACAACATCCTTTTCCAAAACATTCGAACAAACTTCTTCTGAAGTTTAATCTAGGTAATAAAGAACCTGCAGAGGTGCATGTAGATAAATTCATTTTAGCTGTTCAAACCATGAACGTTTAGCATGAAGACATAGTCTGTCGTTTGTTCCCTTTAACTTTTGAAGGGAAAGCATCTACTTGGTACTTTTCATTAGTCCAAGGTTCAATCACAAACTGGACTGATTTCAACAAGGCTTTCCTAAATAAATTTGGGGAGGATAAAACACCTACTCTTTTAGCTCTTGAACTGTCTCGAATTAAAATGGAACCTAAAGAAAGAATTAAAGATATTAAACGAAGATTTTTTACCTTAAAAAAAAATTTACTGTTGCTTCTCAACCACCCAAGGATATAATAATAGAAAATTATACTTCATCTTTACCAAAATATCCTGGGATGTTTGTTAAAAGAGCTGGTAAAACAACACTTGTTGAAACTTTTGAGGAAGCTATTAAAGTTGAAAAGGATTCCATGTCTTATGAACCTGATAGAAGTGGAAAAGTTGATACTTTTCCTCGTAAGAAAATTGAAAGACCAAATTCAGATAAGGATAAGGCATTTGATGTAGAAAAATTGAAGAATGCTATTCAGGCATTAACTAATGAAGTCATAGGATTAAAGAAAACTAATTCTGAAACTTCTTCTTCTAGAGGGTATTTCAGAAATCAATTTGGACAAAATCCTAATACTAATAATAAAACAAGTTCACCTCCTGATATAGTAGTAAATGAAGAAATTTTTAATACTATTTGAGCAATCTTATATTTATCTGAAACTCCTTCAAATCAAGAAACTGTAGATAATGAAGAGGAAGAAGAATATGAAAATGAAGAATAATTGGAAGAACCTCAACAATTAAATGGTCATTTTTGGGACAGTCTAGTGAAAGATTGTGAAAATAGAAGTCCTCCTTCAAGACAACATGCCTATAATACTCGGAGTAGAACATTTGCAAATACTCCCGGAGCATCATCAAGTTCTACCCCAAGTAAGGATAATAATAACTCTCAACCTGTCAACAGACTCAATCTGTTAAACAAACTCAACCTGTAAGGACTTCTCAGCCTATCAAGAGTGCTCCGAAGTTAGATATATAGTATGAAATGAATGAAGATCTAAAAAAGACATGTGGAAATATTAGCATGTATGATCTTCTTCAAATTTATCAAATGCCCAATAGTCCCATTATAAATCCTTCCATGAGTTCAATAATTCCTAATGTTAAACAAAATATAGCTGCTAATAATTATAACAGTGATTTAACATTTATTGATAAAGGAAAATCAGCAGTTGATAAAGCTTCAGTAATAGGGAAAAATTAAAAATCAACAACCCCTCTGTTCCTTCTTACCTTCGAGATTTTTAATACGAATGTTCATAATTGCATGGTTGATTCTGGAGCATCTTCCAATGTAATGCCTTTGTCTATGTGCAAAAGGTTAAATGGAAAGTATGTTCCATCAAAGTCATAGATTACTCAACTAGATAGAATGAATGTGAGGGTTGTGGGAGAGATGAAAGATGTTCTAGTTAGGATTTCTTGTGACCCTTCAGTTTTTCAAATCATAGATATAGTGGTTGCAGACATTCCTGATGCATATGGGTTGTTTTTGAGTAGGGATTGGTCTCAGCAGTTGAATGGATTTTTTTGCTACAAAATGGAAAATCAAACCAAATTAAGATAAACAGAGAAAGATATTTGAAACACACAGTGACAAAATTACATGATCCCAGTGAACCGGTTTTATTTTCAGATTCTATAATGAGGAATTATATGTTTGAACTTGGGTTCAGAAATTTTAAATCTGAAAATTATGCTTTCTCTGATAATAAACAACAATATGAAATTCTAAATGTTATAACTATTCATCATGATTCTTCATTTAAAGAAATTGTAAATAATGTAGTTAGTCATAATTATGTAAATATTGTTGAAAGTAAAGTAGTTGCAAATAGTTCCACTTGGACTTTATATTTTGATGGGTCAAAATCTAAAGAAGGAGCATGAGCTAGTTGCCTGTTAATTGATCCTAAAGGGAAAAAACATGTATAGCATGTAGGATTGAATTTAATTGTACAAATAATACTGTAGAATATGAAGCACTAATTCAGGGTCTGAAAAAAACGATTGATTTGGATATTAAAGTGCTAGTTGCATATGGTGATTCTGAAAATCATTGTCAAGCAAGTTCGTAATTCTATCCACTGCATTTTTGAACATTTGCAAAATTATCAATGAGAGGTATGGAATCTCGTTTTGCATTTTGATTCATTCAATGTAATGTCGGTTCCTAGATTCCAGAATCAAGAGGCAGATTTATTAGCAAATGTAGCATCAAATTGATTCCATCTAAGAATTTTACACCTAATTTCTTTTCAGTTGAATTAATTTTTAGGCCTTCCATACCAGATAATATCTTTAACTAGCATGTTTTTGATAATGATTTGCAGGTTCTGAATTTCTTAACGAATGACGATACTTTCAAAGATTCATCCATTAATGAATTTACACATGATAAAAATTTGCAGGACTTCACGGTAATAAATGATTTTTGTTCAATTGAAAAAAGCTTTTGAGAAGGTAAAACCGATTCCTAACTCAGTTTTAAGATTTGAATTTTTTTTCGATCTTCAGGATAAATTTAAATATGTTCCTAATTGCAAAACTAATAGTTCACAAATGAAATATGAAACTATAAATCTAAGAACAGAACTTAATCCTCAAACTGTGAATTTAGGAATAGATTGTACTCCTACAGAAAAATCAGCCTTCATAAAATTATTTAAAGAATTCAAGGATGTGTTTGCATGGGCGTATGATGATTTAAAGACTTTCAATCCACAAATCATGCAACACATTATTCCTATAAAACAAGGATCAAAACCTTTCCAATAGAGACTTAGAAAGCATCATCCATCACTAGAACCAACAATTAAGAAGGAATTAAACAAAATTTTTGCTGCTAGGATTATCTTTCCTATTTGACATACGCAATGAGTAGCTAATTTGGTTCCAGTTAGGAAGAAAAATGGTGACATTCGACTATGTGTTGATTTTTGAAATCTTAATAAATCCTCTGAAAAAGATAATTACCCAGTTCCTCCCATGGAACAAATCCTTCAGAAAGTCTCTAGGTTGGAGATATTATCACTTCTTGATGGTTTCTCAGGATATAACCAAATATTGGTTTCCCTAGATGATCAACTTATAACAACTTTCAGAACCCCATGGGGAACATATGCTTATAGAAACATACCCTTTGGGTTAATCAATGTTGGGGCAACTTTTCAAAGAGCAATGGATATTTCTTTTAGAAGGTTAATTAATCATTCCGTAGTTGTCTATCTAGACGATGTCACTGTATTTTTTAAATGTCGACATAATTACATTATTCATATTGGAAAAGTATTTGAACGTTGTAGAAAATTTGGAGTTTCTTTAAATCCAAAGAAAACGATATTTGCTGTTACACAAGGTATTTTATTAGGCTATGTGGTTTCAAAACATGGGATCATGATTGATCTTGAACGAACCCAAGCCATATCAAAAATAACTTACCCTTCTAGCAAAAAGGCAATGCAATCATTTCTTGGTAAAATAAACTTTGTTAGGAGATTTATCCCCAGTTTTTCAGAAATCATCTGTCCTTTACAAAAAATAATTAAGAAGGATGCTATTTTCAACTGGGGGCAAACTAATCATCCGTCCTTTACAAGATTTTGTTGTTTTCAAAGTTGTCAAACACTTTCATCCATATCTATTGAAATCAAGAACTAAAGTTATAGTTCCTTTCCCTTCAGTTAGAAATCTGTTAGTACAGAAAGATTTGGGTGAAAAAAGAGCACCATGGATGACAGCTCTTCAAGAGTATGACTTGGAAATTAAACCTTCAATGGTAGTCAAGGGTCAGGGATTATGTAAACTTGCTGCTGAAGCAGCTCATCTGCCTAATAACAATTCTGAAACTGTCATTGATGAAGTCTTACTAAATAGGGAAATCTACTTTTATCCTCCACCACAGGATTCTTGGTATATATTTTTAAGGACACTTCTAGAAACAGGAACTGATACTGACTACCTTGAACCAAGAAAAAGGAGAGTGCTTAGATTGAAATTTTCTCCTTCTTTGCTAATTGATAATACTCTTTTTAGGAGAAATTCAGATCATGTTTTACTTCGCTGCTTAGACAAGGATGAAACATAAATGATTTTAAAAGAACTACATTTTGGCCCAACAAGTGGTGATTTTGGTAAAGAGAATACAACACATAAGATTCTTAGGGCTGGCTATTATTGGCCTACTTTATTCTGAGATTCTTATGCTTTTGTCAGAAAATGTAAAGAATGCCAACTTGTTGTAGGTAGGGTTAAGAAGTCTGCTTTTCCTTTACAACTTGTTTCAGTAGAAAGGCCTTTTTAGCAATGGGGTGTTGATATAGTTGGAACAATAAACCCTCCCTCCTCTATGCAATACAAATACATTTTAACTGCAACTGATTCTTTTACCCGTTGGGCAGAGGCTACACCTTTAAGGGTTTTGAACACCAATCAGGTTATCTTATTTTTCATCAGTTGAGTTAACTTAATTTTCCTTAGAGAAAGGTATAAGGGTTAGATATTCAGCCAATTATCATCCTCACGGAAATGGTTTAGCTGAATCAGCAAATAAAAATTTGTTGAAAATTCTTAAAAGAACCATTTCAATTCACCATCGTGACTGGCACACAGCGTTGCCATAATGCTCTTTGGGAGGACAGAGTAACTCCTAAAGCTTCAATAGGTAACTCACCTTTCTTCATGGTTTATGGAGCCGAGGCCATTTTACCGCCAAATGTATTTTTACCTTCTTTACAGCTAGCCCAATCTATTCAGGATGAGGATTGTCCAACTATGGAGAAGAGGATTAACACTTTACTAAAACTAGAGGAGGAAAGAGACAAGTCAAAACAACATTTTATAAAACATCAACAAATTGTTAAGTCCTAGTTCTAATAAAGAATTCCAGGTGGGGGAATTGGTGTTAAAATGGGACAAATCCCATGAGGAGAAAGGAGATCATACCAAGTTCCAAAACTTTGGTTAGGCCCATTTGTCATTGCTGAGAATATAGGTCCAAGCACTTTCCATTTGCAAACCTTAGAAGGTCAGTTCGAAACATTTCCAGTTAATGGATTGATCTTAAAAAAAATATTTTTGTTGATTTATTTAGGCTTTGAATCTGTATATAATTTTGTATATAAGCTTGCTTATTTTGTTGATTATTGTACAACTTTTATTCCCTTATTTTCAACCAATTTTTGTTTGTAAATAATTTCTAAATTTCAGAATTTTCTATATATATTATTATCACAAAACTTTATAAGATTGCTGATATTTCCGTACAATCTTTTATCAAACAAAATTATGAATGATAGTTCTCATGAATGATACTATCACATTAGGTTATCATTCCTAGATAGTAGTCTTCAGTCCAAGAAATTGTTTCTGATTTCTAGTTTACAAAAAAAAATACAATAAATGGAACAGATTCTAGAGATTTTTAAGAGAAGTAAATTCCTATATCTTATACTGATGGTTCAGATTATCATTACTATGACTACTTTGTTTTGACTGGGATATTCTTAAGCTTATCTTTAAGAACATCCTTATTGACAGAGATGGGAATAATTCTGAATTATACTTGCAAATATAAATCAGATAATGGTTTTTATTAGACTGACAATTTTTTATTGTTTTGAATAGATTTTAAGATTTTGTTTATACCTTCATTTGAAAATTATATGGGCAGAGATAACTGGTTCGCCTAGGTCGTCATCATTTGTTGGTAGGCAACAACTCTTCTCAATTTTCTTGCTATATTGCAAGATAAATTGATCATATCTTTTCTTTAATTTTTTATATATTAAAGAGTGCCTTCAGAATCTTTGATTCTAAAGGTACTCTCAATGAAGGAAGAGTTAATGGTCAAGATGGTAGTTTAGGAAACACTTTGAATTAAGCTAGTTCTTTCATTTTGCAGCTGTTAAATTCATTCTCATTATTTCATGATCATATATTATCAATACAAATGGATTCCTTCTTTACATTATTTTGTTAGAGTGAATTGGCTTAAATGATTTATAACCCTTGCATTTCATAAATTTTATTTTGAATTTGCATTTAAATATTTGGTTTCAAGTATTTGACATAGTTTTATTATCCAACATAAATGTTCAAACATATATGTTAAGGTTGACTATTTTTTCTATATCATATGATAACCTTTATATGTTGGTTTAACACTTGTATCATTACAAACTTCTACATCTTATGTCTTATATGATTTGTAAATAAATAATATTTTCCTTGTATATACTTAAAGAAAGTAAACCTTGTCTTTATTACTATTTCAAACTTTGATCAAAATCTTTTATATTATGCTTCCAATAATAAATCGAAACTGATTTTGATCTAAGGATTAACTTTAAATATCATCTTTTGATTGATCGATCTTCATTAAGCTTGGCATGATGTTTTATAATTAACATTTGGCTTATATACTCGTTGTGTCAGTTCTAATAATTATCAGATCAATTTTCCAAGTGAACATTATTGGTGAACCTAGATTGGAAAGATATGGTTGATGTTATTGTTGATACCTTCGTGGGTGTGCCATAATTATTCATAACCATAAGGTTTCCCATCGCTTAGGATGATGTTTCATCTAGCCTTCACTTTTTAATTTCATCATGACGAAATTTAGAGTTGGAGATGAATGGATTTGACATGATTCTGTACATTTTAACACCTGTCGATTTCCATGCTATGAATTGATAACCCTGTACTTTATTTCGTATCAATATGATTCTGAAATGACAGTCCATTTATGATGTGTTATGATTTTTTTTCAAAACTATGATTTCACATATCAGATCATTATGTTTTGGAATTGATTTTATTTTACTAGATTTATGATAGTCATGCATGAATTCAGGGTTTCGATTTTGAAGCGTGTGAGGGTTTTCAACATGCCTGATGAACTGTGTATACCCATTACCTCTGTATTTACAACACCTTTTAGCCCTTCATCCAAAGAAGAACCTATAGTTGAGCTAATGGCACCTCTAATTTGTTTCAAAGTTTCAGGACCGGAAATGTTGGAAATGGATCATGTAGCTATGGCCTTATTTGAAAAGATTGGTTGGAAACCATTCTTTTGGAGTTTCAATGGCCATAATGAAGAATTCACTTGAAAATTTGTGCTATCCTTTGATGGGAATACCACTCAAATTGGTGACTTATAGTTAGTTGTGGATGAAGAGTTTATTTCCAAGTCCACTAAGCTTCCTCGACGTGGAGAACGCTGGTTTAAAGGGGCGAAAATAGACAAGAAGAAGTTTAAACAATTTCGTCTTCCATTATATAAAGATGATGCACATCTTAAACTCTGTTTTCCAGTAAAATATTTGAAGACTCAATTGTGTCTCCATTTTCAGGTTATTTCTAGGTATATTTCTTGCGATGACCATTACTCAAATGTTCATTTATACCATCTCATGATTTGAATGGCTTTAACTGGTTCAAAATTGAACTTACCCTATTTTTTTCTTCATAGTCTACATGGAATGGCTGTAAGTGTCCAAGGAACTACTGTGAATCAAATTCATAGTTTATTTCATTATGGCCTAATTAAAATTTTGGTTTAGTATCAATTAGCTATGATGAGTAGAACATGGGATGAGTTTTTAAGTGATAATGGTTTTGGGTTAACCTGCTTCTGGTCTACTTGCGTACCCAAGTCTCGTATTAAACAAAGGAGGCCTTTGGAAAAAGAAGTAAATGAAGAGTCTGATCCTATAGCTAATTAGGAAGGGCTTGATAAACTCTGTATGATAGCTGAAATTGAAGAGTTCAATACTTCAAACCCTCCTGAGCAACCCAAGGAGAAAAATTAAGTGAAAGACAAAGGTAAAATCCTGTTCAATATACACTTTGTTAACTTATCCTTTGATTCACATCCTAAGACAATGTCAGGGGAGGGTAAGAACGATTTAAGGGGAGTAAAACTCAAATATGACAATAAAATTATTGAACTAGTTATGGGAAAATATGAAACAACAAGTCGAACATTTACTATAAGTATGGTAAGTCTTTCAATTCCAAAGACTATGGAACATAATAGTGAACTTATCTTTGTTAAGGATGATAGTAAACAAGAAAATGAATCTCCTCCTCATGAAACCCCATTCAAAGATTTTGAACATGAACAGAGTAGTAATCACGGTAATTCTGTGGATAATTCACCCTTATCGGCGCAACCAGAACATGAAGTTCAGTTTAAGCCAACATTGAATGATGAGTTTTCTTTAGAAGAGACTTTAAAGGTGACACAATAGTCAATCAAAATTTCCCAACAACATAAGGATAAGTGGTTAAAAGAAGAAGAAGAAGATCATGGTATTTTGAAAACAAAGTTACAACGACAGAAGAATGAATTACTTATGTGGGTGGATAGATGGAAACATATGAAGGAAAAGAAGGACAGATATAAATCAGAGAAGAAGTTGTTAGCTGAGTCAAATGAAAAATTGCTGAAGAATGAAAAATGCTATGAAGAAAAAATCCTAAATCTCAAAGCTAAGCTATTGAAGGCAAGGAAATCCATCAACCTACAAATCACAACTTAACAATTTATTCTGTTTTTTTTATCATTTTGGTTGTGACAGGTAAATGAGCAATTTAATGAACATCCTACAGAATCGAAGATTCTGTAGGATTGTTTTATATTTTTAATCTCTTGTTATAATCGTAATCATAATTTAACGAGGAACTTATATTGTAACTGTTTGCTATAGGTGTACCTATGATATAAATACATCAAATCGAATAGGAGATGGTTTTGCTAACTGGTATGTGTCTTTGAAGCTACTTTTGCGTTGATAGCTCGCATATATTGTGGAAGGTTATGCTTCATTTGCTTCATTGGAAGATCATTTTTCCAGGTGCCTCTTTTGGTTTAAACTGAGTCTTGTCGATAGTTGAAAGAATCTGGGGATGTTTATGAATTATCTTAATAGCTATTAAGAGACTGTTTTTACTATTTTTGTAAATAGATCCTAGAATAACTCAAAGACAATTAATCTTTTGAGGTATATAAGTCCCAAAAAAATTCTGAGTAAGGGGATGGAGTACTGGAGAAAAGACTTATTGAAAGTATAATACAATTTCTAGTTTTGATTACTCTACTAGAGTTTTACCTTCATGGATGATTGTTACTAGAATTCTCAAATTGGTATCATTGCTTGTTACTATTTCTGAAACTTAATATATATTTCGATATACTATTTTCTCATCTTACACTTTATGCAATTGTGCTATGATATAATTGTGTTTATTATCTGAAAATATATTCTATTCGCACAATATTAATGTTTGATTGAAAGTATTATTGAGTCTAGTTAGTTAATATTTTTATTGATAATTGTGATTTAGTAATAATACATTTCATATTTATTTCTGATCTCATTTGTATTTTTTACAATGTTTTCATGAATGAATATAATCTTGTTATTCAAATATTTAGTATTGAACATTAGTTATTGATTAATAGGACATCACAGAGTAAATAAAAATAGTTTTCTATTTTTTATTTTCTATTGTTGTGCATATTCAACAAAGTGATTTTTATGATAATAATTGAAGTATTTTCATTTGAATTATTGTCATTTACTTCTTTGTTAACTTAAGTTATTAATTGATAATTAATTTAGTTTTCAAAGTTGCTCTCAGCTGAGATAGGGTAGTTAGTTAAGTTTTAATTTAGTTTAAATTTAATAACTTTTTAATAGGATTTAAAAATAGATTATTTTTTTTATTTTATAATAGTTCCTTAACCAGAAAACTGGAAAAAAAACCCAAAGAAATCAGGATATTTTCATTAGGAAAGCAATTTTAGGATGATTTAAAATTAAGAACTGACATTAGGGATAGATAAACTTTAGATTAACATAAGATACATTTTGCTGAGTTTTTATATTCTCCTCAAGAGGATAAATTCAGTTAGTAGCAGGAGACTATAACCTACGAGATTTAGTCATTCCAAACACACCAAGGGATGCTTTAAGCGCTTTGTGTGGACTATTTCTCCTTAGTTGGCCCAGGTCAAAAAATTAGGCCAACAAGTCCCACGCGGTCGCCTCACCATTGTAAGTTGGCGAGAGATGGCGTTAACCTGCACTGAATAGAGAATTCAAGAGTGAAGCAGAACCAAATGAGCAGATTCACTGTGAGATTGAATGCAAGAGCTTGTGTAGCAAGGAATGTGACAAGTTTCTTTTTTCATGACGCAAAGGGGGTGAAGAGGTTGGCGCACTGATCCAAGCAAAATGAATGAGAGTTAATGTTGATTTTCAGCGATGTGATGGATGGATCTTGTCGTTCAGGTTGGAGCTATCCATGTCTAGGCCTAGAGTGAGGGCCCATCGATAGAAGGCCCAACATTAAACTCACGCGGTGATGGGGGTGGCTATGTCAGCCTCCCCCACGTCACTACTGCTCTGGAAAAAACCTGCATCCGGGTATGATACTTGGATCTATTATAATGCATTAATTAAATTATATTTGCAGCATTATATTTTTTTTTGGGGTCGAATAGGTATACAAGAGAGCTTAGGGAATTTACTAGTAATTTTTTGGGCTCAAACCCCCAATGGTAAATCACTCCAAATAGATCCAAATTCTCTCAAATTGTACCAAAAGGTGTATGAATGATGTTAATACATAAAAAAAAAATTTATAGGTGTCTTTCAACCATCAAATTACTTCTACAACTCACTTTGAAAATCTGGTCAATGTATGGAGTTTTACGAGCAACTTGTGGTTCAAATCCCCTAGGGGAAGATAATGAAAATGACTTTCCAAATGCACTCAATCCAACTTGAATTTCTGAATGGAATCAGGGTACATATAAATATAATCAACATTAACTCATATGCATCACCATTCGACTGTTAATTTCTTCTATAACTCCCTTAAATCAGATGGAAAAAGACTAGTTTCAACCTTGGGGGAAATGATAGGAAATCTTCTCCAAATGCTATGAGACTCAACAAAATGACTCCAAATTCTCATGTACTGAACATTAAAATCATATAATATATCAATAAAAGTCCATTCATCCATAAAACATCATTATTTTACTTATCCATTCGAATCCATCAACATTACATTGGTTCACAATAAGGTAGTGGGGAAATGACACTCTTTCTTCATTGTTTCACATTTTACATGAAATATTTTGGTATTTTGACTTGAAAGTATTATAAACATGAAATAAATATCATTTTAATCAGAACATAAAATAATGGGTCATTATAAGCTCCCCCAAATAGATCAATATGTCACCAAGTGCGCCTCAATCCATAGAGCAAGAATATGATGAGAAAACTTGGAATAGATGAAAGAACAAGCTAATATTTAAGTGACCATGAGCTGCCCTATAGATTGAAATTGTAACTTATGACTCCATTAAATCTCCATGAAATACCTGAATGGCCTTTCCACACACCAACTTGGATTGGAATCTTTCACCCTTGAAATTGGCTAAGGCAAGAAGACTAGTTTTCCAAATGATCAAAATCTACCTTCATTATTTGTTCTTGAAATTTATAATTTTTCCAAGATCTCTATGGTTTGAATTCCTTCCAATCATATTCATTCCAACTCTAGTTGGGAAGAGATTCCAAAGAATGCCACTTGTACAACAATTCCTAGTCTCCCACTTCCACCAAATCACATGTGGAAGCATCTTAGCTACCCAAACTCCCTTGAGCGCCCTCTTGGAGATATTTTTATCCTTGAATTGTCATATATGAACCTTATTTTGTACTTATGTCCGACATCATTTTTTTTAAAATGTGAACCATGGTCGTTCACAATATCTTGAGGGACTCCGAATCTAGCGATGATGTGATTCAAAAGGAAAATGCCAGCAATTTTTCCATATTTGGCATATGTAGGCATTTCCTCATCCCACTTTGAAAATTATTCCATGACTATGATGATGTAACCACGCCCCTGGCTAAGTTAGGCTTACAATGCATGAAATCGATGCCCGATTTGACAAACAGACCAACAACAATGATAGGACGTAAAGGAGTAGGGTGGGTGCACTTTTTGGATTGGAAAAGTTGACAGAGTGGGTTTTTTTTCATGGACTCCATGCAATATTTGATGATTGAGGGACAAAAGTACCTAGTCCTTAAAATTTTATGGGAATTAACCATGCCAAGAATATGATCGCCGCATGCTCTAGAGTGGCAGTCATTAAAGACCATTTCAGCTTCATCAAGAGTTAAGCAACGTCGTAAGATCGCATCAATGCCATGAAAGTAAAAAGTATTATTGATTATGAGGTAGTACTGGGCATGATGACGAATACAAAAACATTCGTCGTGGGTTACTTGAGGCTTTGTTGGTTGGAAACAACCCTCTCATCCTTTTTAGTTGTTTTAATCAATAAAAATGGTGAGATGAATACATACTTATGAATTTATGACAATTTATAAATAGTGCTTTCAGACTCTATGATTATGAAGGTAATCTAAATCTTGAAACATCTATTTCATTATAAAATATAATTTTTTAGAATCTTATGATGAATTGTTGAGATTATTATTAAAAAATCATTTGGCAGCTGCTAAATCAATTTCTCATATGATGAGTTCTTCTTCATTAAATTTTAAGTATAATTCATTAATATTATTTCATTATTGAAATTGTCTTGCATTTAGAGTTTCAATAGTATTCTCATCATTAAAATATTTTAATTTTATTGGGAGTGTGTTGATTCAATTTATGATGTCTAGGAAATATATCTATGAAACATTTCGTGTTTTATATGTCAATTTTTATATAAATTAAAAACATGAAATTATTTAAACTTATGCCTAAAACATTAAACATTTAAAACTTATGATAACTATGCTTAATTAGAACATCATTCGTATCATACTTTAATTGATATAGCAAAAGATTTGAAATCATCCATGAAAATTGAATTTTTAAATTGGATGGTCGAAACAATAATCAAATGAATTTCAAATCAACCCTTGAACATGCTAACAAATTTGCAAAATTGAAATATGGTGACTAGCATAAATTGGATTTGACATGTTAATTGTAATTAGGCATTTGTAATCATAAGTACTAATTCGTGTCATTTCATTCTACCAATTTGATTTTCGAAATCAATATCATGTATGGATCATTGTACAGGATTGTCAGTTCATTTGATGTTTCATTATGACTTTTTATCTCCACACTAATACTCATTTATCGAAACCCTCAGTATGAAGTCATTCATGTACATAGTTGGAGTTAGGGTTTATTGATAGTAGGATGGAAGGATAAATTGATGTAGAGACTCCACTAATGTGAACCCTTGCTATGTTCTTGGTATCATCGCTATGGAACCATTATGTAGGATTGAACTACATGGTGATGAATTGTTAGATATCGAGCCTAAAGCTTCTCAGCCGTTTGGTAAAATTAGTTGGAGATTTTTTTTGAGAATTTTGATGGTCATAACTTTGAGGTAACTCTTAGATTCAGGTTATCCCTAAAAGATAATATAGCACATATAGGTTATTTAACACTAATCATTTCCGAGGATTTCGTGGTTAAGGAAAACCAACTACCTCAAATTTGGGAAAAATGGCTTAAGAGAGGTGAAGTGGATAAAGCCAAATGGAAACAGTTTATGTTGCCTCTGCCTGTGAAGTATGATGATAAATTCAGATATTCTGTGAAGTTCTTGAAACCCCAGCGACGATCATTACTTTAGTTAAGCATATGGTAAATCACCCATGATGCTTGTTATTCTTCTATACATTTCTATCATCTCAGATTATTAATGGAGTTTAAAGGGTAAAAGTTAAATTTCCCTTGTTTTCTGCTTAATAGTCTTAAAAAAATGTCATATGTTGTAAAGGGTGAAATAAGAAATCGTGACCATAGCTTGTTTCATCACGAGTTAGTCAATATGCTAGTTCAGTATCAATTATAATTAACGTGTAGGAGTTGGGAGCAGTTTTTAATTCATAATAATTTAGGCCCAACTAAATATTGGCCTTTAGATTTATCCAAATTCTGGTTAAAGAGAAGAAAATTCCTTGATGACGAACCCTCTGTGCCAAATCTTGATGCTAGCCCTATGCAAATAAAAGATGATCAACAGACTCTATCGAAAAATGTTAGTATTAATGTGAAAAAAAGGAAATCCCGTGGTAATTGATAAAAACCATGTCAATTTGTAGCCTGATCATTGTAATGAGGAACTTACACTAAAACCCGATGTATTTTTTGAGAGTCAAAACACAAACTATGTAATGTATAAGAAGTGTAAATCTAAGCAAGGGGATTTACCATCTATGTCTACTCGTAGGTTTACCTGAAGTCTGGAAACCACTGTAACTCCCACAACTATCCAACGACAAAAAGAAACTCTGTTAGTGGAAATCAATAGTGAATATGAGAATACATCCCCAGATTATAATATTGTTGAGAATGATAAACCTGTTGAAAAGAGTTATGAAGAAAATGATCCTATGGTTAATTCATTTAATGAGGATTCAGATAAACATTCTCATGTAATATCAGAATGTAAACCATCCTTTGAAAGAAATTCTTCACCTACTAGGAGTAATAAGTGTTAACACTAAAAAGTGTTCACGTAGCTCTCCATGGTCTAAACCATAGTCATACATCATATTCCCACAACATTTCCTTCATTTTTTACCTTCACAATTGTATTTCCACTAAAAATAGTCTAAAACATCATTATTCCTTCCCTTAAATGAAGGGATGATGAGCATTTATTGTGATTTATCCCACTCTCTCCCAAAAAGGGTAAAAACCCTAAAACTAAGAATGGGTCAAAAAAACCATAGATAAATACCATGGACAATAAAATACCATGGTCCATTACCATAAGTAAAAAACCATAAGAACATAATATAAATACATTGTGAAGGACTGCCCCAAAACAATTTTTTCCATTTTCTCTCAGTCACATCACATACTTTTTCTGTCATTACTCCCACATTTTTCCACACCATTTCCCATGGTGTACGTTGAGTTCACTCTATACCCATTTGGATCCTTCCCCCCATTTGACAACTAGTTTTGGAAGATATTGGAGACCCAAAACGTGGAGATGCAAAACCACTTCCAAGGAAAGGTGTGTTGATTTTTATTTCTTGCATTAGTTAGTTTATATATGTGAAAACCCTAAAAAAATATTTGTTATTGTTGTCTTATTTCTTTTGTTATTATTGAACTCTTCCTTATTCTTTGGATGAGATAAGGTTGTTTTTTGCATGTAGTAGGGGATAAATCCCCACTACAATAAGAGTCTTTAAAGAGTTCTCAAACAGGCTTTTAGAAGTCGAATATCAAGACTAGAAATTGAAGTTGAAAAGTTATGGGCTAATGCGTTGGTTAAAGATGAACAAATGAAGACATTGAAGGAAGAATTGGTAAGTCTAGTTAGCAGGTGGAAAGATTTGAAACATAATAAGGATAAATACAAGTCAATGGAAAGAGCTATGTCAGTAACCCATGAACGATTAATGAAGAAGACTAAGAAACACATAATAAAAATTGTAAAGCTACGCACTAGACTGTTAGAGGCCAGAAGAGATGAAAAGCTTCAAATTTTGACTTGAATATTCCTTTGTCATAATTTAAAGCGTTTTTATTTTGTTTGTAATTTACAGGTAATGAAAATCATTAGCTAGAATACCCACAGAATTAAATATTATGTGGGCATGCTTAAAACATTTATTATATTTCATTTTGTATTTAATAAAAAATTTGATGAAACTAATGCATTCGATGATTAGATTATGAAGGTGGAGATTTTGTTATATTTGGATAATGTTGGCTATTGGAAGTAAGCGATATTTGCTACCAGGTGTTAGCCTTGATCATGATTTTTCTTACAAACGTCTTTGCTAGAGAATTTTTAATCATGTTGTTGTTACTTCAATGAAAGTTTGTTACCAAATGAAGGAATGAATTCCAGGTGTTTATTATGACTGAGTTTTTTCATGGACCTACTTTAATTTCATGGATGATGATCATGAAGTTTGTTGGAAGTTGTTAAGCTAGTTATACATTATCATACTCTAGATGTTAAATTGAATGTATTTGATATCAAACAAAATGATTGTAACTATCGTTTGATTTGATTCCTTGAGAACTGTCAAACACTGATGTTTATTTTTAGGCATTAGTTACACACAAACTGGAAGTAGTTAGATAAGTTTTATTATATAAGTTGTAAGGATTCACTGGAAAAGGGATTCGAGATCATTGAAAAATACATTGGTTATGGATAATAAATCATCTACAGTTCTACTAAGTTTTTGATAACTTTCGTTATTGAGATTTTGATTCGACACTGGTTCTTCATCTGGTATCTTAGTCTGATCTAGTTTTGTGAATTAATATATATATATATATATATATTTTCATAGCGATCTTGTTTACTGAAATTCATTTACAATTATATTTTATGATAATTGTGTGAATTATATGAAATGACTCAAATAAAAAGTGCATTTTGTATTAGATTGTAATAATATTTTTATCATTTTATCAATGTTGGAGCAGTAATACATCCTTAGTGTATAGTTTAGACCTTAGGCTAACTTGATTTTCCTAAATTTCATTGATGTCCTATGGTTTAGACTTAGGAGAGTTAATCCAACAATATATCTGGTTATTTTGGCCTGTTCACACCTATAATAGCGCCTGGTTTGGTGAACCTAGCCCATGTGCTCCCTCATCAATGCATTGGAGTGCTACCTCCTTGATTTGTGGGGCCCTGGTTTGACTAAGTGCACTAGGGGTGTATTTGTCCTGTTTTATCTCTCCTAGGAGTATTTATTTCCACCTAGAGCACCCCACTTGCCTCCATCTTCTTACATGCACATGCCTTGAAGTATTTAATGACCCATAACACCTCACCAACACTCACACATCAATTTGAGTCTATTTGGGCTGAGTTGGGTCTCCATTGGTCAATCTAGGGGGGATTGAGGTTATTTATCACATTGACACATGTACAACTCCAATTGGCTTCCAAAGCCACTCGAATTTTTCCATTGTATTATAAGTGATGTATGATAATAATTTGACAAGTAATCATCACCTTTCACATGTGTTGTTACAACTATTTTATGTCTCTTTGTTTTCTCTTGTATCTTTTGTCAAACACTTTGATGGTGGAATTGTTCTAGCTCCTAGATCTAGTTTGAGATGTAATTCTCACATGGTATCAGAGATAGATGGATTTGCAACAAATCTTGTGAGGTTTTTTAGGGCATATTTCCAGTTTATGTGAGTGTTTTTCATTGCAGGTTTTTACAACAACTTCATGGATTCGAAAGTTGTTCCTCTCCTTTCCCCATTCAACTATTCTAAATGGAAGTCGAAGATGTGTGCATATCTCAAGAGGCAATGTCTCTATGATGTGCCCATTGGTGTTGTGAGAGAACCAGAGTCCTTTCAAGAGAAGGATGCTTGGATTAATGACAATGATAGAGCCCATGGAACTATGTGTCTAGCTATGCCTCCTACAATGCGCTACATCCTTGATTCTGCTAATTACCCATTCAAGCTGTGGAGAAATCTAGATGAAGCTCTTGGCATGCAGTAAGAAGATGTGAGATATATGGAGAGAAAGCAAATGGGAACCTCCTTATGTGTTCTTCCTATGATCTCAGCCTCATGCATTTCTCAAGAAGCTGTTCAAAATGAAGAAGAAGAAGTAACCAAAGATTGAGCAAATGATCCAGCTCAAGTTTCTTCCTATGTGGCTTCCTCTCGTTGCTAAGAAGCTATGTTTCATGAAGAGAGAATACAAGTTGCTTCCATCACTACTGATGAAGATTTATCTATCCATTCTACACCCTTCTCATCTATGTATTTTGTTACAAATGGGAAAGATGTATTGCTAGTTGTTGTCCATAGCGAGCCTTCTCTAGAAGATGGGTTTTATTCACATGAGAGTATTGGTTCTAAAATCGAGATGTCTGGATGTCAAGTGAAGATCTCACATTGATTCACATTGTTTTTCCCATGTATTCCTCCACCATACTAGTAGAGTTCCTTCAAGTTCATATGAAGATGAAGAAACATTTTCCATCACAATGGCACATTTGGGACTCTTGTTCCACATTCTTGCAGCTGATTACAACCTTCATTCGAAGTTGATGCTTCAAGATCCTTATGACTCTCTTGGGGTCACCTATTCTCAAGCATTCACAGTCTCTTTCAAGCATGGCATCCTATGTTGTTCGAATTTCTCACATGGAATCCTGTTTGGTTCGAAGTTCAAATATGAAGAGTACCATTTATTCTCCCATCAGTGCATTTCAGTTGTTCTACATGGTCTAAGGATTCATCATGCAGTTGTTCCTGAGTTGATTGAGCACATTCCACTTCTTCCCAAGAATAATATTCCTCTAGACATTTTTTAGTTTGGAAGTATATGCAGATTTTGTTTATGTTTCATAATCCATTTTTGAGGGGAGGTTTTTCCCATGAGGTTTTCCTCCTTACCTCTATTACATGGATCAATAAAATTTGTAAAAGGGTGACTTGTGTCTTAGTTGCCAAGGCCTCAAAACACTAAATTGTACTAATTCTAGATTAAGGGAGGGTCTTGGAGCAGTAATACATCCTTACTATATAGTTTAGACCTTAGGCTAACTTGATTTTCCTAAATTTCATTGATGTCCTGTGGTTTAGACTTAGGAGAGTTAATCCAACAATATATCTGGTTATTTTGGCCTGTTCACACCTACAACAGTGCCTGGTTTGGTCAACCTAGCCCATGTGCTCCCTAATTAATGTATTGGAGCACTAAATACTTGATTTGTGGGGCCCTAGTTTGACTAAGTGCGCTAGGGGTGTATTTGGCATGTTTTATCTCTCCTAGGAGCATTTATTGCCACCTAGAGCACCCCACTTTCCTCTATATTCTCACCCACACATGCCTTGGACTCTTTAATGGCCCAACACACCTCACCAACACTCACACATCAATTCGAGTCTGTTTGGGATGATTTGGGTCTCCATTGCTCCATCTAGGGGGAATTAAGGTTATTTCTCACATTGACACATGTAAAAATCCAATTGGCTTCCAGAGCCACTTGAATTTGTCCATTGTATTATAAATGATGTATGATAATAATATGACAAGTAATCAAGACCTTTCACATGTGTTGTTCCAACTATTTTGTGTCTCTTTGTTTTCTCTTGCATGTTTTGTCAAACACTTTGATGGTGGAATTGTTCTAGCTCCTAGATCTAGTTTGAGATGCAATTCTCACAATTAACTTTGCTTAATAATTTGATTAAGTAATATTATACATACAGAGACTGGTTGGTTGATTTACTTGTATTTCTACAAGTATTTTGTTATTTGGTTGAATATCGTTAAGTTCTAATATTAAAGTGTTATATGTTAATTCTTTAGTTGACTCTTATGATTAAGTTACGAATAATTTTTTATTAGTAGTTCTTCAATCATAAACTATTTTAAAATAGAAAGTAACTATAATAATAGTTGTGATTAGTTTTCATTGTCATAGTTATATTTCTAAATTTCTATTTTTTACATAGTCAGTAAGTAGTTAACATAATTTATAATCAGCTCTTGGACAAGATAGGGTAGATAATATAGATTAATTTTTCATTTGCTTAGTTTAATTTTCATTTAACAGTTGTTAAATAGTTTCTGTATGTAATTAGTTCTGTTTCATTTTTAAAATAGTTCCTAGGAAAATATTCTGAAAAAAATCAAAGTAGAGACTCTCCTTAAGAGAGCATACTATTAATTAGTCATAATTAGTTATTTTCATTTAGTAGATTTTAAATAGACTTTTAGCTGTTAAATAAATAACTTTAAATTTTTGATAGAAATTTTATAGAATAGAGTAATATAGATTGCAGGTATATAATTAATTTTAGTTTAGTTATTCTAGTTAGAATTTTGTATCTTAGTTTAGAATTTACTTTTTCTACGTTAAAGTATTAAAACTCTCCTTAATATAGTAATAACCTAGATGGTAGCACGGCCATAACCTACGAAAACATACTATTCCAAACACATCGAAAGCTGTGTTTGGAATATCTCATATAAAAATAGATAATAAAGAGCGAATTAAAGATTTCAATCACGGATTTTTAACTTTAAAGAATAAGATACTTATTGCCGCTCAACCACCATAAGATATTATTATAGAAAACTATGCTTCAACTTTACCAAAATATTTAGGCATGTTTGTCAAACAAGCTAATAAGGCAACACTTGTGGAAACCTTTGAAGAGGCCGTTGAAGTTGAGAAAAAATCGCTAACATATGAACCTGAAAGAAGTGGGAAAATTGATACTTTTCCTAAGAAAATAACTGAAAAATATAATCTAGATAAAGATAAATCATTTGATGTTGAACAACTCCATAATTATATTAGAGCATTGACAAATGAAGTAGTAGGATTAAATAAGAATTCAGAAGCATCCTCTTTTAGATGATTCTTTAGAAATCAATTTAGGAAAAATAATGCTAGTAATAAAACATTCTTCTCCTGATGCGGTAGTCAATGAGGAAATATTTAATACTATTTGTGCAGTATTATCTATGCCTGAAACTTCTTCCAATCAAGAAATGGTATATAAATAAGAAGAAGAAAACTATGAAACTAAAAATGACCCCCAAGAACAAGAACTACAACTAGTTGGACACTTTTAGGATAGCTTAGTGAAGAATACTAAAAATAAAAATCCTTCTTTAGGGAAACATGCTTATAATACTCGAAGTAAAGGATCAACAGGTACACTTGGAGCATCAAGATCAAATTATGAAAAAGGAAATAATACTCCACCTACTAAACAACCTCTTCCCACATAAAAGCTGGATCTACAATATGATATCATAGAAGACTTGAAAAATATTTGTTCTAATATCAATACATATGATCTGCTTCAGATATATGTTAGATTTTTTATCATTCAAGCTAGCAATATGATCTTAGGATCTTATCTAAGAGAATAACATGCACAACAATAAACACAAGAGACAAGAGACACAAAGAATTTTCCTTGGGGAAACCATAAAGGAGAAAACCCTACAACTTCCTCAGAGATAGAATGAGAACCAATGGCAGTAGTAAAACCCAAAAACATAAAGATGATCTCCATAGCTTTTCTCTCTCTCTCACTTGAGAGAGCTTCTCCTCTTTCATTAATGCACCCCAATGAGTGAGTGTGTGTGTGATAAATAGAGAGACTTGCTCTGAGAGAGCTTCTCCTCTTTCACTCATGTGCCCCAATGAGTGAGTGTGTGTGTGATAAATAGAGAGACTCACTCTCTATTTATATTCTTTTGTTCACTTAATGTCAACTTCAACATGTCGGCCCCACTTAACAATTACTTACTAGGGCCGACATCTCTAGGAGAATCTAATAACCCTAGTTCCCCACAACTGTGGGGACTTTCCCCTCTGATCAACTAGGATTTTTAACCTTGACACAATTGTGGGGACTATTGCCCCGACTTACAATGGAGGGTTAAACTCAATGATTTTACATGACTTGTTTACATTATTGAATCTCCCGATCGGAACATCGGGGCATGAAATGACTCAATTAAATTATAGATACTTCCCGGAATAAACATCGGGGTATAGTACATAAGATATACAAGTCAATACATTTCGAAGTTACAAATACGTCAACACTCCCTATTAACTAGGAAGGTATTCTCTTGACACAATTTATCATCACTAGTATTCTTCTCTATATCATCTGGATCATCATCAAGTCATCTTCATCTTTAAGTCATCTTCATCATCAAGTCGTCACTAGATCTAGATCATCACTGGATCTGGATCATCATCGAAACTGGATCATCACTAGATCATCATCAAAGCTAGATCATCACCATCATCACTGTTTCCGCTATCTCAATCAAATGGTGCTATCTCTTCATTCTTCTCGTTATAGGAAGTTCTACAGAGCCAACCCTTTTTCATGCTAGTTGTAGGCCTAGCCTCCATGTAGGTCTTCTTCAACACTTATATCTGACCCTAAGTCAGAATGGCCTGCCCAAAACTTACATCTGACCATGTGAGGAATACTTCCAACATACATGTCAGAAAGGCACGCCCAACACTCACATATGACCATGAGAGGAACCAATACAATCATCTATGTTAGAAAGGCCCAGCACTCACATCTGACCATGAGAGGAACGAATCTAGCATTGACGTCAGAAAGTCTCTGCACTTACATTTGACCATGTGAGGAACCAATCCAACATACATGTCAAAAGGGCTCTGCACTTACATTCAACCATGTGAGGAACCAATCCAACCTACATGTCTAAAGGACTCTACACTTACATCTGACCATGGGAGGAACCAATCCAACATACATGTCAGAAGGGCTCTGCACTTACATTTGATCATGTAGGAACCAGTCCCATAGTCACATCAGAATGGCTCTCAGCCCTAGGCTAAGGATTCCTAGTAACTGACTAGGTGCCTCCATTCAGAGAATGGCATTCAGCACTTATATCTGATCATGTAGGAACCAATCCTACAGTCACATCACAATGGCTCTCAGCCCTAGGTTGAGGATTCTTGATAACTGACCAGGTGCCTCCATTCATAGAATGGCATTCAACACTTATATATGATCATGTAGGAACCAATCCTACAGTCACATCATAATGGCTCAGCACTTATGTCTGACATGCGAGGAACCAATCCTCTCATCATGATCGAATGGATCAGCCCTTACATCTGACCATGGAAGGAACCAATCCACTCACCATGTCAGAATGGCTCACAGACTCATCACTTCCCCTTGGAAGGAACCTCGATCTGGAGAACACCAAGCTTCTCCCTGAATTACTCAAACTTCACTCTGGCCAATGGCTTTGTCACACATCTACTATCTGTTTGTTCGTCGCAACATACTAGAGCTTCATTGCTCTTCTCTACACCATATCCCTGATATAGTGATATTTGATCTCCATATGCTTTGGCTTGTCATGGAACACCATGTTCTTCGACATTTTCACACAACTCTGGTTGTCACAATATATACAAGTAGCATCTAACTGCAGATCAAATAAATCAAATAGTAGCTTCCTTAGCCATACTGCCTCACAACTAGCTGAACAAGCTGCGACATACTCTACTTCAGCTGTACTGAGTGCCACACAATATTGCTTCCTACTAAACCAAGAGATCACACCTGATCCCATACTGAAGCAACACCCTAAGATGCGCTTTCTATCGATGGCACTTCCTGCCCAATCTGAATCGACATAACCTTCTAGGTTAATCTTCTAATCTGCCTTATACTTGATCCCATAATCAACTATACCCTTCAGGTACCTCATTGCATGCTTTTCAACAATCAGGTGAACATGTCTCAATGTTTTCACAACAAAGCAAGTATCTGTTCTTGTATCCGTTAGGTATATCAAGGAACAAATAATATGACAGTACATCATGTCATCAACCGACTCTGATGAAGCAACACTCAATAGCTTCAGGGTCGATGCCATAGGTGTGGTCATGCATTCCATCATCCTGAACCTATTTAGGATCTCTACTGCATACTTCCTTTGTCCACACCTCCATGCCTAGAACGTAGTGCATCATCCCCAAGTCCTTCATCTCGAACTCGGCAGTAAGTCTCCTTCTTGCAACTTTACTGAGTTCCTATTTTCTGTCAGGAATAAGTCATTGACATATAACAGGATCATTATTGGTCTTCTTCCTTCAACCTTGAAGCAAAGGTTGGAATCCGCTTACTCTTAGTAAAGCCTAGAGTCATAAGTAAGTTGTCCATCCTTTCATACCATCTCGAACCTCAAGATCTTCTATAGTCACTCCCTCTGAAGCAGAGCATCATTCTCCCTCTGTCTTTTGTAATTTATGCACTAAAACATTCTGTATCAGAGTGACAAGTAGCTTCCTCTGTTACTAATTATTTTATGTATCCATCTAGGGTCACTGGATACCAAGATCCTCTATCTTGAACCTTTCCAAAAGTTCTTCTCACACCCATCTGTGAGCTTGTCATATTCTTCAAGGTCCTCATGTATGTATTATCCCATGGGTGTCTTCTGAGCTCGTACAAATCCTTCCTTCATTTGCACACATGATTCTCCCTATCATGTGCCTCAACTCCCACTGGCTGCAAATGTCTCTTCGTAGTCTATGCCTTCTTTTTGTGAGATGCCTCGTGCTACGAATCCTACCTTGTATCCCATGATGTTTCCATCTATTGCATGATGGAACTATGAACTTCCCTTCATGTATTGATATTGGATCCTAGACATCATTCTTCTTGAACTGGTCTTCCCTTTCTTCTTGGTTACTTCTTCATAGCTGGAAGGTTCTGCATCAATGATGTCACTGCATTTGTCATATTATTCTTTATATATCGTCACTTGTTCTTCGGAACAAGTCTCATCCTTCTTTTCTTGTAGGTGATTGTATGCGATCTTTATTACAAGTCAAATGCAATAGTTGTATGGTTAGAAATGTAAGGCATATTCATAATGAAAAAATATTTTGCATCAAGATATATGATTATGAAACTATTTTAGCCAATACAACAATCATCCATATCTCATGGAAACTTTCTAGATTCCTTCCATCTCTACCAGGACAACATTGAGATTGTGCACTAATCCAATATGTCAGTAAAGAGGTTTCATTCTAGATAAGCAGCAATGGAGAGTTGTATAGCACCATGAGCTACTTACCCATCACATGCATATTAGTAGTATACTGTCATTAATGCAAACATTCTATCAAGGATAATATATTAACTGAATATAAACAAATGCATAACAAAACAATATCATGAAATGACAATTGAATACTTATCTTTATTTTTTTCGTGGGTAGACTCCTTCCTGAGCCTTCAACTTCATCATCTTCTTCATTCATAATAGCATCGTTTCTTATCCAAATTCTAAGATGGATAAGAGGTTCTTCAAGAGTTGAGTTCTTCATATTCCTCATCGCTTGAGGTATCTTCTTTGAATCGTGAAATATTTATCTTCAGTTGCTCCCATATTCATTTCTCTTATTATGAGTTGAGCATCTTCTTATGTGTGCTCATCCCAAAGTCTTTCTGAAAGTAATCACTTCCTTCTGGCACACATTCCTTGAATGAATGAATCCCATGATCCCAGGAGGCCATTCAAGGTGGTTATCAGAACTTCAGCTTCTCCACTTCTTCTTCTACCACTTCAAGTTGTTCTTTGATTTGAGAGACCCATGTAAAGTATGACTGTATGGTCTCTGCATTCTGGATATTCACATTCTTCAATTGGTTTGTTAAGGTCATCTTCCAATTTATGTTCTTTCCTTCAAATAGCTTGGTCAAGGAATCAAACATCTCTTTCAGTGTCTTTAGGGAAGACACTCGTGGTATAAGGTGATCCGTGATTGAATCAGCAATTATCTTCTTGGCCTTGACCAAGTTCTTCTTGTGTAAGGCTTTTAGCCTCATCTCCTTCTGGAACTAGAACATCTCTACTTATGTGGGTGTCCAATTCATTTCCTTCAAGGACTAGTGAGATCCTATACTTCCATGCTTGGAGGTTGTCAACTTCACCAAGCTTATCATCAAGCTGATGTGATAGATCATGTTGAAATGAGAACCTCAAATTAAAATATCAAAAGATTAGATCTTACCGATTTGAGGTGTCTGTCCTGGTTTCGGAGCTGGCTGATCTAGGGTTTGTCAGAGAAACCCTAATTTTCAAAGCTTGGAAATTTTTTAGATATGGTTGGATAGAAAGATAGAAATATTCAAGGTGAGCTTTCCAATGTACTCCTTTTCTGAAAACAGTGGAGAGAAGCTCCTGGAACAGGAAGCCCTAGTTTTCCAATTTATTCTGCAGAAATGCCTGATAATATCTCTGCGGTATCTCCAAAATTAATAATCCTCTTGTGTCTAAAACTTCTCAATGAGGTATCCTCGCATGTCCCTGTTCCAAAACCACAGGTTTCATCATAATTGGTTTTAGGAATTTGGAGTTATGATAGTTTTTCCAAGGTGACATGTTTCAGGACTGTTCAACATAGCAAAGTTGTACGGAATGCCACGTGTCACTGTTTCATCTTCTGGGTTTGAAACTTCTGCCACATAAATTTTAGTTTGTTCCATTTTTGGAACATATTAAAAAATTTCATTTTTATCTTTGGTATCCCGAGATATAGCAATTCTCCCCAGGTGTCCTGTTTAGGGATGAATCCCGGAAGAGGCTGGAACCCTAACTTGGAGGGATCATATCTCTTAGAATATAGTGAATCTGAGGCTGAAATTTTGATACAATTTCAGGATTTTATCTTTGTCTTGTGGAAGTTTTAGCTCCTGATACTTGTCCAATCCCGAGATATAGCAAATGTACCAAAACTTACCATTTTTAGTATTTTAGGGTTTTTCTGGTCCAGGGTCAAACTAGGGTTTGAATTTCCCGTCAAACTAGGGTTTGAATTTCCCGGAGTTACACCCAATCAAAAATATCGACCCAGGTCTCTAAAATTTGATTTTTATGAGGAGATAAATCCTATACCAGGCTCACTCAAAAATTCCTCTTATGTAAAAAGCCCTAATTTCCCGCACCAAAAACTAAAAATGCTCGGAATCGAATTTTGCTTCAACAGAAAGATGCGCCCTTCAATGGAGAGTTGGCCTAGCATAATTTTGTTGATGGATTGTGGAGAGAGACCCAAAAAGTAAGAATCCCTAGCTTCTACAACTGCACATTGTCTTCTTCTTAAGTTAGCTCAAATACCATGTTAGATTTTTTATCATTCAAGCTAGCAATATGATCTTAGGATCTTATCTGAGAGAATAACATGCACAGTAATAAACACAAGAGACAAGAGACACAAATAATTTTCCTCGGTGAAACCATAAAGGATAAAACTCCACAACTTCCTCAGAGATAGAATGAGCACCAATGACAGCAGTAAAACCTGAAAACATAAAGATGATCTCCACAGCTTTTCTCTCTCTCTCACTTGAAAGAGATTCTCCTCTTTCACTCATGAGCCCCAATGAGTGAGTGTGTGTGTGATAAATAGAGAGATTCACTCTTTATTTATATTCTTTAATTCACTTAATTTCCACTTCAACATGTTGGCCCCACTTAATAATTACTTACTAGGGCCGACATCTCTAGGAGAGTCTAATAACCCTAGTGCCCCACACCTATGGGGACTTTTCCCTCCGATCAACCAGGAGGTTTAACCTTGACACAATTGTGGGGACTATATCCCCAACTTACAATGGAGGGTTAACCTCAATGATTTTACATGACTTTTTTACATTATTGAATCTCTCGATCAAAACATCGGGGCATGACATGACTCAATTAAATTATAGATACTTCCCGGAATAAACATCAGGGTACAATACATAAGATATACAAGTGAATACATTCCAAAGTTAAAAATACATCAACAATATATAATATTCCTTATAGTCCTATTATAACTCCATCAATGAGTTTACCTATTCAAAATAATCAAGGTAATGCAACTGCTAGTACAAATATTGGTATGATTGTTAAATACAAAAGAAAGTTAGTAGCAAATAAAACCTCATTTCATCTACTACTCCTCCATTTCTTCTTACATTTGAAATTTATAATAGAAATGTTCATAACTGTATGGTTGATTCTGTAGCATCTTCCAATGTCATTTCTTTTTCTGTATGTCGAAGGTTGAATGCTAAATACACTCCATGTGAAACTCATATCACATAGTTAAATTGGTTAAATGTGAGGGTTTTTAGAGAGATTAAAGATCTATTAATTAGAGTAGCAAGTAACCCATCAATCTATTAAATTATAGACATTGTTGTTGTTGAAATTCCTAATGCTTATGGGTTATTTATGAGTAGAGATTGATCGCAAAATATGAATGGCTTTTTTGCAACAGATTCGTCAACTTTATGGTTTCCTAAAAATGGTAAATCTAATTAGATCAAAATCATAAGAGAAAGATATTTAAAACATGTTGTACCATAGTTACATGATCCAAATGAACCTGTGCTATTTTATGATTCAATCATGTGTAATTTCACTTATGAGATAAAGTTTAGGAATTTATAGGCTGAAAATTCCCCATTTTTAGGTATAAAACAACATTCTGAAATTTCTAATTTCACCTATATTCACCCTAATTCTGCATTATAGAATTCTATAAATAGTGTAGAAAATCAGAATTGTGTATATATTAGTGACAATAAGGTAATTGTAAATAATTTATCTTGGACACTTTATTTTCATGGGTCAAAATCAAAAGAAGAAGCAGGAGTTGGATTCCTTCTAATTAATCCAAGAGGAAACAAGACATGTATAGTTTGTAGGTTAGAATTTGAATGTACTAACAACATAGCTGAATATGAAGCTCTTATTCAAGGTTTGAAGAAATATTTAGATTTAGATATCAAGGTACTAGTGGTATATGGTGATTCCGAAATCATCGTAAGACATGTACATAATTCAATTCATTGTATATCAGAACATCTTCAGAATTATCAAAAGGAGGCATGGAGCCTTATTTCAAAATTTGAATCCTTTAATATTAATTCTATTCCTACATTTCAAAATCAAGAAGCTGATTTATTAGCTAATGTAGCTTCTAAATTAGTTCCTCCTAAAGATTTGTCAGCTAATACATTTTCAATTGAGTTAATTTTTAGACCATCAATTCTTGATAATATTACTAATTGGCGTGTTTTCAATGATGATTCACATATACTTAACTTCTTGATCATGAATGAAGATACATTCAAATATTCTTCAATTGATGAAATAACTCACGATGAATACTTAAAAAAAAACAAATCGGTAATACATCCCCATTTCCAGATAGAAAAGCTATCGAAACGGTAAAATCCATCCCTAATTCTATTTTGAGATTGGAAAAAGTTTACAATCTTCATGACATGTTTAAAGAAGTCCCTAATTGTAAAACAAATATATCTTTCCTAAGGTATTAAATTATAAACTTAGGGACATATTCCAATCCTCAATCAGTGAATTTCGCAACATATTGTACTCCTTCAGAAAAATCATCATTTGTTAAGTTGTTTAAGGAGTACATAGATGCTTTTGCATGGACATATGATGATCTAAAAACTTTCAATCCACAAATTATGCAACATATCATTCCGAATAAATTCGATGCAAAACCTTTTCAGCAAAAACTTGGGAAAATACACCCGACACTTGAATCAATAGTTGAAAAAGAGTTGAATAAACTTTTGGATGCCAAAATTAATTTTCCAGTACGTGATACTCAATGGGTAGCCAAATGGCTTCCTATACGAAAGAAAAATGGAGAAATCTGACTTTGTGTCAATTTCCAAAATCTTAACAAATCTTCTGAAAAGGATAATTATCTAGTCCCTCCCATGGATCAAATTCTCCAAAAAGTTTATGGTTCTGAGATGTTTTCATTACTTGATGGTTTTTCAGGTTATAACCATATTCTGGTGTCTACTGATGATCAACTTAAAACTGCATTTAGAACTACATGGGCAACTTACGCTTATTGAAATATGCCTTTTGGTTTGATCAATGCAGGAGCCACATTTGAAAGAGAAATGTACATTGCTTTTAGAGGATTAATCAATAATTCAGTTGTGATTTATCTTGATGATGTTACCGTGTTTTCTAAACACCGACCTAATCATGTTTCTCAATGTAGAAGGTACGGTATATCATTAAATCCTAAGAAAACAACTTTTGCAGTAACTCAAGGAATTTTATTAGGTTGTGTAGTTTCGAAATATGGGATCATGATTGACCCTTAGAGAACTCAGGCTATATCTAAAATTACTTCTCCTTCTAGCAAAAAGGCTATGCAGTCTTTTCTAGGGAAAATTAATTTCATAAGAAGATTTATTCCTAGTTTCTCTGAAATCATTTGTTGATTACAAAACATGATTTAAAAAGATGCAATTTTTAGTTGGGATAATAATGAAAAGGAATCATTTAAAAGGATTTTAGAATACATATCTAAAGCACCTTCTATTTTAAGTCTCGACTTTAATAAGGATTTTATATTTTATACTTTTGCTTCAGATATTCCATACACTGTTGTGTTAACTCAGCTTAATCAACAAAATTATCAAGTTCCTATTTCTTTCATGGGTTCTAATTTCAAAGGAGCTGAATTAAATCATCACGAAGTTGATAAGCAAGCATTTGTTTTTTTCAAAGTAGTAAAACACTTTCGACCTTATCTTTTAAAATCCCAAACTAAAGTGATTGTTCCATATTCTGCAGTGAGAACCCTTCTTGTGCAGAAATATTTAGGTGATAAGAGAACCCCTTGGATAACAACTTTATAAGAGTATGTTTTGGTGATAAAATATTCTTTGGTAGTTCAAGGAAAAGGCCTTTGTAAACTTGCAGCCGAATACTAATGAGAATATAGATGAATCTTTTCTAAAAGGAGAAATATATTTCTTTCCTCCTCCACAAAACTCTTGGTATTTTGATATAAGATTTATTCTTGAAACAGGTAATACCCCGGATAATTTAGAACCAAAAAAAGAGAAGAGCCTTAAGGATAAAATAATATGTTTATCAATTGATTAATAATGTTCTCTTTAGGAAAAATTATGATGGAGTATTACTGCATTGTCTAGAAAAAAGATGAAACTGAAACAATATTCAGAGAATTACACTCTGGTCCAACAGATGGTCATTTTGGTGGAGAAACTACTGCACATAAGATATTAAGAGTTGGTTATTATTGGTGTTCTTTGTTTCAAGATTCATATGCAAATTCTAAAAAATGTCAAGATTGTTAAACAGTTGCAGAAAGGATTAAAAAACTTGCATTTCCACTTCAACCAGTTTCGGTTGAAAGACCATTCCAACAATGGGGTCATGACATAGTAGGGCCAATTAATCCTCCGTCATCCATGCAACACAACTATGTCATCATCGCAACATATTATTTTACTCGATGGGAAGACATTGCACCTTTGTGTGTAGTAAATACGTCTCAAGTTGTATTTTTCTTAGAATCTTGTATTATTACTCGGTTTGGTGTAGCTAAGTCTCTTGGTTTTTATAATGCCTCTTACTTTTCTTCCATAGAATTAACTGAATTTACTTTGGAAAAGGGAATTAGAGTCAGGTATTCTACAAGTTATTACCCTCAGGGTAATGGCTTGGTTGAATCTACCAACAAAGATTTACTCAATATTCTGAAGAAAACTATTGCCACAAATCATCAAAATTTGCATACCATTTTATGTAATGCACTGTGGGAAGACAGAGTGACACCTAAGTCCTCAATTGGAAATTCACCTTTCTTCCTAGTTTATTGTAGTGAAGCTATTTTTCCTCGTAACATTTTCCTACCTTACTTACAACTAGCAAATTCCATTCAAGATGTAAACTGTTCTATTATGGAAAAGAGAATCAATGATTTGATTAAATGAGAATAGGAGAGAGAAAAAAGCTAAACAAAACTTTGAAAAACATTAGCAAATTATAAAATCATGGTTTGACCAAGCCTCTGTTTCTAATAGAGATTTACAAGTTGGTGATTTAGTATTGAAGTGGGACAAATCTCATGAATATAAGGGTGAACACACTAAATTTTAGCATCTTTGGTTAGGTCCCTATATCATTTCTAAGAAGTTAGGCCCAAGTACATTTCGACTATAGACTCTAGAAGATCATTCCGAAACTTTTCCAATAAACGAGTTGATTCTCAAGAAATACTTTCATTAATTCTGTAAAAAATTATAATATGTATATATAATATGTTTATATTGTAAGTAATTATACAGTGTTTTCTTAAATTTCCTTTGTATATTCATAGCATATCTTTTAACAATTTCTTTCTATATTTACATTTGTAAATTTCCTTAGATCATTCAAAAGTGATATTCTTAAATATTGATATTTGTTACTACTATTCACAATTTTTAAATCTTTAGTGTACATATTTGATCAAATAGGGTCTTTTGTAAATAAATAAACCTTGGTTGGTCGAATTTTAGTTAGTTTATATATTTTAAAATAATTGTAAAAAAAAATTATGGTCTTTAAATCTGCTTAGAATAATCAGATCTTCTTAAATATGAAATCAACTTGTTAAAATAATAGAAATATTTGTAAATATGATTGGGATTGATCCTCTATATTTGATATATTTATAGTTGAAATGGCTATTTGGTTACCCTTTCAAAGCTTGGCACTTAGCAAATCCTTAGAAATATAAATTATTAGTCAACTTTAAGTTTATTTACAATCTGAAGAATTTATTGATTTGTTCCAATCATAAGGATATAAATATGGGAACATAAGGTCTCAGTAATGAGCCAAACCGATTAGGATCATCGATATTACTGGTATGACATTACCAACAAATCTGGTAATGGCTCTTAATTATTTGATCAAGAGATAAGGGGTCTCAGTAATGAGTCAGTTGATTCATTTTCTGGTGATATTTGTGAGTGACACTGTCTTTTGGTTACCAAGCTAGGACAATGATTCCCTATTTTATTTTATTTCATTAAAAAGGAATAAAATAAAAATAAATAATAACTAGGACAGATTGTAGAAGTTTTTTAGAGAAGTGAATGACTGCATCTTTATACTAATGATTTGGATTATCTTTATTATGAATACTTTGTTTTGACAAGATAATGTTTTGGCTCATCTTCAACAAAAATTTCTATTAGCGGAAATGAGGATAATTATGAAAAATATTTGTTGATATGGATATCATTAAATACTAGTTTTATCAAATTGAGATTATCCAGTTTTTCCAAAGCAAATCTTAAGATTATAATTTTACATAGTTATTTGAAGTAATATGGAAAGAGATAATTGGTTTTCCCAGGTATGTCACCATTTGTTGGAAGGAAACAACCCTCTCATCCTTTTGAATTGTTTTAATCAATAAAAATGGTGAGATGAATACATATTTATGAATTTATGAAAATTTATAAAGAGTTCCTTCAGAATCTACGATTCTGAAGGTACTCTAAATCTCGAAAGATCTATTTCATTAGAAAAGATCATTTGCAAGACTCTTATGATGAATTCTTGAGATTATTATTGAAAAACCATTTAACAAGTGCTAAATCAATTTCTCATGTGATCAGTTCTTCTTCATTAAATTTTAAGTATAATTCATTAATATCATTTCATGATTGAAATTGTCTTACATTTAGGATTTTCGATAGTCTTCTCATCATTAAATTATTTAAATTTTATTAGGAGTGTGTTGATTCAATTTATGATGTCTACGCAATATATCTACAAAAAATTTCATGTTTTATATTTCTATTTTTATATAAATTAAAAACATGAAATTATTTAAACTTATGCCTAAAACATTAAAAATTTAAAACTTATGATAACTATGCTTAATTAGAACATCATTCAGATCATACCTTAATTGATATAACAAAGTTTTGAAATCATCCATGAAAATTGAATCGTGTTTAAATATGATGATTGAAAAAATAATCAAATGAATTTCAAATCAACCCTTGATCATGCTGACAATTTTTCGAAATTGAAATATGGTGACTAGCCTAAATTGGATTTGACACGTTAATTGTAATTCGACATTTGTAATCATAATTACTCATTCATGTCATTTCATTTTACCAATTCGATTTTTAAAATCAATATCATTTATGGGTCATTGTACAAGATTGTGATTTCATTTGATGTTTCATTATTATTTTTGATCTCCACGCTAATACTCATTTATCGAAACACTCGGAATGAAGTCACTCATGTACAGATTTGGAGTTAGGTTTTATTGATAGTAGGAGGGAAGGATAGAATGATGTAGAGACTCCATTAACATGAATCATTGCTATGTTCTTGGTATCATCGCTATGGCACCATTATATAGGATTGAACCAATTGGTGGTGAATTGTTAGATATCGAGCCTGAAGCTTCTTAGTTGATTGATAAAATTGGTTGGAGAAATGTTTTTGGGAATTTTGATGGTCATAAATTTGAGGTAAATCTTGGATTCACGTTATTCTTGAAAGATAATATAGAACATATAGGTAATTTAACTTTGATCATTTATGAATATTTTGTGGCTAAGGCATCCCAGCTACCTCAGATTGGGGAAAAAATGTTTAATAGAGGTGAAGTGGATACAACCAAATGCAAACAGTTTTTGTTGCCTCTGCCTACGAATTATGATGATAAATTTGGATATTCTATGAAGTTCTTGAAACCCTAGTGGAGATCATTACTCCAGTTAATCATTAGGTATACCACCTGTGAAGGTCGTTATTCTTATATACATTTCTATAATCTCAGATTATTAATGGCATTTAAAGGGTCGAAGTTAAATCTCCATTGTTTTATGCTTAATAGTATTGAAAAAAGGTCATATGTTGTAAAGAGTGCAATAAAAAATTGTGAGTATAGATTGTTTCATCATGGTTTATTCAATATGCTAGTTCAGTATCAGTTGTCATTAACATGTAGGAGTTGAGAGAAATGTTTAATTTATAATAATTTAGGCCCAACTGAATGTTGGCCTTTGTCTTTATCCAAATCTCAATTAAAGATAATACAATTCCTTGATGATGAACCCTTTGTGCCAAACCTAACTCTAACCCTGTGCAAATAAACGATGATAAACTCTCTGTCGAAAAATGTTAGTATTAGTGTGACAAAAGGAAATATTGTGGTAATTGATAAAAACCTTGTCAATTTGCATCCTGGTCATTGTAATGAGGAACTTACCCAAAAACACGATGTATTTTTTAAGAGTCAAAACATAGACTCTGTAATGTCTAAGAAGTGTAAATCTAAGCAAGGGGATTCAATATCTATGTTTGATCGTAGTTTTACCCGAAGTATGGAAACCATTGTAACTCCCACAACTATCCAACAACAAAAGGAGACTTTGTTAATGGAAATCAACAGTGAATATGAGAATACATCCCTAGATTATAAGACTGTTGAGAATGATAAACCTGTTGAAAAGAGTTATGAAGAAAATGATCCCATGGTTAATTCACTCAATGAGGATTCAGATAAACATTCTCATGATATATTGGAATGTAAGCCATCCTCTGCAAGAAACTCTTCACCTACCAGGAGTAATAAGAGTCTTCAAAGAGTGCTCAAACATGATTTTAGAAGTCGAATATCAAGATTGGAAATTGAAGTCTAAAAGTTACAGGATGATGCGTTGGTTAAAGATGAAGAAATGAAGACACTGAAGGGATAATTGGTAAGTTGGGTTAGTAGGTGGCAAGATTTGAAATAGAAGAAGGATAAATACAAGTCAAAGAAAAGATCTAGGTCAGTAACCCAAAAACAATTAATGAAGTAGAATAAGAAACAAAGAATAAAAAATTTAAAGCTATGAGCTAGACTATCAAAGGACAGAAGATATGCAAAGCTTCAAATTTCGATTTGAATATTCCTTTGTCATTATTTAAATCATTTTTATTTTGTTTTAATTGTACAGGTAATGAAATTCATTAGTTAGCATACCCAGATAATTAAAAATTATGTGGGCATGCTTAAAACATTTATTATATTTCATTATGTATTTAATTCAAAGTTTGATGAAACTAATGCATTTGATGATTGGATTATACATGTGGAGATTCAGTTATATTTGGATAACGTTGGCTATTGGAAGTAAGCAAAATTTTCTACCAGGTGTCTAATCCAATTTTGTGAATTACTATATAGATTTTCATAGCGATCTTCTTTACTGAAACTCATTTATAGTTATATTTAATGATAATTGTGTGAGTTATATGAAATGACTCAAATCAAAAGTTCATTTTGTATCAGATTATCATAATATTTTTATCATTTTATTAATTTGCTTAATAATTTGATTAATAATCTTCTACATGCAGAGACTGATTGGTTGATTTACTTCTATTTCTACAAGTATTTTGTAATTGGTTGCATATCTTTAAGTTCTGATATTAAAGTGTTATATGTTAATTCTTTATTTGACTGTTATAATTTAAGTTACTAATAATTTTTTATAGTAGTTCTTTAATCATAAACAATTTTACAATATAAAGTAACTATAACAATAACTGTGATTAGTTTTCCCTGTCATAGTTATATTTCTAAATTTCTATTGTTTACATAGTTAGTAAGCAGTTAACATAATTTATAATCAGATATTGGCCAAGATAGGGTAGATAATATAGATTAATTTTTCATTTGCTTAGTTTAATTTTCATTTAACAGTTGTTAAATAGTTTATGTATGTAATTAGTTATGTTTCATTTTAAAAATAGTTCCTAGGAAAATATTCTGAAAAAATCAAAGCAATGACTCTCCTTAAGAGAGAATAATATTAATTAGTCATAATTAGTTACTTTCATTTAGTAGCTGCTAACTTTAGACTTTTAGTTGTTAAACAAATAAATTTAATTTTCATATAGAAATTTTATAGAATAGATTAATATAGATTGTGGGTATATAGTTAATTTTAGTTTACTTATTCTAGTTAGAATTTTGTATCTTAGTTTGGAATTTATTTTTTCTAGGTTAAAGTATTAGAAATATCCTTAAGATAGTAATAACCTAGATGGTAGAAGGACCATAACCTATGAAAATATGCTATTCCAAACACACCGGAAGCTTTGGTAAGTGACTTGTGTGGGTTGATTTTCCCTAGTTGGCCTAGATCCCTAAAATCCGACCAACAGGATGAAAACATATAGTCTAGAGATATAAAATAATATCTCCATACCAAGTGTCAGTTGTACTGATGAGGAACGTGGATTTGTTGGGAAACAAATCCAAGGGCTATGTATCCTGAGTGATACGGGGAAGGTCACACATGAGCTTCACGAAGATGAGGGACTTCTTGGAACTGGATTTTTCAAATTGGAACTCAAATTCTTGGAGGATAACAATCCAGTGAGAGTATTTTCCCCCAAGAACTTGATGAGTCAAGATGTAATACATGGGGTTCGAGTATGCATATAAAGTGGTTGTACGAAGCAAAATTTAGCGACAAAATTTATAGAATGCGATGACCATGTCCAGAGCTAACTTCTCCACATGCGAATAATGGGTTTCAGAGTCAAGAAGACTCTTCCTTAGGTAGTAAATCACATGTTTGTGGTCATGCATATCTTTTTGAACTAGTACCATGCTGACGACAGTTAATGACACAACAACATACAAGGAATAATCCCTCGTATAATAGGGTGGTTGTAAGACTGATGCATGTTTGATGGTGTGTTTGAGAATGTCGAATGCATGTTGCGTGAGATCATCCCAAAAAAAGGGTGTACCCTTTTTTAGCAAATGCATGAAACTATGGGTTTTCTCGCTGTAGTTACAAATGAAACAACATAAAAAGTTTTCCTTACATTGCAAATTTTGAAGTTCAGTAACGTTCTTAGGATGGGGTAGGGCCAATTGTTATACCCAAATCCTGTCACCACCATGTGATAAGACCTTTGACTTACATACATGCCCTTAATCCCAACAGTTGGAGTGGAAACGCATGCTGTTTTTCAATCTTTCATGAAAATACTCACCACCGTGCTTTCCTCGGTAACCATGAGCGGTACCTTTCTCTCACCTCCTTCATCTTATTTTCCATAGGTGGTGCCACCGCCTGTGGCCTTTGGTCCATAAGCATTTCTAACCTAAACCGCTCTATCATAAGAGGAGAAAAGCAGTACCCTGGGTAAAATGGGAAAAAGAGAAGTTTCTCAAGGCTTCTAGATCATGAGCCTCCTGTCCTCCCTTATCCCTATCATAGGATCTTAGAGGCCAAATCACCCACAAATCTCTCAACCATCCCTATCCATTGAGCCTTATAAATACAAGCTCATGTCCATGGTTGAGGGGGAGAACTTTAGAGGTATTGTTATGTTGTTGGATTGACCACTTGGCCCAAGCCATTTGAGAGCATAGAGAGAAAAGTCGGAGCTTATGGGGATGAAGGTGTTGGTTTCATGGAGATGCACGTTGACACTAAGGATTAATTGGTTGTAAACTTCTCCATACATCTTAATGCAAAGCTGATTTCCGTCCCACATTACTGTTGTTTTGATTTCACATGTAAATGTTGTTAGATTACTTAGTCACTAACATGGATAAGTAGATGATGTTTTGGTAGCTTTGATGTGTTTGTATGTTTGATCTGATTGCAGGTACACAGGTTCACTATCGAAGCAACATTCCAAGTGTCTACAACATTTAGGGAGGTTCTTCATCCTTTGTCATTCACTCATTTGTTCTGGATTTGAACCATTCAGACAAGAGGAACAGCTTCTGTCCACAAAAGGTGAAATATTCCTACTTACAAATATGGAGACTCCACTAGGGAATAGACATATGTATCAATTTATCTGATCTTCCCCAGTTCTTCAACTCTTGTCTGAATCCAAGCTCCATCTCCAACTCTCTCCAGCCAGTTCTGCTATCTGACTTAGTGAATTTTGGTTTGAAACTTCTAGATCTATCTAGATATGAATTATTTTGACCTTTTATGCTCTCTTTTACTCTTAATCTATCAGTTTTTACCTTGATCTGATCTTTTTCTGACTTGATCTGTCGTTCTTCTTTATGTTTTTGATAAATTCAGGGAACCGCACATGTTCTGTTGGCAAGAAGCAGTGCCACCGCCTAAGTCAAGTTAGACATACACGGTGCCATCGCTTGAATCCTATGAGAAAGGAGTGGTTATGCCTCAAAACCGCCTGTCAGCAACTTCATCTGCATGATTCCAGGTAGGCCCTGTTCTAAACTTTGTATTTTGATTTTTTGTGTGTTTTTGGCTTACTTTTTGATGAAAATGAAGTGTATTTTTGAATTGTATATTCTACAGTCGCTTTGATTGTTGTATTCTTTCAGCATTCAAGAGAGTTTATGTTTATTGCATTGGATTTTGCATTATTTTCTTTTCTTGAAACCTCTTTTTCTTTTCTGTAGATATTATTCATTGGAATAGGAAATATACATTTCATTTTCATGTGTAGGCTTTCGTTTGTTTTGGAATTGGAATGTGTGAGTGATCCATGTTGTTTTGAGTCTTTCTTTGCTTGGGGAGATTCTTGTTTCCTTTTGCATGCTATTTTTTCAGTGCTTGGTAGGAAAGATTGGTTCTCTGTTTCCTTGTCTGTTTCAAAGAGAAGTTTTAGTTTTCTCTCTCCTTTGCTTTATTTGCAAGCGTTGTTGAATGATTTTCTTCTTGTTTTGTGCATGATTGTTTGAAATTCTAGATCTTACTTTCATTGAGAAGAAATATTTGTTTTCAGCTTTGCGTGCATTAGAGTTAGTTTTGTTTGGAAATGTTAGTGAAATCATCTTTCCATTAAGTTTTTATGCATCTTTTTCAAGCATGAAAAGATAGGAAACATTTTTGGTTTATTTATGTTTGATGTTCTCTAGATCTCTTTCTTATTTTCTTTCAAGATTTTTTGGGGTGCATTGATATTTCACTTTTCGTTTGAAAAGGTAGAATTGCATTTGCATTTGGGTGTGCATTTTTGGGAAGAAAAGTAAATCTTTTTTCCCTCTCTTAGGTAGAATTTCATTGAAGAGGAAAACTTACATTATCATATAGATCAGTGTGCATCTTCTTTAATTTCAAGTTTTCACTCCATGGTTCCACCTAAATGCACAAGATAAAATTAACGGTAGTACTAGGTTAAAACTTTTAGCAATTTGAGTGATAAGTTAGAGACGTGTTCAGGCGTCGTTAAACGTAGGAGCTATTGTTACTTGTCTGCATTACATTCAGGGACTTTCACAGTTGTTCCATGTACCATCAGTATATCAAACGGCCTTTCACGTACCCTTGAGGTATATCAAAAGGTACTTCACGTACTCGATTTTATATAGGAAGGCCCCTTGTGAATGGTTATGCATTAGAAATCACTACTACCTATTTGAGCTCCCACGTACCTTGCGTATATTGGGAGACCCTTTTAGGAATCCTCAAATCATTTGAGTTATCCTTTTGGCCTGTCCTGTGAGGTTCCTGACTCTTATCCACTCCTTTCGCATGTTTGCTTGTTTCTTTTAGTTTGAGTAGTACTTTCTTTTGTGTGGTAGTTAGGGGGTTATTAGAGAGTTTAAAGATGTCATCCTCATCTCGGACTACCACTCAAGAGGTCCCTTTCCAAGGTGTACCTTTTGTATTCCCTCCAAGTGAAGGTATTGGCCCTCCCTTTCTTACCACTCTAAATCTTCTTGGATTAACTATAGGATTACCGCTCTGGCTGTTTAATCCGGTAATTCCTATTACACCTAATGTCTCAAATGTCACCTCTCCTCCGAGAGAGGATTGACCTCAACCTAATCCTGCTCCTTCACCGGTTGTGGCTTCAACTCTTTTTTCTTCTTCGCTTGACCAAAGCTCTATGGTTAGTATTCATGTGGATAAGAAGAAGAAGAAAGGGAAGGGTAAAAAGAAGAATGATAAGAAAGAGAAAAAGAAGCAACTATCTACTCTTGATGGTGCCCGTTCTAAGAGAACACCCAAAAAACCCAAGTTCCCTTGTAAGCTTTGCAAGGGGGACCACCTTCTTAAGGATTTTCCTAGTCTCTCCCATGTACAAGAAGAGTGGTCTAAAAGGTACAAACCATCTATGTCATCAACCTCTGATCATCATGTTGACGATATTCCCTCAACCAGTGACCCATTGGTAAAAGATCGTAAGGGTAAAGTCTTATATCCTTGTTTGATATGCAAGGCTATGCATTGTACTTTTCTTTTTCCAAGCATGGATAAAGCTTTGCGTTGGTTGGAAAATATTACTGATCATCAACAAGTGATTCCAACAAGTGATAGTAAATTATCCCTCAATTCCTCGCTGGTTGACCAAGTGATCAGTTCGGTTTCATCTATAATTGATCCCACTCTTCCTTTGGAGAGTGAAGTGGTCAAGTCGATGTCATCTCCACTCGATCCCACTCTTTCATTAGAGAGTGTTAAGACTGAAGTAGTTACTTTGACCAAATCTTTGTCTTGTTCTTCTCTTCCAGTAGAAAATGAACTGAAACCTGCTGAAGTTTTCATGCTTCGTTCTGATTGTTCTCAATAAGAGGAGATTTTGTCTATTTCGACAGAAGCCTCTCCAAGTACTGAGGTTATTTCCTTTGACTAGAGTAACCTAACAGAGTCTCGTCTTCATTCAAGTGTTCCTTTCCAGAAAGTTGTGAATGTTACTTCTAGGAGGATACTTCGCACTATTGTTGACGAAGGGGATTCTGTTAGTATTCTATCCTCAACTGATTGGCAAGATTTAGGTTCTCTTCAGATTGTGCCAGCCACTGATCAGATACTGGATTTTAATCACAGAACTACTGCACCTTTAGGGACCCTTCCTTATTTACCTATTACATTAGGAGGGAAAACTATCTGTATTGATATTATGGTGGTCCAAGGTCCTTTAGATTTTAATCTAATCCTTGGACGTGATTATGTTTATGCCATGAAGGATGTTGTGTCCACACTCTTTAGAGTTATGCATTTTCCCCATTATGGGAAGATTGTGACCATTGATCAGCTTTCTTTTGTTACACCTAACCATCACATGACTCCTAGTAATTAGACTGCCCTGAATGTGCCGCATGTTCTTGTGGTTCCTTCCCCTTCTTCTAGTTAGCTTCTTCCCATCATAGGTAAAATGGGGGGCATGGATCTAGTCTATGGGCATCATAATGGAGCTAAGCCGCTAGCTTTTATGTAAAATGGGGGCAACCTACCAACCTTTAGATATCATGTTCGGTAGGAGCAGGTTTTAGAGCATAGTTTACTTTTGGTTTCAAGCTCGTTAAAAAATAAAACCATTCCTTAAGCATAGTTCACCCTTTTGGTTTTAAGATTGGATAAAAATGAAACCATGTCGAGAGCATAGTTTAATTTTGGTTTCAAGCTCGTTAAAAAATAAAACCACTCCTTAAGCATAGTTTACCCTTTTGGTTTCAAGCTCGTTAAAAAATAAAACCACTCCTTAAGCATAGTTTACCCTTTTGGTTTCAAGCTTGCATAAAAATGAAACCATGTCGAGAGCATAGTTTACCTTTTGGTTTCAAGCTCGTTAAAAAATAAAACCACTCCTTAAGAATATTTTGCCCTTTTGGTTTCAAGCTTGCATAAAAATGAAACCATGTCGTGAGCATAGTTATTTTTCTGTGTGAAGCTCGTTAAAAAATGAAACAGATGCCTATGGGAAAAGTTCCCATTCTATGTCAAGCTCATTAAAAAATGAAATGGATCTCCTTAAGCACAGTTTACATTTTGGTTTCAAGCTTGCATAAAAATGAAATCATGTTCCAAGCATAGTTACATTTCATTTCAAGCTTGTGTAAAAATGAAACAGAACCCCTTCCCTTTGAGTCGAGTCTTCAATTTAGTGTTAGAACTTAAACCTTCTTTTCACCTTCCTAATTTTCGTTCTTCCTACCCCCCTGGCGAACATTTTCACATTAGTAACCAGCTTTTGAGGTTGGGTATGGAAGAAGAATCGTAAGACAAAATGAATCTTGGGGGGCATGTCGAGCCCTGAAAACCATGCTAGGGGTAAGCTTCTCTAGCAATCATGCTAGGGGAAAGATTCTGACCTCTGTATATCATGTTAATGGGATTTTTCAATCATAGTTTACTCATTGGTTTAGATATTGCATAAAAATGAAACCAATCTCTGAGCATTCTTTCAACTGATCTTCGAGCTCATTAAAAACAGTAAGATGGTGTTGAGCTTACTTTTCATTTTTCGTGCTCTGGTTAAAACATGAAAAGGGGTTTGAGCTTAGTTTATTACTTTTACATGCTCTGGATTCAAACATGAAAAATTCTAATAGAGTCTTCTTTAAGCTCTTTTCAGACTCTTAAAATGTGAAAAGATAGTCGAGCAATCTCGTCTTCTTCACACTTGTTAAAATATTTGAAGATTTATTTCTTCGATGGTAGGTTATCTCTTTTTCGGTTCAAATAGACTATTTATGAAAAAGGAACACTCCAACCAATCATGACTGGAAGAGTTCTCTAAGGTATGATTTTACACTTTTTCAGGCCTTAAGGACTAAATGATCATACAAAAAAGGACCCTTTGGAGTCTTCTTCCGTAATCGTTCAGACTCTCTAAACGTGAACGATACCGAGTTTGGTTTCATTGGACTCATTAAATTAAACATTGAGAGACCTAATTTTGGGAATGAACCCCTCCTCTCTCAGGTTCATAAAACATATGAGTTTGGAATTTTCTTCAGACAAGCTATACCGAGTGTTTGTTACCCTCTTTGAACTCGTAAAACCGAAAAGAGGCACTCATCGATCATGATGGGGGAAATGGGAAGGGAACCATTTTTGCAAATAAATGGTAGTAGTTTGTTGTTACCTTCGAACATGGCACTTTCTTGCATCTCATTTCATTCAATTAGGTATTCAGCTGATCTCCATGACGATCCACTTTCATGAGTCATGTCACTCCTTTGAGTCTTTCAAAAGAATGCATTGTCCAATGTTGTATCATGAGTTTTTCCCATTCAGTCATGCTTCCAAGTCTTTTGTCATGTCCCCTGATATTCAAAAGGAAGTTGAAGAAGTTTACCTCTATAGTCAAAATAGTCTTCGTGTCAGTACTTTTGAGTCAGAGGCTTATGGTTACTACATTCACATCATTCCAGAACTATGTTTCGAGTTTCATGTCGTCGATGTGGGACTCATCATGGACCTCTTTCGACGAAACTATTCCCGTCGACATCTGCTCATCATCCAGGTACTAGTCTTAGAAACAAAAAACTTAGTACCTTGAGATCTTTATGCCTTAATGATAGATTCTCTCGCTCTCGACATAGGTTCACATGATTGACCTTTGATCGATAGAATCGACTGGGTGTTCAACATCAGAACATCTATTCACACTTAGTAGATTGTAATAGGGTACCTTGGGAATCATTGACATCAATGGTGATATCCCGCGCACTTGTTAATGGTTCACATCATTGATCGGTAATCGAGTGGTTTCTACCATGTTCGACTTCAGATCATTGTAATCACATGGGTATAATCATACTTTGCGGAATACGAGATGAATACCCTAGGTATTTGTTTAAAACGCTCATTGCTTTTCCCTCGGTTGCGATGGAGTTTTGTATATCTAGCATGGATCCACATTTGTATGGTTGTGGCTATGCTCAAATTTGTGTCTATATGACATAGATCTACATTGTATGTCTAGTAGCTATGTCCAAATTTGAGTCCTCTATCACATGGATCTACACTATATTCCAGTAGCCATGCTTGTTTATTCCTCCCATGGATCTGCCTTGTATTGGTCTGCAGCCATGATTTGGTTACTTGTGTATATGAGTCAAAAATATTGATGTACTACAGATGCCTACTGGACGACATGCTTCGATTGAGCTGACATTTTCACCTCGAAGTGACAACTTGTTCTCTCAAAGCTCTCATTTATCATATCCCTCTAAGACTCATGATTTGGGGGGCATCTTGTTATACCCAAATCCTTTCACCACCATGTGATAAGACCTTTGACTTACATACTTTCCCTTAATCCCATCACTTGGAGTGGAAACCCATGTTGTTTGTCAATCTTTCATGAAAATACTTAGCACCATGCTTTCCCTGTTAACCATGAGTGGTACCTTGCTTGCACCGCCTTCATCTTGTTTTCCATAAGTGGTGCCATCACCTATGGCCTTTGGTCCATAAGCATTTATAACCTAAACCACTCTGTCATAAGAGGAGAAAAGTGGTACCCTAGGTAAAATGGGAAAAAGAGAAGTTTCTCGAGGCTTCTAGATCATGAGCCTTGTGTCCTCCCTTATCCCTATCATAGTGGTTTAGTTGATCTCAAGATCCCCCATGATAGGATCTTAGAGGCCACCTCACCCACAAATATATCAACCATCCCTATCCACTGAGCCTTATAAATACAAGCTCATGTCCATGGTTGAGGGGGAGAACTTTAGAGGTATTGTTATGCTGTTGGATTGACCACTTGGCCCAAGCCATTTGAGAGCATAGAGAGCAAAGTTGGAGCTTCTTGGGATGAAGGTGTTGGTTTCATGGAGATCCATGTCAACACTAAGGATTAAATGGTTGTAAACTTCTCCATATATCTTAATACAAAGCTGATTTCCATCCCACATTACTATTGTTTTGATTTCGCATGTAAATGTTGTTAGATTCCTTAGTCACTAACATGGATAAGTAGATGATGTTCTCGTAACTTTTATGTGTTTGTATGTTTGATATGATTGTAGGTACACAGGTTCACTATCGAAGCAACATTCCAGGTGTCTACAACATCCAAGGAGGGTCTTCATCCTTTGTCGTTCACTCATTTGTTCTGGATCTGAACCATTTAGACCAGAGGAACAGCTTCTGTCCACAGAAGGTGAAATATTCCTACTTAAACCAACATAGATTCAATATTCAATGGTTCTATACATATGACATCCTTGGAAATGATGAATCCAAGAGTTTTCCAGTATCGACACAAAAAAAACACTTGTGTGGATTTAACCGTAGGTTGTAATGGTGACATCTGAGAAAAATTACTCTCAGGTGGTCAACATGGTGATCCCGTTGCTACAAGTGGATAGGAAAATCATCGAGGTAAGGTTCAAATATGTTTTTTATGTCATGGAAAGCATAGGACATAACGTGTTGAAAAGTAGCGCCAACGTTCTTTAAGCCAAAAGGTAAATTCCTATAGGAAAAGGTACCCCATGGGAAAATGAAATCCATTGTATGTTGATCAAAAGGGAGTATCTCTACCTGATTATAGCTAGAATATCTAGCGATGAATAAAAACATGACATTTTTAGCACAATTATCAATGCTTTGATCGATGTGAGTAGGGAAATTGTCCTCAAGACAAGCCCTATTGAGGTCTCGAAAATCGATGCAAACCCTAATTGATCCCTATTTTTTTTCATAGGGACAATATTATAAACCCATTCTATCAATGGTACAAGATAAATGACCCCAGCCTTCGGAAGTTTCTCAATTTCTTCCTTAATGGCTGCCACCTTCCATGGATGAATATGCCATAACTTCTAATGGAACGACTTGGCATCAGGGTAAGTACTAATCTCATTGACCATGAATGAAGGATCTATCCCTGGAATTTCCTCATACATCCAAGAAAAAATTTCTTTGAACTCCTTAAAAAGGGTCTGTTGCAGCTACAACTATTTCCCAAAATTCAAAAAAATTTGGGACCCTCCTTTAATTCGGTTTGCCCAGTTTTTTTTGGTTTTGCTTGATGTTGAATAAATATTACTTTTATGTGGGCAATGTTTTAATGTTTGAATTACTTTTTCCTCACCATCGGAAGTGTTTTGGACATTTTGAGTTGGGAGTCTAGTCGTTTGCGCGTCCGTCGGACATCAAGTCCAAGGTCAAGTGTATTTGGTCTCCGATGTATTTCCTTTACCAGTAGTTGTTTTGAAACCCTGTCGAAAACTTTGTCTATACGTCTTCCGCTTTTGCGGAAAAGGTTTTGTGAAGTTGTTTGAGAGTGTTTCATCCTCTTCCGATCCCTGCCGCTCTTGTCTCGCCGGTCCTTGGTTTTTTCAACTTTCGCCGTTGCGGCTCTAGAAAAAACTATGCTTCTGACAGTTTGATCTATCTGTTCTGCTTGGTCGATGTTTTTCGCTTGATTCATGTTTATTTTGGCTCTGATTTTATTGGTCTGTGGAACTTGTTCCATTATGTTTTTACCGTTGTGGCTCTCCAACCATTTGTTAATCCGAAGCCTCAGTCTCACGAGTTCCAATGCAAGTTTGTTTTGTTCCACTGTCGGCACCATTGTGGGTGTCCTCACCATTTTATCATCCGCCGTTGTGGAGGAGATATTGACATGATCACCAATCCCTTAGTTTTTTGCCACCCGATGATCTAATTTTTCCCACTGATTGCATGTTGACTGCGACGTATATATAGTGGGGTTTGGGGTGTTTTATTTTTTATTGTTATTTTGGATTTTTCTCCGTGCTGTCGTTTTCGCTCGAGCAGACCAAGAATTTTGCTGTCGGTACCTTCATTCCTAAGTGGCTCCGCCATGGAAGTTCACCAGTTTTCCTCCACCAGTTGCGCAGCACAGTGCCAGGTAGGCCCTCATGCCCGTTTTCTGTTCCGTTTGATTGGTCGAACTACTTTTACTGTCTCCGTTGTTAATGTTTTCCTAGGTTTTCCCATCCCAACCTGTATATATATTTCAGTTTAGTAGTATGGCTAGGAGGTGGGGGGTTTCTTAGTTTTGCAATGATGACTTTCGCAGCCGTTGGTTTTTTGCAGACTGCACTCGACTGCTGGGGAAACGGGTGTAGACGGCCGTTACGCTGTCTGTGCCAGTTTCCCCCAGTCTGTGTTTGGCCATCCAAGGAGGGAATTTCATGGTTTTCGGCCAATATGCCTTGGGTCTGGATCTGCATTTCTCGTCTTCACGAACTAGGACCGTGATGTTGTTTTTACTTCTCTCTTACGATGAGACTTTCAGAGCTCGAGGATGAACCCCAGCCCTTTTAGGTTCCGAGTGCATTACCTTTTTCAGACCGTGAAGTGAGTGTTTTTATAGCAACCTAGCTTCCCCTTATAGGGCACCGCGTAACATTGTAATCCCTAGCGCCGAGGGGGGGTTTTTGAAACCATTTTCTATTCAGCATTAGGATAAGGATTGTCGTCTTTTTAGAAAGGCTGTGTTTTTCTGGGTTTATTCTGCAAATTGTTGGGCGTGAGCTAGTTTTAGTTTTTATGTGGGAACTTTTGGTTTTTGAGCATTATTGTTTATTCTTCATGGATGCACTCATGTTTAGCATAGATGAGGTAAAATGCTTATACATTTTCCTCCATTTTGAATGTTATCCAGAAATGACCCAACAGAACCTAAAAGAAGTTTTGTATATGACAAGGAAATTCCTCAGAATCCATGATGTCTAAACGTCACAAGAAGAAGGCTCCCATAGTGGAAGAGCAACCTGAAGTCGAAATCATTACCAGAGTCGAATACACCTATGCGGACACCAAATGCATAGTCAGTGTGGAACCCGAATATCAATGGGGGGGAATTTACAGGTTAATTATCCGTCAAGAAGTACCTGACATAGGTTTTGAAGAAGAAACCATCTATGCCAATATAGAGAGGTCTTCATTAATGAAAATTGCTACGAAACCTGAGCTTTTTCCCTGCTCAAAGGTCATTGGGTAGATTCTTCCCAGGGCAGATGTAACCACCATGATTTTAGCAAATGTTGATAAATAGGGATATGTTGCTTATAGCCCTAGGTATGTAGCACTGGCCTACCACTTACCAGAAGCACAAGTATACCTAACTGAATACTGCCTGAAGGCCATTAAGATGGACCTAATCGAGACACTGAAAAGGATGCTAATGCCTAGCAATAACTTTAGAACTAGGCCGACCGAGGAATATGACACTACAAATCTAAGAATCCCTTACAGGTTCATTGCCCTGATGTTGAACATGATTTTCGAGAGGGCCCACGGTAAAAGATTCAAATTGGAGTGGGTGCCTATCATTTTCTATGTTGAAACATAGGGGACAATGTTCAACTGGGAAAACATTGTGTCCAACAGCCTTTCATCCTGCATTGCATCAGCATTAGGAGGGGTGTCCGAGAAGAGATCAGATTTCTACATGAGCTCTATACTGATTGATTGCATACTATGCAACCAACCCTTCCCCAATCTGAGGTGCATCTGGGATCGTGAAAGAACACCAGTCTACTCAGCATCCAAGCCACTGTGGGCCCACAAATACCACACTCACTATAGGGAAGTGTGTGAACACTTCATTATGCCACTATATACATTGATCTTGTTAAAGGAGTGCAACTGTATGTCAGAGGAAGCATTTCAAGTGATTAAGGAATATGCAGACTATTACTTAACTGAGGATGGATTATATTTCAGGATGTTTGGATGCTCCAGAGCACCCTCACTACTGCCTAAGTATGCCACTAACTATGTAGTCCAAAAAGAGGCAGTTAGACAAGTCTTTTTAGATGGCATAGGAAGCTTTCTGTTTGAACATAAGAAAGTTGCTTACCCTCCTTTGCCATTTAGATTGGGAAGCTACAAGTTTACTAGGGTGAAGAAAGCTAACGAATTCGTGGAAGAGTTGGGAGACTAGCACAAGAGGCCGAAGGCTAGCTCAAAGGAGAGGAGGAGGAAAAGAGAAGAGCTGAACAAGAAGCAGCTAGAAAGGAAGAAGAAGCTTCCAAGAGTGAGGAAGAAGAAAAGAAAAGAAAGATGGATGAGGAGCTGAAGAAGCAAGAAGCAGAAAGGCTAAAGCTGACAGGGACAGTGACAGAGTAATCAGCTTCCGATCCTATAGACAGTCAGGCTCAAGACTTGGGGAACCCTGCTATTCAAGATCCTGAGGCAGCTGCTGGTAGCACACCAGGACAGGCTATGGTCCCCACCCTTAGGCTAATCCCTTTTGAACATAAGAAAGGGGAGGAGGTACCAGAATTCAACACTATATTTTATGATAGGGAAAATAAAAGGATAGTGAAGAGGACCGAGAGAAAGGTCGAGACTGGAGGGTAGTCCAGTAAAATAATAAATGATACAACTGTCATAAATGAGACAGACAAACACCCTAGGTTCACTATTAGAGCGGGGGCTGCATTGATCCATGCTTCTGAGGACAATGTAGATAAAATAATGATTGATCTTGAACAGTCAAAGAAGTCCTCTTCCCAGCACAAAGATACCCTGAGAAAGGAAAGAGAGGAAAATAATAGGTTAAAGAGAAAGTTTGAAGACATACAATGAGAAATAAAGTCTTCAAAAGCTGAGCTTCAGGTCCACCAAGTAGAGAAGAAATATATGGAGGCTTCCCAAGAAAGTCTGGAGAAAGTGTAGCAAGAATGTCAAGGGTTGAGGGTAGAAAAGGAGTAGCTACTAGGCAAGATAGGGGAGTTGGAGCGGAAGAAGGCTACCTTGGAGGAATCTGAGAGGCAATCTTAGGGGAGAAATTTAGAACTTAAAGAATAGATTACCTCGTTGACAACATCTCTAGGAGAAGCCAAAGAATAACAATTCAGTCTTCAGCCTTTCAAGGAGCACATTCTGGCACAGAGAAGTAAGATGCACCAGCTGCAAGTGACCATAAAGGAAGAGAGGTGCAATGTCTTGCAGGTATACAACCAGCTGGAAGAGATTTTGGAAACCTCTTCATATTTTCTATATAGATCATAGGACATCTTAGAGGTCCTAACAGGAAGGATGGCGATATTAGAGGCAAATGAAGAAACCCCTGCAGATCTGCCATCGAAATATCAACAAGCCCTAAAGCAAGACTATGATTTACTAGAGTTTGCCATAAACACAACTGAGGAATTCAAGAAGGCCGTCAAAAAGACAAAAGGGGATTATACAAAATTCTTCAGGAGACTCTTGATCACTTATAATCACTGCCAGGTTGAGGCTGAACAGAAAATGGATACCTTTCTAGACCATAGCCCGTTTTTGGAGATTTTGCAAAGGAGATATCAGGAAGATGAACAAAGGATACAACATATTAAAGCTTTAGACTAGCAGAACCTAATGGATGAAGTAGATCATGCTGCGGTTAGTGTGCAGCTGTTAGAATACCAACTTTTCCTGAGCACAGCTAGAATATAAGTCATAAGAAATCAGGCTGCTAAATTCGAAATAAATATTCGTTTCCTAGAACCTTCTGAATTCGAAAGCATTGCCTTAGAGGCTTCAGCATGGAAGAAATTTTTGAATAGTCAAGCGGGACCCTCGTCATGAGCATTTTACTCATTTTATTGTAATATATTGTAAATTTTATAAACACTTAATGAAAGAAAAATGTGGGAGGCGAAGAGTTGGGGAAGCCTAAGAGTCATTTCGTGGGAAACCCAACAGTTTTGTTTTTTTTGTATAAATATAGAGAATCTAGACAAGAAGAGGGACTTTTTCCCAGTTAGATTGGAAGACATATTGTAAGAAGAACTATTTCCTTTTGCAATAGATAATTACAGTTTGCCTATTCGAGAAAGCTTGGTGGAATGTTCAAATGTTATGCTATGGATTTGTTGAAGATGAACTATTTCGTTTTCATCTTTTTATCCATTAATTGTGAGATCATTCTAACTCTTTGAACCTAAGTTCTTGTATGAATGATCTTTGGTTTATTTTATGAAAATTTCCACTATGAGTAATGAATGTTGTTCATAAACAATTGGCTATCTGGTTGTTCAAATATCTTTAAGTGTTCATGTGTTTTGAAAGAAGTATCAGCTATCTGTGATTTCTTTTGATAATTCATGCACAAAATACATTACTCATTTATAAGTAATAATTTTGCTCCCTAGGGATAGGTTAGGTAGTTTTAACTTCTTGCTGTGTGTGTGATTTAGATGCATGAGAGTCTAAGACGAGAGGAAATAACCTGCGCATCACATTGTGAACACTCCTTGCATTCTTAATTAATCTGCATCTTAGATAGGCACTTGCATATCATACTTAAAGTCAAAAAATACAAAAATATACATGGTGGACCGTGCCGCAACTGATAAAACCTTTTATTTTTGTAACTTGAACTACGGTAGCTGGACCGCAAACCGGATGGATTCCCTACACCAAACAGTTATGGGCTAGTTGGGAATGTTGACTGGGGAGAATCTCTTGCAGTTGTTGCCTGTGAATTTCTAGGCCTCAATAGTTTCTGGCACTATAAGGAGTGCTGCTAGTGCATGGCTAGCCAAGGAAACCCATTTTCTCGAGATTATTCCACCGGTGACAGCTCAGAAAGCAGTTTGTTTTCTAATCCAATTCCTGAACAGAAGGGTAAAGAGCACTTGTATTATGTGGACAACGAAGTAGTAAATGATCTGAGAAGACACACTAGGGCATACGTGAAGAATATTGGAGGATTACCAATTGTCCCTAACTTGCCCAGAAGAGAATATAAAAGGAGATACCGTCCTATATTGGAAGACTCTGTGTTGGTTGGAGATTTGGAAGAACTTGTAGAAACAACCTTACAAGAGGTGGTTCAGCCTTCAAATCAAGTGGGACCAAAGACACCTTACTGTTCACCTGTCCATACTCCTATTCACTCACCACCTCACTCTCTACCTAGACTCATGGAAGGCGTAAACACAAATCAGCCACCCAACCCACCAAATCCACCACCTGCTTGGAAAGCCAGGTCGCGTTTAAACCTAGCACCTCCGTTGCACGACTTACCTCAAGCATTTGAGAATATGTTGCCTAAGTTTGATCCAAATGAGAAGACGCTAGTAGATGACCATTTACAAAGTTTTTATTTGGCAGTAGAAGGATTAAGGGCTGGGGAGCATGAGGATGTTGTTTGTAGAATTTTTCCACACACCGTAAAAGGAGCAACAACATCGTGGTATTTTGGTTTTCCTGCAAACTCTATCCCAGATTGGGATACGTTTGAAAGGATTTTCAAAAACAAGTATGCAGCCCAAAAGACACATGCAACACTAATGAAAGGTTTGGGTGCTTCAAAAAAATAAAGGAATGACAAGGTACACAATTTCACTCCTAGATTTTCCGCTTACCTCAAGAAGTTCTCTACAACGGATAAGCCTTCTAATAAAGTGCTGATTCAGTATTATACCTCAGCTTTAGGTCTAGATTTGGCTATGTTCGCAAAAGCTCAAGTTAAACCTACGTTAGATGAGACTTATGAAGAAGTAGAAAGAGTAGAGGCTAAAAAGGAAAGTATAGAAGATTATCCTGAGCAATCTGGAGGAAAAACGTTCAGGAAAAGAACCTCATTGCTGTCTAAACCTAAAGAGGAGCAATCACGTGATTTTGAGGGGATGTTAAAGATGATGCAAAATCTTTCCAATAGAATAATAGATTTGGAGAAGGAAAAAGAAGCTCAGAAAGCTTATAAGCCTTATTACAAAAAAAGGGAAGATAAAAACCAATGCAAGACCCCTCCACATGGTTCAACATCAATGAATTTGATAGAGGTAGGGAAAGATAATTTCTACACTTTTCACCAACAACCTCATTCTAAAAAGAATTGTCCTCAATGGTTAAATTCAATGACATTGGTAATGAATCATCTCTTGGACTCTAAATTGACAGAGGACAGTGATGAAGAGGAAAAAGGTAATAAGACCATAGAAAAACAAGAAAATGATACCATGTTTTTATGGGATTGCGTCTCGCTGTTTGACATAGAGAAAAGTACTCTTAATCCTGAGAATATACCAATGACAACAAAAGACATGAATTTGGTAAGTAAAGACAATGCAATAATCTAAAAAATCAAGAAGTTGCAAGAGAATGTCAGGAAACAACCAAAGAACATTGTTGAAGACAAAGTACCTGAAATTACCATTGTCATCCAAGATACGAAGAAAATCAATAAGCCCGCTGAGTCTATGGAAGAACAAGTAAAGGTTAACAAAGAGATACCCACCAAAAACAAACCTGTGGAGGAAGATGTCGAATCAATTGGGGAAGAGAAAGCTAGAACCCCACCTTTCCTTCTGACTCTAGAAATATTGAACCATAAGGTGCATAATTGTTTGGTATACTCTGGATCATTGGTGAATGTTATGTTGCTCACAGTTTGCAAGAAAATTAATGGGCAGCCAAAACCTACTACCTGGGAAGTCATTCAACTAGATAGAACTAGTGTCAAAGTAGCGGGGGAAATGGAGAATGTCCTCATTCGTTTATCTGCAAATAACAAGATATGTCAATTTATTGATATTATGGTGGCTGACATACCAGATGGATATGGACTTATTCTGAACTGAGACTGGTCCGCAAGGTTAAAGGGTTATTTTGCTTTAGATTAGTATCATTTATGGTTGCCTCATAAAGGGGTCCCAAATCAGATCAAAATTTTAAGAGAACCTTATATGAAGCACACTATCACTAAGTTGGAAGAAGGAAATGAATCTGGAAATCCTATTTTGGGGAATTACCTAACGGAGCTTAAACTAAGATATCATGCATCAGAAGAAGCCAGTAATATGAATGACACTCAGCCTGATATCCTTCAATTTTCACAGGCTAATGGGAGTGATCGTAGATCGGTAGACATAATTTTGGTTTCAAAAATAGCAAAATTAGATCACGATTAGATATCTCATGTCTGCCATTCATCCTATCCCCTTGAATCACAAGTTGACCGATTTTTAGGGGTGGGCACAATTTTATTTTTCTTTTGATTTGATGATCTTGTACATAAATAATTTGATGCAGTTTTGTTTTGGTTTATCGCTTTTATTTCTGGTTGTTTTGGTTTGTTTTTGAATAAAAGAGGAAAACTTTTGGTTGCATGGAAGGCATCAGGGTTCTCGATTAACCTGCAATCTTTGGGATAATACTGTGCATTTATTTTTTATAGAATTTCTTCTAGTAAGTAGTTTTCCTAAATGGCTATGCACTCATTGAAGTCCTTCTTAACCCCTAAAAATAACTCAGAATTTAGAGGTCTGGAATACTATTTCGAGGCTCCATCCACTTCACATATAAGATGTCCTAGGGAGTGATAGAAAAAGACCCACAGAAAGGAAGCAAGGTAAACAATCTATTATATAAATGATCTCATGCCATGTTTTCAAAATCCTAAAGGCTGTTAAGAGTTAAAACTCCCGAAAGAAGCAATACATATCAAAGCAAAGTATGAGAAACATGAATATCAATCTGCTAAAATTTGTTCTCCGTCCATGAGCTGAAAATACACCTCTCACACAAAAGGACAATATGGATAGAAGAGCATGAATATAAAATTCAGAAAGAAAGGCAGATGGAGGACTCAAAAGAACAAAAGTTCAAAAGAGGGCACAAACGTGCAAGTGGCATGGGAATGAGGAACAAATGAATAGTTTTGTTTACAATATGTTACAATCCTATGTTGTCCAAGCTAGAAACTACCCAAAGAAAGAGGTAAAATAAAACTCACCCACTAAGCCTCAAAAGAGTTATCCGAACTTTCAAATATTTTGGGTTTTCCCATTTCCAAAGAATGGACTGTTCTTAATGATTTAAATGCATGTGATTGGCATCTTAGGAATACAAGCATCTAGAAAAATTCAACTTATGAGATGGAGGATTAAATAGTCTTTTACTGGGAGGAAGTTGACTTAGAAATCTGGGGTTCACCAGGTAGTCGCCAATTGTTGCAGCTACAACTACTTCCCAAAATTCAAAAAAAATTGGGACCCTCCTTTAATTCGTTTTGTCTAGTTTTTTTTGGTTTTGCTTGATGTTGAATAAAGATTACTTTTATGCGGGCAATGTTTTAATGCTTGAATTACTTTTGCCTCTCCATCGGAAGTGTTTTGGACATTTTGAGTCGGGAGTCTAGTCGTCTGCGCGTCCATCGGACATCAAGTCCGAGGTCAAGTGTATTTGGTCTCCGATGTATTTCCTTTATCGGCAGTTGTTTTGAAACCCCATCAAAACCTTTGTCTATACGTCTTCCACTGTTGCAAAAAAGGTTTTGCGAAGTTATCCTAGATTGTTTCATCCTCTTTTGATCCCCACCGCTCTTGTCTTGCCGGTCCTTGGTTTTTTCAACTTTCGTCGTTGCAGCTCTAGAAAGAACTATGCTTTCGACAGTTTGATCTATCTGTTCTGCTCGGTCGATGTTTTTTGCTTGATTCATGTTTATTTTGAATCCGATTTTACTGGTCTGCAGAACTCGTTCCATTATGTTTTTACCATTGCGTCTCTCCAACCATCTATTGATCCGAAGCCTCAGTCTCACGAGCTCTGATGCAAGTTTGTTTTGTTCCACTGTCGGCACCATTGCGGGTGTCCTCACCATTTTATCATCCACTGTTGCGGAGGTGATATTGACATGATCACCGATCCCTTAGTTTTTTGCCGCCCGATGATCTAATTTTTCCCACCGATTGCATGTTGACCGCGACGTATATATAGTGGGGTTTGGGGTGTTTTATTTTTTTATTGTTATTTTGGATTTTTCTCCGTGCTGTCATTTTCGCTCAAGCAGACCAAGAATTTTGTTGTCGGTACCTTCGTTCCTAGGTGTCTCTACCATGGAAGTTCACTAGTTTTCCTCCACTAGTTGCGCAGCACAGTTCCAGGTAGGCCCTCATGCCCATTTTTTGTTCCGTTTGATTGGTCGAACTACTTTTGTTGTCTCCACGATTAGTGTTTTCCTAGGTTTTCCCATCCCATCCTGTATATATCTTCGAGTTAAGTAGTATGGATGGGAGGTGGGGAGTTTATTAGTTTTGCAATGATGACTTTCGCAGCTGTTGGTTTTTTGAAGACCGCACTCGACTGCTGGGGAAACTGGTGTAGACGGTCGTTATGTTGTTCGCACCAGTTTCCCCCAGTCTGTGTTTGGTCGTCCAGGGAAGGCATTTCATGGTTTTTGGCCAAGATTCCGTGGGTATGGTTTCACATTTATCATCTTCATGAACCAGGACTGTGATGTTGTTTTGACTTCCCGCTTAGGATGAGACTGTTTGAGCTCAAGGATGAAACCCGGCCCTTTTAGGTTCCGAGTGCATTACCTTTTTTAGACTGTGAAGTGAGCATTTTTATAGGAAGCTAGCTTCCCCTTATTAGGCACCACGTAACGTTGTAATCCCCAGCGCTGAGGGGGGGTTTTTGAAACTGTTTTCTATTCAGCATTAGGAAGAGGATTGTCGTCGTTTTAGAAAGGCCATGTTTTTCTGGGTTTATTCTGCAAATTGTTGGGAGTGAGCTAGTTTTATTTTTTATGCGGGAACTTTTGGTTTTTGAGCATCATTGTTTATTCTTGATGGCTGCACTCATGTTTAGCATAGATGAGGTAAAACGCTTATACAGTTGCCTCCATTTTGAATGTTATCCAGAAATGACCCAACAGAACCTAAAAGGAGTTTTGTATATGACAGGGAAATTCCTCAGAATTCAAGATGTCTAAACAGCAGAAGAAGAAGGATCCCGTAGTGGAAGAGAAACCCGAAGTTGAAATCATTAGCAGATTCAAATACACCTATGAGGACACCAAATGCATAGTCGGTGTGGATCCTGAATATCAATGGGGGGGAATTTACGGGTTAATTACGCATCGAGAAGTACCTGACATAGGTTTTGAAGAAGAAACCATCTATGCCAATATAGAGAGGTCTTCATTAATGAAAATTGCTACCAGACCTGAGATTTTTCCCTGCTCAGAGTTCATTGGGTGGATTCTGCCGAGGGCAGATGTAATCACCATGATTTCATCAAATGTTGATAAACAGGGATATGCTGCTTATAGCCCTGGGTATGTAGCACTGGCCTACCACTTACCAGAAGCACAAGTATACCTGACTGAAGATTGGTTGAAGGCCATTAAGGTGGACCTAGTCGAGACACTGAAAAGGATGCTCATGCCTGGAAAGAACTTTAGAACTAGGCCAAACGAGGAATATGACACTGCAAATCTAAGAACCCCTCACAGGTTCATTGCCCTGATGCTGAACAGGATTTTTGGGAGGGCCCACGGTAAAAGCTTCAAATTTGAGTGGGTGCCTATCATTTTCTATGTTGCAATACAAGGGATAGTGTTCAACTCGGCAAACATTGTGTCCAACATCCTTTCAGCCTGCATTGCATCAGCATTAGGAGGGGTGTCCCAGAAGAGATCAAAGTTCTACATGAGCTCTATACTAATTGATTGCATACTTTGCAACCAACCCTTCCCCAATCTGAGGTGCATCTGGGATTGGGAAAGAACACCAGTCTACTCAGCATACAAGCCACTATGGGCCCACAAATACCACGGTCACTATATGGAAGTGTGTGAACACTTCATTATGCCACTATATACATTGATTTTCTTAAAGGAGTGCAACTGTATGTCAGAGGAAGCATTTCAGGTGATTGAGGAATATGCAGACTATTACTTAACTGAGGATGGATTATATTTCAGGATGTTTGGATGCTCCAGAGCACCCTCACTACTGCCTAAGTATGCCACTGACTATGTAGTCTACAAAGAGGCAGTTAGACAAGTATTTTTAGATGGCATAGGGAGCTTTCTGTTTGAACACAAGAAAGCTTCTTACCCTCCTTTTCCATTCAAATTGGGAAGCTACAAGTTTACTAGGGTGAAGAAAGCTGACGAATTCATGGAATAGTTGGGGAAATGTGTTTCCATAGGAATGATTCCCAAAATAAAGTGGCATAGCACTGCAAAGAGGTGAATATGTATTTTGAATACACAAGCCACTGGGTTAAAGAGGAATCCATTTTCCACAGTGCACAAAATATAACAGCTTTAAGAAGAAGGTTTAAGAAGAAAATCACCACCAAAGGCGGAAAAGGATAGGATGAGCAAGAAAAGGCAAAGGAGGAAGAAACTAGAAAAAGAAATGAAGATGCTAGGAGACTAGCACAAGAGGCCTAAGGATGGCTCAAAGGAGAGGAGGAGGAAAAGAGAGGATCTGCACAAGAAGCAGCTAGAAAGGTAGAAGAAGCTACCGGGAGCGAGGAAGAAGAAAAGAAAGGAAATATGGATGAGGAGCTTAAGAAGCAAGAAGCAAAAAGGCTAAAGCTAACAGGGACAGTGACAGAGCAATCAGCTTTCGATCCTGTAGACAGTCAGGCTCAGGACTTGGGGAACCCTGATATTCAAGATCCTGAGGCAGCTACTGGCAGCACACGAGGACAGGCTATGGTCCCCACCCTTAGGCTAATCCCTTTTGAACAGAAGAAAGGGGAGGAGGTACCAGACTTCAACACTATCTTTTATGATAGGGAAAATAAAAGGATAGTGAAGAGGACCGAGAGAAAGGTCAAGACTGGAGGGAAGTCCGGTAAAATGATAAATGATACAACTGTCGTATACGGGACAGACAAAGATCCTAGGTTCACTATCAGAGCAGGGCTGCATTGATCCATGCTTCTAAGGAAAATGTAGATAAAATAATGATTGACCTTGAATAGTCAAAGAAGTCCTCTTCCTAGCTCAAAGATACCCTGAGAAAGGAAAGAGAGGAAAATAATAGGTTAAAGAGAAAGTTTGAAGACATACAATGAGAAATAAAGTCTTTGAAAGCTGAGCTTTAGGTCCTCCAAGTAGAGAAGAAATATATGGAGGCTGCCGAAGAAAGTCTGGATAAAGTGCAGCAAGAATGTAAAGGGTTGAGGGTAGAAAAGGAGCAGCTACTAGGTAGGATAGGGGTGTTGGAGCTACAGAAGGCTACCTTGGAGGAATCTGAGAGGCAATCTCAGGGGCAGAACGTAGAACTTAAAGAACAGATTACCTCATTGACAGTAGCTCTAGGAGAAGCCAAGGAACAACAAGTCAGTCTTTAGCCTTTCAAGGAGCACATTCTGGCACAGAGAAGGAAGATGCACCAGCTGCAAGTGGCCATAGAGGAAGAGAGGTGCAAGGTCTTGCAGGTAGACAATCAACTGGAAGAGATTTTGGAAACCTCTTCATATTTTGTAGATAGATCACAAGACATCTTAGAGGTCTTGACAAGAAGGATGGAAAGATTAGAGGTGAATGAAGAAACCCCTACAGATTTGCCATCGAAAGATCAACAAGCCCTAAGGCAAGACTATGATTTACTAGAGTTTTCCATAAACACAGCCGAGGAATTCAAGAAGGCTGTCAAGAAGACAAAAAGGTCTTGTGCAGAATTATTCAAGAGACTCTTGATCACTTATAATCACTGCTAGATTGAGGCTGAATAGAAAATGGATACCTTTCCAAACCACATCCTGTTTTTGGAGATTTTGTAAAGGAGATATCAAGAAGATGAACGAAGGATACAACATATTAAAGCTTTAGATGAGCAGAACCTAAAGGATGAAGTAGATCATTCCGCAGTTAGTGTGCAGCTGTTAGAATACCAACTTCGCCTGAGCGCAACTAGAATAGAAGTCATAAGAAATCAGGATGCTAAATTCAAAATAAATAATCGTTTCCTAGAACCTTCTGAATTCGAAAGCATTGCCTCAGAGGCTTCAGGTTGGAAGAAATTTTTGAATAGTCAAGCGGGACCCTTCTCATGAGCATTTTACTCATTTTATTGTAATATATTGTAAATTTTATAAACACTTAATGAAAGAAAAATGTGGGAGGTGAAGAGTTGGGGAAGCCCAAGAGTCATTTCATGGGAAACCCAATATTTTTGTTCTTTTTTGTATAAATATAGAGAATCTAGACAAGAAGAGGGACTTTTTCCCAGTTAGATTGGAAGACATATTGTAAGAAGAACTATTTCCTTTTGCAATAGATAATTACAGTTTGCCTGTTGGAGAAAGCTTGGTGGAATGTTCAAATGTTATTCCATGGATTTGTTGAAGAGGAACTATTTCGTTTTCAGCTTTTTGTCCATTGACTGTGAGATTGTTCTAACTCTTTGAACCTAAGTTCTCGTATGAATGATCTCTAGTTTATTTTATGAAAATTTCCACTATGAGTAATGAATGTTGTTCATAAACAATTGGCTATTTGGTTGTTCAAATATCTTTAAGTGTTCATGTGTTTTGAAAGAAGTATCAACTATCCGTGATTTCTGTTTATAATGCATGCACAAAATACATTACTCATTTATAAGTAATAATTTTTCTCCATAGGGATAGGTTAGGTAGTTTTAATTTCTTGCTGTGTGTGTGATTTAGATGCATGAGAGTCTAATATGAGAGGTAAGAACCTGCGCATCACATTGTGAACACTCCTTGCATTCTTAATCAATCTGCATCTTAGATAGGCACTTGCATATCATACTTAAAATAAAAAATACAAAAATATACATGGTGGACTGAGCCGCAACCAGTAAAACCTTTTATTTTTGTTACTTGACCTACGGTAGCCGGACCGCAAACCAGACGGATTCCCTACACCAAACAGTCCCCAGCTAGTTGGGAGCGTTGACTGGGGAGAATCCCTTGCTGTTGTTGCTTGTGAATTTGCAGGCCCCAACAGGGTCATATAATACCTAAGTTCTAAAGCAGGAGAATTTTATGTGAATATTCTCTACAGTTCATGACTTCACTAATATATCAACCGGAACGGTATTAGAAATATTACTTAGAATATTACCCTCAGACTCAACATTGTGGATGAGTACCGATGACTAAGGAGTAGTTACAATATCAGATGAAACCATTGTTTCAAAATGATCTTCTACCATATGGTAACCGGGAAGGAAATAAGATCGATGATGATGGTATTTCTACAGAATCTCTTCTAAAGACATGACTTCCATGATTGATTCATCTGACGAAAGAGTTTGCAAAATATAATCTAAGGATGGGAGGGGAATCTAACCAACATGGTAGGTGGTAAGGGTTGGGTGCCACCACAAGATAATCATTAATGGTGGGGTCACTGGTGGACTGGATAACTTGGTAAGTTTCTTTGAAATAAGTAAACAATGTTGAATCAACAATTGATATTACTTTGTGTGAAGTGTTATGAATCTCATAGGAGATGATGTTCTCAGACACAGTCTAAGTATAGGGAGTATTGGCTAATGAAAATATCCCCATAAGTGAAGAATATTTGAGAAGACCTACCCCTATGTAATGGTACTATGGAGTCGTAGTAGCTAAAAGTAGGACATTACTCGTAGAGTTAGAACTCGTATTTGGGGGAAAAAAATCCAATTAATCAATCATGACAATCTTGCCTTGAAATGGGAATTGGATTAATTGGAACACATATGAGGCAACAACCTGTCTAGCATAGAACCAATTCCTACCCATGAGGATATTGTAGTATAAAGGAGAATCAACAACTTCAACCTGAATGGACATCAATTTTCCCCATAATTCAACCAAGAGGGAGGGAAGTAATTCATAAGGCTAAAAACCATGACCATAAAAGGCCTTCAAAGTTGTAGGTGAATAGCTCTCCAGCATGATAGAGATATGACAAAAGTAGAGGAAGTTTCGTCTAACAGAATGCAATGGACCTTCTTACGAATAAATTTCGTAGATAGTTGGAAGGCCAACTAATGGGAGAGAATTAACTTAAAATCATCTACTTTAAAGGGGATAACGTTAATATTTTCAGGATCCATAGCTTCGAGAACCGACAACAGGTTCTTTCTTTGCGTAGGGAATGTTTGGAGTACTTCGAGGGTAGACATAGCACATGTTTAATGGGAAAAATCTTTGACTACATTGTAGTATTGAGTAGCCCATGCATTAGGGCTAAGTATTAATTTTTGAATTGTACTCTTTGGTCACTGAAATACAATGTCAAGAATAGGTTTTTCAATATAAATATTGTTGGTAGGAGGATGAGTGGACACTGTAGGATTATCAGATGAAGTTTTATCGTATTTATTTTCTAGAGGTGGATCATAGGTCCGGGATCTGGTAGTGAGATTAACCATTTCACTAAACATCATTTTAGCCTCTATAGAGGATGAGGAAGATCCATGCAAATATGATGGTCAACTGACTGTTGCATCAGGGAAACTTTACCTTTCTCTTATTCTTGGATTCGACATCAGGGTTTTTTGTATTATTACTCTCCTGATGATTTTCATACATTTATTTATTTATTATTTCCTTTCTTCTCCGTTCCCAAAGATTATGAGGATTAAATGACATTTACCTCTGTAGAGGAAATAAGAGGAGGGGTGGTTTTGGGATTTTAGGTGGCCTAGATAGTAGGTTGGGTTTTATTTTTTGGAGACTTAGTCTCCATTTTTGTCTAAATAGAACCAAGAACACCATCAATGGGTGGCTCTGTTGAAGGTCTTGAGGGGTTTGAAGTAGCATGGGGAGTGTGCAGGATCAAATATTAAAGAGTACCTGGTTTAGAATAAACCAAGTCTAGGTACTGAGCTCAACTAATGTCTTTTTATTCGGTGATGTCACCTCCCATGGAAACATCCTGAGAAATGGGTGGAAGTAAGGACTTAATAACCAATCTAGAAGTAATTGGTCAGGAATAGGTTCTTTAATCAATCTATGGCATCATCTCTACTCATGTATATGGTCATATATATGGTTGGAAGTGTCCTGACAAAGGGAAGTTAAAACATCCATACCCGTTTCATACTGTCACATGCCCCAATTTTGCAAAAACAATTTTATTTTATTTGATTTGTTTCAAAGACAATATGTTAAATTTTATGCTAAGTTGCAAGTGATGACTCAGCAGAGTCAAGAATATTGAATGTAATTATGAATATTTTAATTATAAATAAATAAAAGTGGAGACAATAGCTTAGGAGAGCTGTTAAAAGAGTGTTTACTAGTCAAGTTGGTGGAGGAGACTGGGTGGAGAGCAAACAGACAACTGGAAGCATCCTCAAACACTTCCAACTATTGCAGGTGGAAACCTCCCTACATTTGGGGTCATGATCCCCCAAGAAAGTGGGATCAGAGTAGGTGGCTCAATTAATGACAACTGACCCAAAAGACCTAGGCAATCTTTATAAAAATGCCCATTGAAGAGAGCTGAGGATGCTCATTCTAGAGAAGTGATCATTCAAGTGAATGTACTTCAGAGAAATTCAATGGCAAGGGAATTTGTGGAAGGAGTTTGAGGGGTTAACTACTAAGTGATCTAGTGCAGCTTTTCAGCTGAAGGATCTTACTGTTGAGTGCAGAGTGATTACTGAGTCATTGGACTAGTTTGTTGTTTTCTTGCTCCACCAGTTCTCAGCCAAGGAGACCGGGAACAGGCTCGGGGGTCCTGAGGAGATGTTGTTTGAGTGCTCTCCAGGAGTTAGTAGGGAAGAAAGGCCTCCTAACACTGTTGTTTTCCAGCTTAATAAGGTTCTACAATATTTTTGTTTTATTGTGTTAAATGGTTAAAAGTGAATCTGATTGTTATCTAAATGTTAAATATTTAGTTGCAAAAATATTATAGTTAGTAATCTTATAGATATTTGAAGGAATGAATTTAAATAGATGTAAAAATACTTCTAACCTATGTTTTTCCACATCTGGAAGGACCATACCGTACTCCAGCATAGGCAGAGTATTTAAAATAGATGAAGGATATGATAGCAGCTTGAAATGAATAGATGTATTATGCATTCATAATATCAGAGTAATTTATTTCTGTATGTAGAGTATTATCAGAAGAGAACTATAACCTGTTTATTTATGTTTATTGATTAAGCATCTTATGTATGTAAATACACTGGAAAAGAAATAGCAATAGCTCGACACAGGTAGAAGAATATTCATATTAATAAAGTACCCTAATAGAAAATAGGTTATGCTTACATACAGTACATTATTTTTCTTATTGAACCTAAAACCTGCAGGAGGGTAAAACTATGTTATGCTTTAGATATATTTTCTTTGTATTTTATTTACTAACCTGTTTCTTATGCAATAGAAGAAATACAACTAAACTAGTTGTTTACTTTCATCTCAAACAAAAGTATAAATTAATAAGTATATAGTTTATTTAGTAATCATAATAATATGACTGACAGATACTATTAACTAAGGAAAGTAATATGAAAAATAATCATAGTATTTAGAAGAAACTTATTTAAAATATCTAAGTTCAACTATCAAATTCTTTGTATCTCTTTAGTAGATAAACAATAGGAATACGATAATAATCCAACATATATATATATATATAT
>LPNX011122267.1:328129-351964 GCA_001517045.1 Pseudotsuga menziesii
AAATGACAAAACATTGAAGATCGAATCCAATTATTTGGATTATTTATTTAATAAACAAATAGACTATTATAAATTATTTACAATCCCTTAAGGATAAACAAAAAGACATTGGTAATATAATAAACTGGAAATTTTCCACAACACATTTTGCAACCCTATTTAAAAACCAAATTAATAAAGTAACAGAACTTGTAAAACTAAATGGATTAATTTGTTTTTAAAAAATGAGGGTTTCCTACACGAAAACCTTAGCTCATATTTCCGAGCAAAATGAGCAAAATTTATAAATAAACCAAGACTGAGTGACAGTCTTTAAAAATTTACAGTAAATTAAATTATGAAGAATGTTAAACAGTAAATAGTTTCATTCACATTCAAAAAGGGTTAAAACCATAAAATTACACAGAGTGTCAAATAAAATACGGTAAACTGAGTTCGAGCTCGAAGACAGAATTGTCTAAACAAAATTATTGATTTACATTAACAAGCCATAAGGATAAAATTTTTAAATCAAATACAAAGTCCAGCTTACAGCAGGACTACTCATCGACGGAGCGAGGCTTTGTACATATATTAAAACCAACATTAACCTATAAAAGAAATTTCACAGCAAAGGGTGAAGCTGGACAATTTTCCAAGCTCCGAAGTTCCCCAATCAAATACCCTGTTACAAGTAAGGGAAGAACCTGTTATTTGAAAACCAGGGATTACCGATTTCAGAGCAAGAACCTGTTGAGGCCTGGAAATTTCCAATAAACAACAGAAAGGGATTCTCCCCAGTCAACGTTCCCAACTAGCCCATGACTGTTTGGTATGGGGAATTCGTCCGGTTTGCGGTCCGACTACCATAGGTCAAAGTAACAAAAACAAAGGTTTTACCAGTTGCGGCCCGGTCCACCCTATAAATTTTTTGTATTTTCTGACTTATGTATGAGATGCATATGCCTACTTAACCATGCAGGGTGATTAAGATACAAGGAGCATTCACAATGTGATGCATAGGTTCTTACCTCTCGTCTTAGGCTCACAAACATCTAAATCACATGTGCAGAAATAAAGCTAACTATCTATCCATCTATCCTCGAGGAGCAAACTGTAAATTATTTGCGAGTAATACGTATTGTACATGCAATATAAAGAGAAACTACAGTTAGCTGACATTTCTTTCTACAATGCATGAACGATTAAAGATATTTCAACAACCAGATAGCCAATTGTTTTATGAACCACATACATTACTCATGGTGGTCATTCCACAAAATAAACCAGAAATCATTTAAACAAGAACATAGGTTCAAAGGGTTAGAACGATCTCACGGTTAATGGATAAAAACTGGAAAAAACAAAATAGTTCATCTTTCAGCCATCCACGTCATAACATTTGGACATTCCACCAATATTCCTCCAACAGGCTAACCATATTTCTTTATTGCAAAGAGAAATAGTTCTTCTTACAATATCGCTTTCTAGTCTCACTGGGAAAAAGCCCTTTTTTCCCTCTAAGTCTTTTACATTTATACAAAAGGGTGAGACTATTGGGCTGCCCAAAGTGACCTTTAGGCTTCCCAACCCCTCATTTCCCAACATTCTACCGTTCTTACATGTTTTACAAAAATAGTTACAAATTACAATAATGACCGATCCTTCATGAGGAGGGTTCCACTTGGGCATCTAGAAACTTTTTCCATTTCGCAGCTTCAGAGGCAATTCCCTCAAATGCGCAGGGTTCCAAAAACTGAATGTTGATTTCAAATTTTTCAGCCTGGTTCTTTATAGCTTCCACACTGGTAGCACTCAACCGAATCTAGTCTTCTTAAAGCTGCACACTAACTGCTGAATGGCCTACTTCGCCTCTCAGAATCTGGTCATCAATGGCCTTAATGCATTGCATTCTTGCTTCTTCATCCTGATGTCTTTTCCGCAACATCTCCATAAATGAATCATGGTCTGGGAAATCATCTAGCCTCTGCTCGGCCTCTACCTGGCACCGGTTGTATGTGATGAGGACTCTTCTGAAAAATTCCATGCAGGCTCCTTTCGTCTTCTTGACTGCTTTCTTGAAATCCTCTGCGGTGTTAATAGCAAATTCTATTAAGTTATAATCCCGCTTGAGGGATTGCTTATCTTTTGATGGCAGCTCTGCTGGAGTTTCTTTGTTGTTTTCCAACCTCACCATTCTTGCAGTCAGGACCTCGAGGAAATCTTGATATCTATCCACAAAGTAAGATGCAGTTTCCAAGATCTCTTCCAATTGGCCATCGATCTGCAGCACTCTACATCTCTCCTCTTCAACAGCATTCTGTAGCTGCAGCATCTTGGATTTTTGGGCCAAGACATGCTCTTTGAATGGCTGGAGGTTAACCTGTTGTTCTCTTGCTTCCTCCAGAGCAGTGGTCAGAGAATAAATCTGCTCTTGATGTTTCTCTCTCTGTTCTTGGGAGTGTAACTCACTAGCCTGGAAGATGACCTTTTGCTGCTCCTCTAGTTCTTCTACCTTTTCTAGCAGCCGATCTTTCTCTGCCTTCAGCTCTTGGTATTCGCTCTGTACTTTCTCCAAGCATTCTTGGGTAGTTCCCATAACTTGTATTTCTCTTTGGAGGGCCTGTACTTCAGCCCTTGAGGACTTCATTTCCCTTTGCATATCTTCATATTTTCTCTTAAGCCTATTGCTTTCTTCTCTCTCTCTCTCCTCAATGTATATTTCAACTAAGGAGAGGACTTCTTGGACTGCTCGAGGTCAGTTATTACCTTGTCCGTGTTATCTTCTGAGGCATGGAGTAGTGCACTCCCGGCTCTCAGGGTGAGTCTTGGATCTTGGTCTGTTCCCAACATAACAGCCGTATCCGTTATCATTTTTCCAGGCATATCTCCTACTTCAACTTTTCTTTTTGTTCTCTTCATTATTCTCTTTGTTTCCCTATCATAATAGATAATGTTGAAATCAGGGATTTCTTATCCCTTTTTCTGAACAAAAGGAACTAGCTTGAGTGTGGAGACCAAAGGTGTACTGGCATCAGGCACTTGTGGGTCTTGAACTTCTGGGTTTTCCTTCTCCTGGGTCTACCCTCCAACTATCTTAGAAGCTGACTGTTCTGTCTTAGTCTGTGTCAGCTTCAACCTCTCTACTTCCTGCTTTTGTAGCTCCTCATCGAGCTTTCTCTTCGCTTCTTCAGCTGCTTTTCTAGCTGCTTCTTATGCTTCTTTAGCTCCTTCCTGGGCTTTCTCAGCTGCTTCTTGGGAAGCTTTTCTTTCCCTTCGTCTTCGCTATGCAGCCACCCTCTAGCTTCCTGTGCCAATCTCTGGGATTCCTCTTTTCTTCTCTTTGCTTCTTCCTCAGCCTTAGCCTGCTCATCCCCCTTCCCACCTTTGGTGGTGATCTTTTTCTTGATTCTTCTCTTCAGTGCTGTCATGTTCGGGGCATTTCATAAGACAGACTCTTCCCTATAAAATGGTGGGTATACTCAAAATGCACCTTGTTTTCTTTACAATGCTCTGCAACTTTACCATGGGAGTCATTTATGTGGTAGGGCATCTCACCAAAATGGAACCTCTGCAGTTCTTCTACGAATTCATCAGCTTGTTTCACCCTAGTGAACCTGTAACTTCCTAGTTTGAAGGGAAAGGGAGGATAAGAAGTCTTCTTATGTTCAAACAGAAAGCTGCCTATTCCATCCAGGAACACTTGTTTGACTGCCTCCTTGTGGATAATGTAATCAGTAGAGTATTTGGGCAGCAGAGAAGGGGCTCTTGATCCTCCAAACATCCTGAAGTATAGGCCATTTTCAGTCAAGTAGTAATCTGCGTACTCTTCTATCACTTGCATGGCCTCCTCCGACATACAATCACACTCCTTTAGGAAAATGAGTGTGTATAGAGGCATAAGGAGGTGTTCACAGATTTCTCTGTAATGGCTATGATATTTATGTGCCCACAATGGTTTGTAAGCAGCATAGACAGGCATTCTTTCCCTGTCCTAGATGCACCTGAGACCAGGGAAAGGCTGGTTGCATAATATACAGTCCATAAATATGGAACTCATATAGAATTCTGATCTCTTTTGGCTTACTCCTCCCAAAGCTGAAGCCAAGCAAGCGGAAAGACTGTTTGAGACAAGGTTGGCCTAGTTGAAAATTGTCCCCTGGGTTGCAACATAAAAAATGATAGGTATCCACTCTAGTTTGAAAAACCTGCCATGAGCTCTTCCAAATATTCTGTTGAGCATCAAGGCTATGAATCTGTATGGAGATCTTAAACCTATAGTATCATATTCGCCTGTTACTCTGGTCCTGAAATGTTTTCCAGTCAACATGGTTTCTACCAAGTCCATTCTAATGTTGTTTAACCAGTCATCAGATAAGAACACTTGGGATTCTGGCAAGTGGTAGGCTAGGGAAACATATCTGGGGCTGTATGTAGCATAGACCTATTTGTTAACATCCTACAGGATCATTGTTGTGACATCTGCCCCGGGCAGAATCCAACCAATTACTTCAGCGCATGGGAATAACTCAGGTCTGGTGGCGATCCTCATCAGTAAATATCTTTCTATGTTTGCATATATGGAATATTCTTCTAAGACCATGTCGGGAACCTCTCTTCAGGAGATCAGTCTATAGATCTCCCCCCACTGGTATTCAGGTTCAACGCCAGAAATGCACTTCGTGTCCTTGTATATGTATTCTGTCTTAGTTACAACTTCTACTTCTGGCTCTTCTTCGACCACAGGGGCCTTCTTCTTTTGTCTCTTTGACATGGTGAGCTCTTCCTGCCATAACATTGTAACATTAAGCCCTTTTGGCTGAGTGGCAAACCTATATACATCAATGTACAGTGTGCGGTTTCTTCTATGTTCTAACATGAGAGCAATCAATCAATGAAGCAAGTATATGCATGTATATACTGAAATGGCCTGACCAACAGAATTATTAAACCAAATGGGCAGTGTTCAGAGACTTTGTTTATATATAGCATGATAGAAACAAGTTATATACAGTAAAATGTGCAATCTACCACTGCTGTAGGATAATAAACAATTCTGTCAATCATATTCCAGACGGCAACAAGTCTACATTTATGCACAATAAGTCTTGGCTCTTTGCGCACGCCATGGTCGTTTCGCTGCGCGAGAAAGATAGAAGCCACGTGGGTTTTATCAACTACGCCACGCTTGCGTACTTAGGGTCAACAAGCTGAGAGTAGTGGTACACCCTCTTCCCCGGCCCAGGTTTGACACTGATCACGAATTGGGTTGCGCGGGACGGCGTAGGAAAAAATGGCTAGGGTTTGAGGATACGGGTAATATGAAAAACTCAACAAGAAGGGGGCAACCACCAAATGCTGCAGAAGAACCACAAAACCCTCCCCCTGCAAACCCATCATCATACACAGGGTATCTTGGTGCAGACGGCGTAATGGCCGCCTGCACCAAACCCCCATCTACTATGCGTGGGGTTACAAACGGAAAGCCGCGGGAAAAATACTACGCCGAGTTTAAAATGCCCCACCCCACGGTCAGCAATACCACAAGAAAATTCCCAATATATAGACGCAATCATGTAGCAAATAACCTAACCATGGTAAAAATGTCCGCACTACCAGTTATGCTATAAACCCCCCACTATATACGCATGAAAACGGGGTCGAGTAAATAGCCGGGAAAACAAACCACCGTAGCAAGCATAACCATCAAACGTTCAATAGAATGGGAAAGGAAAATAAAGCCTACCTGGTCACTGATGTGTAACTGGCGCGTATGGCGGGATGATGATAGTTGGGCTCCCACAGTTGCCACCTGGGCGCGGGTACCAGCAATAGGGTCCAAACAAGCTCGAGCACTCGACAGCACTACAACGATAGCGCACGGCGGTTGAAAATACCAATAGAATAATCCAACATGTCCCCCTTACCTCATATATATATTCACGGCCAAACTCTCGCGGCGGTTAAATATCAGACGTCGGAGAATTTTCGAATCTGAGGCCGAAAGCGAATGCTCTTCCGCAACGACGGATGATCAAAGCACCAGGACTTTTTCTCTTGGTCATACACATCGGGTAGAAGTCTAAAGATCATACTTCGGAGGCAAAACTAATCAGAAGGTTGAAAGTATAACTTCCTCCGCAATGGTGACAGGCCAAAACATAAAACCGTCTGCGGGGATAACCGTAACGGAACCTCGGAAGAAAAACCCGTTGGGACCATAGTGAAACGACAGCCGCAATGACGGAGCCGCAAAAGATAAATATATCTGAAATGGGAGAAAAATTTGAATCAGGAAACAACGGCTAGACATCGGAAGGCTAATGAACTCGGCAGCCGCAACGGCGGAAGCGAAACAGCTTTCGCAGCCGCAGCGGCGGGAGCCCGAGACTCACGGGGTCAACGAGGATACATAAGCAGGAATTGGAAGAGTTAACAGTTTGCTGTCTGCAATGGCAGAGGAAATAATCATAAAAACTTCCGATGCAAAACCAAAAAGCATCCGACTTGAAACAAAGAAATCGAAAAAACAATCAAAGTCAAGCTGAATGTCCATCCGCAACGGCGGGGAGAGAAAAGACAAGTCCTTCCGATTTAAACCAAAAATCATCCGGTTAAAACCAATGTATCGGACAAGAAATCGAAGTCACGACTTAATATTTTTCCGCAACAGCGGGAGCATCAATCAAATAATCTTTCAATTCAAGCATGATGTACATGCATTCAAAGGCAGCAATAAATTCTGATCAAACATTATATTTCTTCAAGCATCAGAGGGAGAATCACAACAAATGGTAAATCAATTCAATCATAGGAAAACAAAGAAGAAAATCAACTAATCCAAAGAAAAGGAGGGTCCTAAAATTTTTGGAATTTTGGGAAATTGTTGCAGTTGCAACAATTGGTGACTACCTGGTGAATGCCAGATCTCTGAATTAACTCCTTCCCAGTGCAAGACTGTATGAATAAAAGATGAAATCTTCTAGATTTCTGTATCCCTAGGATGGCCAAATTAAGCATTTAAACCATTGAGAAGTAGTCCATTCTTTGGGAAATGGTAACAACAGAAATATTGCAAGTCTGAATAACTCTTTTGAGGCCTAATAAATAAGGTTCATTTTACCCGTCCTTAGGTAGTTTCAAGCTTGGACACCACAGGATTGTAACAGATAGCAAACAACATTATCCTTTTGTTCCTCATTCCCATGCTAATTGCACTTTGGTGCCGTTAGTTCTTGTAAGTCCTCCATTTGCCTTTCTTACTGAATTTTAATTCAGGATCCTCTATCCCATAGTGTCCTTTTGTGTGAGCGGTGTTTTTCATGTTTCAGCTCACAGACGGAGAGGTTCTTTTGGCACACTATTACTTATGCCTTTGATACTTTGCTTTGATATGTCTTGTTTCTTTATAAGGAGTTTTGACTCTTGATAGCTCTTATCTTTTCTGAAACTATGGCATGGGATCATTTATATATGATATATGGTTTACTCTGCTTCCTTTCCGTGGGTCTTTTGCTGTCACCCCCTTGGATATTAAGATGTGAAATGGATGGAGCCTCGAAATAGTATTCCAGACCTCTATACTTCTGAGTTATTTACAGGGGTTAAATAAGACTTCAATGAATGCATGGCCAGTTAGGAAAAATGCTACTAGAAGACATTCTATACTTTTAAAGCATAGTCTTCTGCTCAAGATTTCAGTTAATAAAGAACCTTGATGTTTCCATTGCAACCAAGAGTTTTCCTCTTTATTCAAAACAGAGTAGTAAAGAAAACAACATCAAATCAAATAATAAAAAAGAAAACAATATCAAAGCATCAAAGAAAACGACATCAATTTATTTATGTACAAAGAAAAAGAAAAGAAAAATTTTGCCCACTCCTGAATATTTTAACCTTAGGGAGTTAGAGGGTGGGCTGGATTATAGACACGAGACATCTAACCATGGTCAAGCTTTGCTATTTTTGAAATTGAACACATGTCTGCAATCCTACATTCATCCCTTTCAGCCTGAGGGAGTTGAAGGAGCTCAGGCTGATAGTCAATCTTAGCACTGGCTTTTCTTTCTGTAATATGTCTTATCTTAAGCTCAATCAGATAATTTCCCAGGACAGAAACAGTAGATTCATTTCCCTCTCCTAGTTTAGTGAGTGTATGCTTCATGTAAGGCTCTCTCCAAATCTTAATCTTATTTGGGGTACCCATGAGGCAACAATAAATGAGACCAATCTTAAGCAAAATAGCCTTTTAACCTGGCAGACCAATATTTGTTGAGGATAATCCCATACCCACTAGGTATGTCAACCATAGTAATGTCAATAAATTGACAAATCTTGTTGTTTGCAGACAAGCAAATGAGGAAATTTTTCATTTCTCCCACTACTTTGACACCTGTGCTGTCTAATTGCGTTACTTCACAAAATGTGGACTCTGGCTGTCCCTCGATCTTCTTGCAAATATCTAGTGGCATAACATTCACCGCTGATCCAGAATCTACTAAGCAATTATGCACATTATGATTCAGCATTTCTAGGGTCAAAAGAAAAGGTGGGGTATCAGCTTTCTCTTCCCAACCTAGTTCTATGTCTTCTTCCCCTAGTTGGTTTTGAGTAGGTATATCCTCTTCACGTTCTCCAATTTCATTAGTGTTTCCTTCATTAACACCTATCTGTTCTTCGATAGGTTTGGCGGTCTCAATGAGCGGCCCTGCCTCTTGGTTGAGGGTATTGGATCTAGGTGTTTTGTCCTCAATCTTCACCTCTACTGGTCTCTTGACATTCTTTTGCAATCTTTTGATCTTCGAAATTGTTGAATCCATGTCCTTTGGTGCTGAAGGTGTGCATTCAGTTTTGAGAGCGCTCTCTTCAGTGTCAAACAACGAGATACCATTCCATGAAAACATAGTGTCATTACCTTGTCTCTCCATAGCCTGGTTTTTCTTTTCCTCTTTTCCACTATCCTTGGTTAATTTAGAATCTAGTAGATGATTCATAACCAAGGTCATCAAATTCAACCATTGAGGGTACTTCTTCTCCGAATGAGGTTGTTGGTGAAAAGTGCAGAAATTATCACCCCCTACTTCTGTTATGTTTACTGATGGTAAATGTGGGGGACGGACTTGCCATTGGTTGTTATCCTCTCTTTTTGGATAATAGGGTTTGTGAGTTTTCCGAGCTTCCCTCCCTTTCTCCAGATCTATTATTCTATTGGATAGATTCTGCATCATTTTCAGCATTCCTTGATAATCATGTGATTGTTCATCTTTAGGTTTGGACATCAGTAAAGCTCTTCTATTTGTAGTCTTCTCTGTAGGTAAGTCAGGGTAATCTTCTACACTTTCCATTTCAGTTTCTACCCTTCCTACCTCTTCATAGGTCTCTACCAATGTAGGCTTGGCTTTCATTTTAGCGAACATAGATAACTCAGGTCCTAGGGCAGATGTATAATATTCAATTAAGACCTTGTCTGAGGGTCTGTCAGCTTCAGAAAAATTCTTTAGGTATAATGAGAATCTTTGAGTGAACTTATGTACCTTTTCATTCTTCTCTTTTCTTAACAAACCAAGACCTTTCATCAATGAGGCATGCGTTTTTTGGGCTGTGTATTTACTCCTGAAAACCCTTTCAAAAGTATTCCAATCTGGGATCGAGTTTGTGGGCAGGGCAAAGTACCATGAAGCAGCTGCCCCTTTCAAGGTATGAGGGAATAATCTACAGACAACATCTTCGTATTCCCCAGCCCTTAACCCTTCTACTGCTAAATAGAAACTCTGCAAGTGATCATCTACAGCAGTATTTTCCTCAGGATCAAACTTAGGAAGCAACTTATCAAAACCCTGAGGTAAGTTATGCAATGGAGGCATGAGGTTCAAAGGTGATCTAGCTCTCCAAGCAGGTAATGGGTTGGGCTGGTTCACAATCACACCAGCCATGAGTACAGGAAAAAGAAGAAAAATCTAAGCAAAGAGCAACGTAGGGTGAGAACAGGATTTCTTACTTCAAAGGTATAACCAAAACCTGTAAGTACTTGGGTCAGGTTGAAAGCTTCAAAATTTCTGCTGGTAAGGTAATCTTGGGAAAAAAAAATAAGTTTCCATGGCCAGCCATTCACTGGCGGCCCTCCTTCTAGCGCCAGAACTGTTGAGGCCTGGAAATTCGCAGGCAACAACAGAAATGGATTCTCCCCAGTCAACGTTCCCAACTAGCCTGTGACTGTTTGGTATGGGGAATCCGTCCGGTTTGTGGTCCGGCTACCATAGGTCAAAGTAACAAAAACAAAGGTTTTACCGGTTGCAGCCCAGTCCATCGTATATATTTTTTGTATTTTCTGACTTATGTATGAGATGCATATGCCTACTTAACCATGCAGGGTGATTAAGATACAAGGAGCATTCACAATGTGATGCGCAGGTTATTACCTCTCATCTTAGGCTCAAAAACATCTAAATCACATGTGCAGAAATAAAGCTAACTAGCTATCCATCTATCCCCGAGGATCAAACTGTAAATTATTTGCAAGTAATGTGTATTGTACATGCAATATAAAGAGAAACTACAGTTAGCTGACATTTCTTTCTACAATGCATGAACGATTAAATATATTTCAACAACCAGATAGCCAATTGTTTTATGAACCGCATACATTACTCATGGTGGTCATTCCACAAAATAAACCAGAAATCATTTAAACAAGAACATAGGTTCAAAGGGTTAGAACAATCTCACGGTTAATGGATAAAAACTGGAAAAAACAATATAGTTCATCTTTCAGCCATCCACGGCATAACATTTGGACATTCCACCAATCTTCCTCCAATAGGCAAACCATATTTCGTTATTGTAAAGAGAAATAGTTCTTCTTACAATATCGCTTTCTAGTCTCACTGGGAAAAAGCCCTTTTTTCCCTCTAGGTCTTTTACATTTATACAAAAAGGTGAGACTGTTGAGCTGCCCAAAGTGACCTTTTGGCTTCCCAACCCATCGTTTCCCAACATTCTACCTTTCTTACATTTTTTACAAAAATAGTTACAAATTACAATAATGACCGATCCTTCATAAGGAGGGTCCCACTTGGGCATCTAGAAACTTTTTCCATTTCGCAGCTTCAGAGGCAATTCCCTCAAATGCGCAGGGTTCCAAAAACTGAATGTTGATTTCAAATTTTTCATCCTGGTTCTTTATAGCTTCCACTCTAGCAGCACTCAACCGAAGCTGGTCTTCCAAAAGCTGCACACTAACTGCTGAATGGCCTACTTCACCTCTCAGAATCTGGTAATCAATGGCCTTAATGCGTTGCATTCTTGCTTCTTCATCCTGATGTCTTTTCTGCAACATCTCCATAAATGAATCGTGGTCTGGGAAATCATCTAGCCTCTGCTCGACCTCTACCTGGCACCGGTTGTATGTGATGAGGAATCTTCTGAAAAATTCCGTGCAGGCTCCTTTCGTCTTCTTGACTGCTTTCTTGAAATCCTCTGCGGTGTTAATAGCAAATTCTATTAAGTTATAATCCCGCTTGAGGGCTTGCTTATCTTTTGATGGAAGCTCTGCCGGAGTTTCTTCGTTGTTTTCCAACCTCGCCATTCTTGCATTCAGGACCTCGAGGACATCCTGAGATCTGTCCACAAAGTAAGATGCAGTTTCCAAGATCTCTTCCAATCGGCCATCGATCTACAGCACTCTACATCTCTCCTCTTCAACAGCAGTCTGTAGCTGCAGCATCTTGGCTTTTTGGGCCAAGACATGCTATTTGAATGGCTGGAGGTTAACTTGCTGTTCTTTTGCTTCCTCCAGAGCAGTGGTCAGAGAAGAAATCTGCTCTTGATGTTTCTCTCTCTGTTCTTGGGAGTGTAACTCACTAGCCTGCACGATGATCTTTTGCTGCTCCTCTAGTTCTTCTACCTTTTCCAGCATCCAATCTTTCTCTGCCTTTAGCTCTTGGTATTCGCTCTGTACTTTCTCCAAGCATTCTTAGGTAGTTCCCATAACTTGTATTTCTCTTTGGAGGGCCTGTACTTCATCCCTTGAGGACTTGATTTCCCTTTGCATATCTTCATATTTTCTCTTAAGCCTATTGCTTTCTTCTCTCTCTCTCCTAAATGTATCTTTCAACTAAGCAGAGGACTTCTTGGACTGCTCCAAGTCAGTTCTTACCTTGTCCATGTTATCTTCTGAGGTGTGGAGTAGTGCAGTCCCGGCTCTTAGGGTGAGTCTTAGATCTTGGTCTGTTCCCAACATAATAGCTGTATCTGTTATCATTTTTCCAGGCATATATCCTGCTTCAAATTTTCTTTCTGTTCTCTTCATTATTCTCTTTGTTGCCCTATCATAATAGACAGTGTTGAAATCAGGGATTTCTTCTCCCTTTTTCTGAACAAAAGTAACTAGCTTGAGTGTGGAGACCACAGGTGTGCTGGAAGCAGGCACTTGTGGGTCTTGAACTTCTGGGTTTTCCTTCTCCCGGGTCTTCCCTCCAGCTATCTCAGAAGCTGATTGTTCTGTCTCAGTCTGTGTTAGCGTCAACCTGTCTACTTCCTGCTTTTGTAGCTCCTCATTGAGCTTTCTCTTCGCTTCTTCAGCTGCTTTTCTAGCTGCTTCTTCTGCTTCTTTAGCTGCTTCCTGGGCTTTCTCAGCTGCTTCTTGGGTAGTTTTTCTTTTCCCTTCCTCTTTGCTATGCATCCACCCTGCAGCTTCCTGTGCCAATCTCTGGGATTCCTCTTTTCTTCTCTTTGCTTCTTCCTCAGCCTTAGCCTGCTCATCCCCCTTCCCACCTTTGGTGGTGATATTTTTCTTGAATCTTCTCTTCAGTGCTATCATGTTCGGGGCATTTTAGAAGACAGACTCTTCCCTATCAAAATGGTGGGTATACTCAAAATGCACCTTGTTTTCTTTACAATGCTCCGCAAATTTACCATGGGATTCATTTCTGTGGTAGGGCATCTCACCAAAATGGAACCTCTGCAGCTCTTCTACGAATTCATCAGCTTGTTTCACCCTATCCGGGGCAACATATCCAGGGCTGTATGTAGCATAGCCCTGTTTGTTAACATCCTCCGGGATCATTGTTGTGACATCTTCCCGGGGCAGAATCCAACCGATTGCTTCAGCGCACGGTAATAAGTCAGGTTTGGTGGCGATCCTCATCAGTAAAGATCTTTCTATGTTTGCATATATGGACTCTTCTTCTAATCCCATGTCGGGAACCTCTCTTCGGGAGATCAGTCTATAGATCTCCCCCCACTGGTATTGAGGTTCAACACCAGAAATGCACTTTGTGTCTTGTATATGTATTATGTCTTAGTTACAACTTCTACTTCTGGCTCTTCTTCGACCACAGGGGCCTTCTTATTTTGTCTCTTTGACATGGTGAGCTCTTCCTGCCATAACATTGTAACATTAAGCCCTTTTTTTTTCTTTGTTCTAACATGAGAGCAATCAATCAATGAAGCAAGTATATGCATGTATATACTGAAATGGCCTGACCAACAGAATTATTAAACCAAATGGGCAGTGTTCAGAGACTTTGTTTATATCTAGCATGATAGAAACAAGTTATATACAGTAAAATGTGCAATCTACCACTGTTGCAGGATAATAAACAATTCTGTCAATCATATTCCAGACGGCAACAAGTCTACATTTATGCACAATAAGTCTTGGCTCTCTGCGCACGCCATGGTCGTTTCGCTGCGTGGGAAAGACAAAATCCATGTGGGTTTTATCAACTACGCCATGCTTGCGTACTTAGGGTCAACAAGCTAAGAGCAGTGGTACACCCTCTTCCCCGGCCCAGGTTCGACACTGATCACGAATTGGGTTGCGCGGGACCGCGTAGGAAAAAATGGCTAGCATTCGAGGATACTGGTAATATGAAAACCTCAACAAGAAGGGGGAAACCACCAAATGCTGTGGAAGAACCAACCCCCCCCCCCGTGCAAACCCATCATCATACACAGGGTAGCTTGGTGCAGACGGCATAACGGTCGCCTACACCAAACCCCCATCTACTATGCGCGGGGTTGCAAATGGAAAGCCGCGGGAAAAATACTACACCGAGGTTAAAATGCCACACCCCACGGTCAGCAATACCACAAGAAAATTCCCAATATATAGATGCAATCATGCAGCAAATAACCTAACCATGGTAAAAATGTCCACACTACCAGTTATGCTATAAACCCCCCACTATATACGCATGAAAACGGGGTCAAGTAAATGGCCGGGAAAACAAACCACCGTAGCAAGCATAACCATCAAACGTTCAATAGAACGGGAAAGGAAAACAAAGCCTACCTGGTCACTGATGTGTAACTAGCGCGTATGGCGGGATGATGACAGTTGGGCTCCCACAGTTGCCACCTGGGTGCGGGTACCAGCAATAGGGTCCAAACAAGCTCGAGCACTCGACATCACTACAATGATAGTGCATGACGGTTGAAAATACCAATAGAATAATCCAACATGTCCCCCTTACCTCATATATATATTCATGGCCAAACTCTCGCGGCGGTTAAATATCGGACGTCGGAGAATTTTCGAATCGGAGGCCGAAAGCGAACGCTCTTCCACAACGGCGGATGATCAAAGCACCAGGCCTTCTGCTCTTGGTCATACACATCGGGTAGAAGTCTAAAGATCAGACGTCGGAGCCAAAACTAATCAGAAGGTTGAAATTATAACTTCCTCCGCAGCGGGGGCAAGCCAAAACATAAAACCATCTGCAGGGATAACCGTAATGGAACCTCGGAAGAAAAACCCATCGAGACCATAGTGAAACGACAGCCGCAATGGCGGAGCCACAAAAGATAAATCTATCTGAAATGGGAGAAAAATTTGAATCAGGAAACAACAGCTAGACATTGGAAGGCTAATGAACTCATCAGCCGCAACGGCGGAAGCGAAATAGCTTTTGTAGCCACAGCGGCAGGATCCCGAGACTCACGGGGTCAACAAGGATACATAAGCGGGAATCAAAAACCAAACCGAAATCGGAAGAGTTAACGGTTTGCTGTCCGCAACGACGGAGGAAATAATCATAAAAACTTCTGATGCAAAACCAAAATGCATCCAACATGAAACAAAGAAATCAAAAAAACAATCGAAGTCAAGCCGAATGTCCATCCGCAACGGCGGGGAGAGAAAAGACAAGTCCTTCCGATTTAAACCAAAAATCAGCCGGTTAAAACCAATGTATCGGACAGGAAATCGAAGTCACAACTTAATATTTTTCTGCAACAGCGGGAGCATCAATCAAATAATCTTCCGATTCAAGCATGCTATACATGCATTCAAAGGCAGCAATAAAGTCTGATCAAACATTAGATTTCTTCAAGCATCAGAGGGAGAATCACAACAAATGGTAAATCAATTCAATCATAGGAAAATAAAGAAGAAAATCAACTAATCCAAAGCAAAGGAGGGTCCTAAAATTTTTGGAATTTTGGGAAATTGTTGCAGCTGCAACAGAACCACGAAGACAGTTAGCAGCATCACCATCACTGTTCACAGAGAGTAGTCATAGGTTCCTGCAAGTGCATAACCGGAGCGTTAGTTTTGTATTTTCTTTTCTAAATAAAAACCTATTGTAAATACGAAATTTAAGATGGATAATGCTTTTCAAATTTACAAGAACTAAGTAATTACCTGTCAAAGAAATTAAACAGTTTAGTAATGGGGCTGTCACCAAAAAACAAGGTGTGAAAATGAAGCTTCAACCCTATGAAGAATGCAAAGAGCACACTAACAGCAGCAAAGCCTCTGCTTCACATAAAAGTGACAGGCCACGATAGAAGGGAAAAAGAGAGTTATAGGTGAGTCGTAAGCCAACGCAAGGAGGACAACAAACCCTAACAAAGTAAAAGAAGCCACGGTGGAAAGTTGGCAAGAGGACCGAACTGAAAGGAACCCCAGCAGAACAAACCCAGGCGTTGGGACAACTGAAACCTAAATATTACTCACGGCCACCATGAGAGGTTACAGAGCAGCTCGAAGGGCCAATGCATTTTTCAAAGGAAGAATAAGCTTTTAGGGTTGCTTTGGTATTATATATGACCAATACTTGACTAGGAGAAAACCACATGGCCTCCTTAATACAAATCATTCTGTGGGTCGACTTTCCATAGTTCACCTACGAACACATAATTTCAATCATTTTCACAATGATTTTCTAATAAACAATGCATGCAATATAATATGTACCCATTCCAATGTCAACATAATATATTTATATATGATAATATTGATTAACGATGAGTTGGTGTTGGATTAACAATGATTTTTGGGGCGTTGACCTTATGAAGGTCTGGTAATCTTATAAGCAATATACAATGTCGAAACTTGGTTTGGAAAATATTCGAATCTATTATATTTGTTTATGCTTGTAAAGCATCCTTGGATATGTGTGGGGGTATAAAACAACCTTGTATAGGATTTATCTTATCTTATGTCCATTATATTGTATTATTGAAAACACCATTTTGGATATTTGGTAAACTATGTTTCTTTAACATTTGACCCTTGTAAATATAATAACCATTTATTATATGGAAGATTCCAAGTTAAATGGTTTAAAACCATCAAACAAATTTAGTTTTTATAATCAAATACTTTGTGTTCTATGCATAGTTATACTCTTTTAAAACAACAATGCAAGATGTGACAAGTTATGAACTCTTTACAAGATTAACTTTGTATTAGAATTGTATGTCTATCAAACAAAATAGTATAAGTATATTCATAAGCCTTATAAAAACCAATGAATCAAATAATAGTAAACTATGAGGTTAGCTATTATAGTAAAGGAACACTTTATGAATTATTTTACATAGTTCAGATCCATGAGACTTTAATAGAATTTGGTTGTTTCTCAACTTGACATTTTGCCAATAATTTACCATGTCTATATTAGGTAGATTGGGTTTATGCTTATACAAAATAACTGGTGTTAGCATAGGATAGAAGGTTGAACTTTATAGAAAACATCAACTTAGAAATTGTTTGTAGACAGTAACTTAATACAAGAAAAGTATTATAGAAATAATAGAAATTACATTAGAATGATCCTACTCGAGTGTATAATCAATAGAACCACATGGTTTGACGTAAATTTAATAAGTATAGGCAAACAATGTTTACATGTGAAAAGACACTATAGTTTTATGCTAATCAAACTTGTAACATCAAGAAGTTTATAGGCTGTAAGTTTCTCTACAGAAGATAAATAACGAGCAATTTGATACTCGAGTAAGTAGTATGATAATGTATAATAACCAAAAGTACAATTAGTATAACGTTGCAAGATATGCATATTAAAGTAGAAGTTACCTTGCAACTAGGATTACAAGTTTAAAGCCACAATATATATCTTTACTGTCGCTACGTACGGTAAAGAAAAGAACTCTTTATTTGAACTTCGTTTACAAGAAAAACTGAAGAAAGCAAATTGTTTTACCTCATGGAAGTTTTTTGGAATTTAGCAGCTTATTTACTAATCTTTTTAATTGTAAATAAAAAAACACTTATGGATACTTTATGAAATTAAAAAGTTACACGTTCGATCATACCTGTAAACCTGTAAGAACCAGTAATCTTTCTGCGATAGCATAAATGATAAGTAAGCCCAGGATTCAAAGTTAGATTCCACCTACTTGTCATGAAGAAAAATCATCAGTAAACTGAAATAAAACAATATGCAAATAAACCTTATTCATGTTACAAAAAGGAAACTGTTGAGTTACATAATTGAAATTATGTAATACTAATCATTTGACTGTTTCTTTTATTGCTAACATTTAGCTATTAGTAAACCGTAGTTTCAACATTTTATGTTATCTCAAAATTTTAATTTTTTGTGAAAATTTGGGGTTTTGACATGTGGTATCAGAGCACAAGGTTCAAATACTAGGCCTTGATGAATCCCAACTAGCTTTTATGAAACAGTAAATTGAATTATTATGCTGATGTATTTTCTTTTAAATGTTATTGAATAGAGAAATTGTTTTCTGAAGTTTAACAAACAGGTATGGAAAGGCTGGAAGAATATGCAGAGGAGGAATCTCCAGTTACTGAACCAGGAAACTTACCAAGAGATCCTATACCAGAGGATTTAACTACCATTTCCTCAAAACTATTACAAACTATAAAAGACCTAAAATCTGAAATGGAGTCTATAAAATGAGAGAATGAAAGGATTCTGAGGGCTCAGGAGGAGCTGAATCAGATACTAACTGAAAAGTTTCAAACTGAGGGTAGGGGTAGAAGAACAGAATCAGAAGATACAAGTCATTAACGTAAATATAAAAAGATGAAACATACTAAAGATGAAAGCAATTCATCTTCTGAGGTGTTTGGTGAACAACGAAATTTCCATTCTACTAGTGATAGTAGCGATGATAATCATTACACTAAAAAGAGGAAATACCAACCTTATGAGGAAATTTCTGGGGAGTTCAAAAATATAAAACCACCAACCTTCAATGGAGAGACTGAGAAGGGGGAGGAAGTGGAATCCTAGTTATCTGGGATGAAGAAGTACTTCCAAATATATAACTATTCTAACTAGTTAAAGGCTAGAATGGCTATCTACAACCTCTCAGGAAAGGCTGACATTTGGTGGTAGGACTTGAAGAGAGTTAAGGGAATAAAAGAGAAAAATGTAAACTGGAGTACCTTTAAGAGGTATTTTAAAAAGAAATTTTTGTCAGAGCAATATTATGAAGAGAGAGCAAAAGAATTTTATGAGCTTAATTAGGATCAATGACAATGAAAGATATGAACAACAAGTTCTTAAGTCTACTTAGGTATGTGCCATAACTTGTAGATGAGAAACAAAAGGTACAATGATTCCTCAACTGTCTACCTTATCATTTTAAGGACAAGATTGAATATGACAATCCAAAGACCTTGGAAGAAGCTATAAGGAAAGCTAATTTCTATTTTGAACATAATCGGAAGAAGGAAAGCTTGGCCAACTAGAAAGCCAAGAAAAATAATAACCAATATGAACAAAAGAAGAAATATTTTGTGTCCAACAGAAATTATAATAACAATAAGGCCAGAAATTATCCTAATAATAAGAACTTCCAAGGAAATAAGAATAATTCACCCAGCAATCAGAATAATTCTAAGGGTAAGGAATTTGCTAATAATCATGGAAATTTTACCAAGAACTTTGAGCGCAAAGAACCTATAAAGTGCTAGGAGTGTAATGACCCACACTATGCTTCAGTCCGTCCTAATCAGAAAAAGACTGTTAGCAATATCCATACCATATAGGAGGAGATGATCGTTGGGGAATTAGCAAGGACCATGCCCAGAATCAATGCAGCCTTGGAGAATCGACAAGCAGAATATCAAACTTCCATGGTGGAAGTAGAAGGTATGATAAATCAAACCCCTGTAACTATTTTGAATGATCCAGGAGCTAGTCTCAGTTATATTGCACCTAAAATGGTAGAAAAATGTAAGTTACCTGTTGAAAAATTTGAAAATTCTTGGTTGGTTCAGTTAGCCACTGGTGCTAAAAGGAAGGTAACTTGTTTTGTAAAAGAATGTGTAGTAGTTATGGATCATTTTGAAACTTTTGTAAATATTAATATTTTGCCTCTTGGTTCTTATGATTTGCTGATTGGCATTGTCAAAACCCCAAATTTTCACAAAAAATTTAAAATTTTGACATACATAAAATGCTAAGATTGCGGTTTACTAACAACTAACGGTTAGCAATAAAAGAAGCAGTTACCAGATTTGTTTATACATAAACTCGATTATTCTAACTCAACATTCTACTTTCAATACAAGGTTAAGTTTAACTTTGTGCAATATTTTTTCTTTCAGTTTACTGATGCATTTTTATTTATGACAAGTAGGTGGAACTGTCTTTGGATTTTGGGGCTTACTTAGCGTTTAAGCTAACGCAGAAAGCTTACTTGTTCTTACAGGTTTTTACAGGTATGAATGATCGAGTAACATCTTTAAAATTCATAAAGTATGCAACAATATTTCTAAATGCAAGTAATAAGCTTAGTAAAATAAGCTGTTATTTTTCAACAACTTTTGTAAGGTAAAAACAGTTTGTTTTCTACAATTGTCCATATAAGTGAAGTTCTAATGATTGAGTTTTTCTTTCCATTAATGCATGTAATGACAGTAAAAATTCCTTCTATAATTTTAAACTTATAATCTCAGCTACTTGCTTACTTCTACTTTATTAAGCATAACTTGCATCTTATACTGATTGTACCTTGGGTTATTAAATATTATCACACCCTCTTATCTGTGTAATAAGTTTCTTGATATTTAGCTTCTGTAGTGACACTTATAGTCTGCAACAATTTGACATTAATGTTGATGGATGTAAAGACATTAGTGTCTTTTTCCAAGTAAACACTATTGTCCATAACTTTTAAGTCTATGTCAAACTATGATGTTCTATTGGTTATAGACTCGAGTAGGTTCGATCCCTTTTAGTTCTTATTATTCTAAAATACTTTCCTTATATTAAGAATTACTGTCTATCGACTGTTTCTAAGTTAGATGTTTCTATAAAATATCATCCTTTATCCTATGCTAAATACTAGCTAAATTGTGGAAGCATGAAATCCTTCTACTAGGTATAAGACATGGTAGTTACCAGCAAAATGTCTTCTTGAGAACAACCAATGACTTATTAAAGTCTAAACTCTATTAGACTAAGTAAAAGTACGTTGTAATATAATATTTTACCATCTTGCCATTCTTATCATTTATTTCAATTGATTTTTATGTTACATAAATATATAATTATGCCCATAGACATATAATTATGTCATTTAAATGAATTTCCTAAACAAGTCTAACAACTTTGACCTTGTAAAGAATTTATAAATCCTAGACTTTAGAGTGCTAGGCAATTTATTTATAAGCTCCATTAGAGATATGGGTTTAGAGGAGTTTAGCCCCGCGTTGATCTTAATTTATATAAGAATATATTGTTAAATTTTTGTTCTAAGAATTAGATATTTAACTTGGTCTTTACATTAACCAAATAATTATTATAAGTCAATGTGGATAAAATAGAAACCATAATGATCATACTATAATAATGACATTGGTAGATGATTGTTGCAACAAATCGGATAATAAAATGTTTTAAGAGATAAGGGTCCTTGTTCTATGAAACAAATATAGACAAGTTATATTAGTACCAAACTATATGATTACTGTTGTCGCCTTTCACACACCTGGGTCACGTGGCAGAAATATTCAAGCCACTCGGTGTGTCCTTGGGGGAAATTATCGAGTCAAGGCTGTCACCTTGTTCTTGACTCCTCCGTTTAGGCTCAACTCCTAATGAATCCAAGGGGGGTAGACCCTATTAATTTACTAAGGATAATTACTTAGTATGGTGATGTTAAACTGAATGAGTTACTTAGGAGTTTGAAATTTAACTATAGAAAATCAAAGATGACAAGATACAAAAAATGAACACACGAAAGCACAATGCTGAGACACAATATATATATAAAGCAAGAAAATAACCAGTTCCTTAGAATGGAGTCAAAAAATAAGATCAATGTACTTGCATGTGCTTGGAGTGAATGTTTTGCGATTGCCTCTTGGTACGTTTTAAGTTAAATTTGAGGTGTGATTTGATTAAAATTAGGTGAAGGGGTGGACTCCAGATATACCCGAGAGTACTTGGAGTATGTCCAAAACTAAACCTTCACGGCTACCCGCAAGGAATATGTGGGCTAAATGGAGTCTCTGGGGCTATTGTTCATAATGGACCCGTTAGGGTGTGATAGAGATCGACGCCCCAAGGTCACTTTTCAGAAGTTCCCGCTTCCTTTGGGTATTTTGCCACCATGATAGTTTGATCTAGGTGTTGGATTTTCACTTGTTGGTTTGTTAATTTGGGAGAGTGAGTCCTAATTATACTATTCACTCAAGTTATTTTGATACAGCTTGAATGATCGGATGAACCGCAGCCAAGTGCAGAGCATACACACCGGAGTCTTGTTAATTTTAGTAAATTTTACAATGGGTGTTCTTGTTAAAAGAAAACCCTCTAGGAACCTCTTTCGATCCAAGTGGATCTCAATAGGGGAATCAAGGAGGTGTTAATTTTATAATTCTTATTGAAACAAAATATGATAGAAAACGAAAACATAAAACATGAGCAAACCACAATTTTCTAATTAGACTACCATGAACCTTTCTTCACCTTTCGGCTCAAAGGAGGCTCGTGGGGTAAGTATTAAAGTTAATTTAAAAAACAATAAAAATGGAATATGGAATTGATTTTATGTCAAATTATACTACCCTGCATATTAATGCTACTCTAAATTACAAAAGACGAACGAAAGAAAAAAAAGGACACGGACGCAAATCCCCCCAGTGGGGATGGGGAATGGGCTCGAAAGAGCCTATTCAAAAATTATTTTTATTAAAAGCGGTTAAAATATCATATAAATGATATAATTCCTCTTGATCCTTATACGGATTGAAATCAAGAGCTTACAAAGTGCGAAAATTAAAGGTTTTAGTCAAATGGGAGACCCCTAGGGGGATTTGAACGCTCCTGAGGCCACCTTCGAACAGAAAATTCTTTTCTTTTATGTTGCACCTGATAAAAACCAGAAAGCATGTTAGTAACATACACCCAAATGAAATTTAAGAGTACCTTTGGATCGGCCTACCTTAACTCAAAAAGATTAAGTTAAAACTAGCAAGCTTTCCTTGGGATCTTGGCTTGCTGTTTGTGCAGCCAATGAAATATGCACTGATTTCTGGCATTAACCTTTTTAAAACAAGAAAGGAAAACTAGAGCATGCAACCTACTGATTTTCTTTCACTTAGCATGCAAAATGGACGATTTCCTTATGCTAGATCTAAAAGGCTTAATGATACTTTTCAGAATTAAGATCTAGACTATGAGCTTTAAAATATTAGATATATCTAAATTTTAATTTGATATAACAGATCCAAATGATAACAAATATTTCGAACACAGTAACCAGGTAATAAAATTGATTTTGAAGGAGGAAAAGGAGAAGAGAAGTGCTTGTTGTTGAAGCAGATCTGCAAAGGAAACTTGCTAGTGAAGCACCGAGGGGAAAAATCTTAGCAATCTCTGTTGGAACACCAATGGAATCAAACCTGAACCGCAGATCTTCCAATCATGGCAAACCTGTAAGCTACACAACAAATCCTGCAAACAAAACCATTAATTCTGAAGATACATATGAGAAGTAGATGATATAGCATGCAAATAATCTTATTTAGCATACAGGTATTAGCTCATTCAAACATATGCAGAAAAATAGAAGTAAGTAAGCTTACTTACAATGATCTATCCCTATGATTTCAATAACCATTCAGGAAGACAACAGTTAAGTGCAAAAAATTGAAAAAATAGCATTTTCACCTCGAATGCAACATGATAATGATAATCCACACATGAAAGGTACTCCACAATTGAGCCTCCAAAGATTCTCTTTATTTCAACAAATGATGATCAATACACAATTACAATAGCAAGCCCTTCAATCCAGCTCTAACTAGCTTCGAAGAGGGAGCCTCAGCCAGGATATATACAAAAAAAAGGACATCCAGCCCAGGGGGGGCGCAATTCCTCATGGAATCAGATGAAATCAGCTGATGGAGAGTCAATCAATGCAGATCTGAAGTTGAACCAAGCCTACTTTTCAACTGATGGCTTGACTGAGCTGACACATCAACCCATACACCGACACATCAGTCCATAGATCATCTAGGAGAGTCCACACGTGTGGAGGAGAGAGAGAGGGTGCAATTCCCCATGAAGACAGCTAAAGATCAACTCTGGATCTGATTTGATCACCTCCTTCAGTCAAGGA
>LPNX011122267.1:352131-363403 GCA_001517045.1 Pseudotsuga menziesii
TTAGAGACATTATCATGCTAGAACATTTATTACAATTCCCCCATGGGGTATGAACATGTGATATAGTACAACAAAGCTTCCCAGAAGCAAGACTGAAGGTTCTCTGAAGTCCGAACAAGTTATCCTTGTCTAGTTCACCAGGCTCACTTGATAAAAAAAACCACTAAGTACAACTTAGGTGGTAACAATTACTATATTTAAAAATGTCAACGTTTATGGTTCGATGATATCCATCGCCAAACAACCTCATGATCGATACATGAAATGTGATTGATGGACTTTATAAATGATTGATCACATAGTTTTTACATGTCTTGATTTGTGGATCATTATAAAAATCATTGTATAATATTTGCATGCAGGTGACTATATAGTTCGATCCATGCACCGTCTAAATTTCTCCATTGGCACGTGGACTTCTCCTGTCCATGCAATAGTAATATAAAATCCTTGTAACCCTATTTCTTTTTCATTTCCCTCCATAATTCTCGGGCCTTCGAGCCGCTCTACAACCCTTTTCATGGTGGCCATGCTACCTTGTTGTTACTAACTATGCTCCGAGTCCTAGAATAAATTGATTTCTGTCTACATTATCCATTCTAAAACTCTTTATGTGATCTGTGTATCTTATCTTTGCAAGGTTTGTAGAGATTCGTGGCATAAGATTTACGGCCTGCAATAGGCTCCTTGTTCGTTTCCTCCGTGGCTTGCCCTTGCAGAGATAGTTAATATAATTTTTTTGTTGTGGTTACAGCACTGCCCTAGTCGTAGAGTTTGTGAAACTCATTTCCATGCCTTGCATTGTTCATGACAGCTTCAGCTTCACTGTCTGGTTCTTGCTTGGCCGTTGTCCATGCCTCTTTCTTCTATTGTTGTCAATAGTTTGTATAAGAGTCTATGGTTCCTCTGTTGATGCAAGAATGAAGACTTGGCTTTTTGTTTCACTGGTGGTAGTATTATTGTTCCTTCGTGGTTCCCTAACCTTCAATTTTAGGTACAGTAACTCTTAGAACTCTTAAACTAGATTTTTACTTAGGTTTGCAGTTCTGAAATATATTTTAAATAACTTAGGTTTTCTTCTTGCAGGTGATAGTTCATTCGTTTTGTGGCAATGATACTCTAAGGAAATATCCGGCACTATGGCTACGGGTAAGCCCTGGTTAACAAATGGCATTCCTTGCTTGTGCAGTTTTTAAGGAACAGTTTCCAGTTGATAGGTTACGGCTTGGTTGTTACCCTTCTTGGGTTACTACTCTTCAGAATTCTAGTTTAGTTTTTGTTAAACCTATGCTTCTAGCAGGGTATTTCGGCTCAAGCCGTGACTTGTAAATGTTGTTTACTTGTTTTGTTTGTACAAAGTTATGTTAATAACTCTCGCATCCTAACATGCCATATACTGTTTAGTTCTAAAGCATAGGGATTTTCTCTTTGAGCTCAAACTCAGTTAAATTTTACGCTCTTAAGGTAATTTTGTATATTAGGGTTTTTACCATTATTTGCCTGTATATAAATAAATATTGTTGCTGTATAATGCTTATCTAGCATTAATGGTATTGTTAATAGCTTAACCTGTTATCCCAACATGCTTTTAATTATTTAATTACAAGCTCAGATATTCAAGCTAGGTTACCTGTAGGTGACCTGTGTGTAAAATAATTTCTTTGATTTATTCTTTAAGTTTTTAGTTTAATAATTAATGGATTTAATTATTATTACAGATATATAGTATTTTATATTACCCTAGTTAACTTTTCACTGTCCTTAAAGGACTGTAATAATCTACAATGGTTTTGTTGTTTAATAACAATTACTCCAAATAATTGGATTATCGTTTTACATAATTGTTATTTGCAAACGTAGTTGTTATTAGGGTTTCGACCCTATACTTTATTTTACAGGTAAATTGATTTATAAAAGTTAAAATAAATAGTTCTTTTATAAATAACTTTTATTAAATATTATTTACCACCATAATCTAGTTGTTTTATTAAATATAATACATATAGGTTTATTAAAGTTCTTAGTTCAGATGTTCTTCATCTCTGTATTTAATTTATTTATAGAAATTAATTAAGCTAGTAATACCCTACTTGAAATATGAACATTTGTAGATATAGTTAGTTATTATGAACAATAAATAAACTATGTATATCAGACTTTATTCTTTCCTTCGCAGAATAAAAATAGTAAGTGGTTTATCTAAGTTATTTCTTCTGCCTCTGCTACAGTTTAATAATATAACTTACAAAATGAAGTACTGTGTAAAAGTAAATACTTAACTACTTGAATATCTTATAATTATAATAACCTGCTATCTGTAAAGTATTATGACTATTTATTTTCTATCATTCTTACAACAATAATCTGGTTTAAACAATAAACTTAACTAACAGGATATTGTTCTTCTCTGATAACAACTACATACAGAAATAGACTACTGCATAATACATCAGTTCATTTCAAGTTTCTAACATATGCATCATCTATCTAAATACAGTGCCTGTGCTAGAGTACGGTCTGGTCCACTCCATATGTGGAAAAACACAGGTTAGGATTATTTTTCATCAATTACAGATTCAATATTTCAAATAACTAAAAGATTACAATCTCTATCAGATTACTACTAAACATTTAACCATTCATTAATCAATCAGTCTCACATATAAACTTTTAACACAGTAAAATAAAATACTGTAAAACCTATTCAAGCTAGACAACAACAGTGTTGGGAGGCCATTCCTCCCTACCAACTCTTGGAGAGCGCTCAAGCAGCATCTCCTTAGGACCCCCGAGCCTGTTCCTAGTCTCCTTGGCTGAGAACTGGTGGAGCAAGCAAATAAAATACTAGTCCAATGACTTAGTAATAACTCTGCACTCAGCAGAAAGATCCTTCAGCTGAAAAGATGCACTAGATCTCTTTCTGCAGTTAACCCTTCAAACACCTTCCACAAATTCCCTTGCCATTGAAATCCTTTGAAGTGCATTCACCTGAATGATCCCCCTCTTGGAATGAGCAACCCCAGCTCTCTTCAATAAACATTTTTATTAAAATTTCCTAGGTCTTTTGGGTTAGTTTCCATTAATTGAGCCACCTGCTCTGATCCCACTTTCTTGAGGGATCATGACCCCAAAGGTAGGGAGGTTGTCACCTGCAACATTGGAAGTGTTTGAGGATGCTACCATTTGTCTATTTGCTCTCCACCCATTCTCCTCCACCAACTTGACCAGTAAACACTCTTTTAACAGCTCTCCCAAGCTGTTGTCTCCACTTTTATTTAAATATAATTGAAATATTCAGAATTACATTCAACATCCTTGACTCTGTTGAGTCACCAATTACAACTTAGCATAAAATTTAACATATTGTTTTGAAATAAATCAAATATGATAATATTATTTTTGCAAAATTGGAGCATGTGATAGTCATGGACTGGTTAGAACAACATAGAGTAATTCTAAACTATTATGATAAAACCTTCACATGTTTAAACAGTGATGGAAAATCAGTAAGTGTAAAAGGAATCCCTAGAAAAAACACCATAAGGCAGATTTCTTCTCTACAGCTTAAGAGAGTTGTTAGGAAGGGATGTAAAGCTTATGCAGTAACAATAGCTGACAAGGAAAGTTTAATTAAGACAAATAAGTTAAAATTTGAAGACATACCAGTCTTAAGAGAATATGTTGATGTATTCCCTGAACAAATTCTAGGACTACCTCCAAAAAGGGAATTAGATTTCACCATTGAGATAGTACGTAGTGCAGTACCTAGCTCAAAGGCCCCTTATCAAATGAACATACTTGAACTTAATGAATTAAAATCCCAATTAAAAGAACTAATTGATAATAAGTATATTCGAACTAGTGTGTCTCCCTGGGGGGAACCTATCATTTTCGTTAAGAAAAAGGACAGAACCATGCGACTTTGCATAGATTACCGTCAGTTGAATAAGATGACCATTAAAAATCAATATTCGTTTCCCCATATAGATGATCTATTTGATCAACTACGTGGAGCCACGGTGTTTTTGAAAATAGATTTAAGGTCGGGATATCATCAAGTTAGGATTAAAGATGAAGACATCTTTAAGACGGCTTTCAGAACTAGATATGGCCATTATGAGTTTAGCGTCATGCCATTCGAGCTTACTAATTCCCTAGCTATTTTCATGTGTTTAATGAACAAATTTATGCATAAGTATCTAGATAAGTTTGTAGTCATGTTTATCGACGACATTCTAATCTATTCAAAAACTGAAGAAGAACACAAAGAACATTTAAAAATTGTTTTGCAAGAGTTATGAGATCATCAACTCTTCGCAAAGTTTAGTAAATGTGATTTATTCAAGGATAAGATTTAGTACTTAGGTCATGTGGTGACTAAGGAAGGGATTTCAGTAGATCCTGAAAAGATAAGGGCAATCGAAGATTGGTCGGTTCCAAAGGATGTAACGGATGTTTGATCTTTCATGGGAATTACTGGTTACTGCCGGAGGTTCATTGAAGGTTTTTCGAGGATTGTGAATCCAATAAATTCTTTGTAGAAGAAAGGGAAAAAGTTTGAATGGAACCAGAAATGCGAAGAAAGCTTTAAAAAGTTAAAAACTTTATTAACCAGCGCACCTATTTTAAGAATAGATTATCCTAATAAATAATTTATAGTGTGCACAGATGCCTACAATGATGACTTAGGTGGTGTTCTGACTCAAGAAGGGAATGTTATTGCCTATGAGTCAAGAAAATTAAAAATTCATGAAAATAATTATGCCACTTATGATCTGGAATTAGCCGTTGTTATACATGCTCTAAAGATGTGACGACATCACCTAATTGGCAGAAAATTTATTTTAATGACTAATAATAAATGATTGAAGTATCTATTAGATCATCCTAACTTAAATGCCAGACAAGCTAGGTGGTTAGCTTTCTTAAGTGAGTATGATCTTAAAATTCAGCACATAAAAAGTAAAGAAAATAAAGTCGTTGATGCATTAAGTAGGAATGCAAGGCTGAATTTTGCAGCAGCTATCAACACATATGCTACAGATTTGGACGAACAGCTTAGAGTAGGAATAGAACAAGATGAAATTTACCAAAATTTACAAACTAAAACTAAAGAAAATCCAACAGAAAGCTTAAGTAAAGGGTACAGTTTGAATGCCAAAGAATTTTTACTGTATAAAGACAAAATGTATGTACCTAACGTACCTAAAGTGAAGCTGTTAAATTTGGATGAAATTCATAAAACTCCATACTCAGGTCATCCAGGCTATCAAAAGACTATAACTATGTTAAGAAAAGAATATTTTTGGTCAAATATGAAGATTGAAGTAGCAGAGTATATCGCTAGGTGTTTTGAATGTCAGCAGGTGAAAACTGAACATCAACACCCAGCTGGATTACTTCAGCCATTACCCATTCCTAGCTGGAAATGGGAGATAATTAGTCTTGATTTTATTACTGGACTACCTAGAAATCAGAATCAAAATGATTCTATCATGGTAGTAGTTGATAAGTGAAGCAAAGCAGCTCACTTTATACCTGTTAAAACTACTTATAAAGCTGCAAACATAGCTGATATCTTTCTAAAACAAATTTTCCGATTGCATGGAATACCGAAGGTAATAATCTCAAATAGAGATCCCAAATTTACAGGTAATTTTTGGAAATCTATGTTTAAAGGATTAAACACTACATCAAATTTTAGTACTTCTTTCCATCCTCAAACAGATGGAAAAACTAAGAGAGTAAACCAAGTACTGGAAGATCTATTAAGAATGTATGTGAAAGACCAGCCAGGTAAATGGGAGGATTATTTCACTAGTGGAAAATGAGAGATTAGTGACCAAAAAAATGACCAAAATCCGCATATCAATGACCACTTTTGGTTTGGCGATCGCTGGTGGCTAATTTGCGGTCCTTTATTACATGACCAAAATTGGTCATTTTTATTTTGGTCATTTATAGCTTGTCGGTTGGTCATTAATTTGGTCATATATTTGGTCATTAATTTGGTCATATTTGAATCAATGACCAAATATATGACCACATTTGTGACCAAATTAATGACCACATGACAAGCTAGAATATGACCAAATTTGGTCGCGTAATAAAAGACCATAAATTAGCCACCAAAACTGATTTTTGGTCATTGATATGCGAATTTTGGTCATTTTTCTGGTCATTTGTATCTCATTGTTTGGTCGCGTATCTCTCAATTATTGGTCATTTTATTTGCAAATTTTGGTCTTTAATCTCATTTATTGGTCACTAATTTAGTCAATTTTTAGTCGCTTTATGTATGGTCATTATATTTTAGTAGCTTGAATGGTGTCCATTATTAATCAATATAAATTTTGAATATGATATTATGTTTAAATTTTAAAAAAAATCATACATTTATTCTCATCTAATACACATGCGAATTATGCAGTCACATTATAATTAATTACAACACTTGTAAATAAAATCTAATACACATGTAAATCATGTAATGTCACATTAATTAGTTAATAATTACAACATTGATACATAATATAAAGTAACCATATATATAAGTTTTAAACCACAAATTATATTATATGAAATGTCAAAAGTATTACAATAAATATGAGTTTTTCTCAAAAACACATATTAATTTCCATATAAATTTATGGGAAAGTCATCACTTTTCAAAATATTACAATGGCTAAACAATCATACTTGCACTTGGTTGCAAAACCATACTTAGATCCCACATCAACAGCTTCTAAACCATACTTAAATCCCACGCCAGCAGCTTCAAAACCACACTTAGCAGCTTGAAAGCCTCAACATCAGGCTCTTCATACGGAATGGCAAATCCTCAGTAGCGAGCTCTTCATACTCAATGGCCCACTTATAAGTTAAGCTCACTCCTACAAAATCCAATAAAAAATAATCACTTGTAAAATAGAAAAAAAATGAACTGTAAATTAGAAAAACAATGAAGCAAATTATTTATCTTGTTCAACAGCTAACAACAATAATCAAGATCATGTGCAAAATAGGAAAATCTAATCTAACAAATTCAATTTAAGAATTGGTTAAAATTAAACTTGAATGGCTAAATCTGCAACTATTTAGTACCTAAGAAAAGTAAAACTCATCTCTAAACCAAGAAATGGATTTCAACAGGAAATATAATCAACGAATCCACAAATCAATTATGCTCGACTGCACAGGTAGAAACCTGTATACATAGTGCAATCTGTGAAGGAGTTCACCCTTATATGTCATGTGGTTAATGAATGACATGACAACTATTGAAACTGATGAATTATTTAAGAAAGTCTCCAATCCAATGCCCAAAAGAATAAATAATAGATTTCTTTACCTATGGAGTCGCCATTCTGCTATGTATGATTTGGTGCAAAAGTGTAACAAATGCACTCAAACACAAGTTGGAAATGCTGGTGCAACAAAAACGTAAAATGCATGACTTGTGTATGTGAGAAAAGCTCCATAAACCTACTTTCCCAAACATGCAATAAACATAAATCAAAAGAGAAGAGAGAAGTGAAACCTTAGGGGAAGCCGCTTGATGAGCTGGCCTTGTTGGAACAAGAGAAGGTGAACTGAAAAGAAGAATTGTCTTTTATGGAGTGCTTTAACAACACTAACCAGATTTCTGTACTTTAAGATGTGAAACATCTCAAGATAGTGGTGTGTCTCTTGTCTTTCCAGTTTTGAGACATACTTCCAAAAGCCATAAACTCCAGCCACCGTCATTAATCTCTCGGCATAAATCTTCCATGTATACCTGCAAAAGATGCACTCCCAACACCAACTTCAGTCACCTATACTACACAATATAGTATTGTCCTAAATATTTGAATGCCACTACTATCCCCTCAGAAAGGGAACTTACAAACTGTAATGGATAACGTTCGTTCTTCAAAGTGAATAACTGGTAAATCAAACTGATAACTACCAAATAAAACAAAAAATTTGGTTGGGACGAGGAGAGGAGGAAAGAAGTTCCATGAAAATCAGGCCCTGAACTTACCTTTCATAGATACGCTGTAGACCAGCATTAGAGATGGTGTCCCAGTAACCGGGATCTATCTTGCACTTCTCAAAAAAGTCAGCAATGCGTTCACTTGCAGAATCCCCATGGTAGGGATCAATATGAAATCCAGACACTCCATCCACAATAATTTCAGCAGGACCTCCATGACATGTTGCAAATGTAGGAAGACCAGATGTTATTGCCTCAACAACAGTAAGCCCAAAAGCTTCATAAAGTGCAGGCTGAAACATAACCAACACAGAAAATGTTGATGTCAACGATAGATTCCATTTCTAGATGAATGATAAATAGAACCTTCACCAAGAATAGCTACAAATTTAATAGGTGTATACTTATAGATAACATATTGAAGAGTCAGATATGGAACCCCAGGGTGTAGGATCCTAACTTGTTTGAAAAATACTACAAGGTGTAAAATGCTAACCTGTATAAAGGCACCCCTCATGTCACAGATGTAGCGGTAAAGCTCACCATTTCGTACTCTATTCTTTTGTGCACATATCCATCGGAACTGACCATTCAGGTTATACTCTTTGATAAGTCCATGCATTTTTTCAATTTCAGCCACCTCTTCTCTGTCACTGGACTTTGATGGGTCAAAATCACCAGCAACCACAACAAGGTTAACTAGCTCCCTCAAGCGTTTGTTCTTTGCAAACCATTCGACCAGACCAGTAATATTTTTCACCTGGTCGAGTCTTGCCATAGAAAAGATAATGGGTTTTTTATGGTAATTCAAGACACACCTGAAAGCATAGCGAAAGCAATTATTTTAGCAAGTGCAAAAATGTTGAATTAATCAATTGCATCAGCTCAATCATATGATATTGTAGTCTCGACCGCCTTCTTTTTCCAATATGAAGAAACATTGCAAGCATGAAATGAATGACTACTTTATCTCGAGAAAAAATTTCGACGACTCCAACAACTTTAAAGAGATATAATCAGGACTGCATGCTTAAGCCTGTTGGACCTAATCTTAGTCTTAGAGATTTGGTACATACTACAGACCTGTCATATATAGTAAATGACCTGAAATGGGATAAGTAAGAATGTCTTAGATATTCTTACTAGCATGGTTTGAATTCAATACATTGAAAAAACAATAAATTGATTTGGTACATACTACGGACCTGTCATATATAGTGAATGACCTGAAATGGGATAAGTAAGAATGTCTGAGATATTCTTACTAGCATGGTTTGATTTCAATACATTGAAAGAAGAATAAATTGTGGCCAAAGCAAAGCTTCCCTAGAAGGCAATGAAGGAGATATGAATTATCATCGTTATGTTTGCAGACAGACATTTTCAGCTTTCCCAAGACGAATAACCCACCAAGACTATCATGAATACAAAAAATCCTAAATCAGCGTTCAGGATTATATATCAGAGTAACATGTCCCAATATTAGGCAAAGATTCGCACACACTGACATTAATAAATAGTAGTCTCAAACAAAATCGAATGAGAAAAAACTGTCATGGAGAGTATTACATACATATGTTCAGCTGTATGTTCAGGATTGAACAAGAGTTCCTCAATTGAACCATGTAAAGCAGCAAGGCGACACTGTTTTTCTGTATAAGGGAAATAAATCTGCACATCTTCTCCAGGAGAAACGACGTTGAATTTGGGATCAAAAACATCAATTCCATAAACCACACGATAGAGACCAGGAAGGGTGAAAGAAGAGTGGCTTTCATACTGTCCAACAGTATCCTTGCTGCAGCAACAAAGGCATATATTCATATGCACATATTAAATACCAGTTGCTTCCAATTAGTTCAAAAGGAAAAACAAAAATAACACACTTTTTGGTTTCCAGGTCTCAGTATTCAGAAAACAACCCTGAGAAATTACATAATAGTTTAGCAGATTCAGAACAAATAAATACACAGAAGTTTCCAAATGCTCTCTAATTGAGGAAAACATCAGACCTTCCTGCAATCTCTTGATATGTGCTCGTGATAATGAAATCTGCAGTATTCATTGCAATCATATCAGCAGTAAACTGACAAGAGAAATGGTATTTCTCTTCAAATTTTTTCCAATATATGTCTGAATCTGGGTATTTGGTCTTCTCCAAAGCATGGGCTATATTGCACTGAGATTACAAAAAGAATATAATTTTAAAATGAAATTTTGAAGGAAAACAACCTTTTTCCACTTGTAGCAGATATACAAAAGGACAATGGCATTTGAAAAAAACCTGAGTGATTCCTTGTTTATGTGAAATCAAAGATGCAACCAAATTTCCATCACTGTAATTGCCGATAATCAGATCAGGTTGACCTTTTAGCTCCGCAATTATTTCCCTTGCCGCATCCTGCAATAATATGCCAAAAGTCCTAAGTTAAAGGGGACTATGGAGTGGTTTGTGACCAAAAAAATGCCAGTTATGCTGATAAAATGTTAAAACGTAGACGTAATACAAACAGTTCAACAACAAGGTCAGTAATGTTGATCCTTCCAACTCGGCAACTTAATACCTAGTACTGATCTCTCTACTTCAGAAGCATTGAGCCTAATTCTTTATGCATAGACACTAGCATCATCTACCCAAATTGACAAATAGAATGGCACCTAATAAATCAGAAAAAAAATCTCTTTTACTATCCACCATTAGAATTATGTAGCAATTTCCTCGGGATGCCTCTTATGTGGGATAAATACAAATTACCATGAAAATCCAACAATTTCCCAGCTACAATAGACCGTCAGCAATTGCACAAGCAGCCATTGCCACGAGGGGTGTGTGACATTCTCATGAGAAGCAGTTTTGCAAGTGAGAATGATCCATATTCAGGATGTGACCTTTGAGCAACCAACGAAACAAACCTCCAGAAATAGTGTAGTTTTAGGTCACAAATCATATGGGTAAAATCATAAGGGTAGTTCCAACTGCACTACTTGGTGAGGACTTTTTGTCATTGCGGTTACCTTACGCTGCATACAAGAGCCAAGAGGAGTGGAGCTAAGGCTATGGCTTATAAATAAGGAGTCATGGCATATCCACTTCTTGCAACAGCTAGTAAATCTCTAGTGTAAGCTATCCTTAGTTGTGATCTGTCAAAATATGTTCCATTAAGATATGCTATACTTTAGGACGTGGGTAAAAAAGCAATAAATATATTTGTGTGATAATTTGTTTTCTGCATTAATCGCTTTTCATGCAGAATGTTTCTTTATATTTTTTGGTTTACCTTTTCAATTGTACATCTT
>LPNX011122267.1:370643-382456 GCA_001517045.1 Pseudotsuga menziesii
GACAAAAAAACGCATTTTTAGGGTATTTCTAGGCATTTTCAGACTTTGGTGTCTTCTAGAAAGTTTTAGCTAACTGAAACACCTTTCCAACGGTGCAGAAATGAGGTCAAACGGAGTTACAGAACTCAAGATATGGGTCCTCCAAGATAGGTGTTTTTTCAGTGACTTTCATGAAGTGCCGACATGCGATGAAATCATGGAAAAGTGGTCACAGGCAGAGATGAAGGCAGAAATGTTTTCCATAATAAGCCAAGCTATAGTATTCTAGGAAAACCTCAATCCATAAGTGTCCTTTTGCGCACCGACATAAGGAAAGTCAGCACTCGGACGGAGAGGTGCCATTCTGGTGTATAACAAAGGGCACCCGGAGTATCTGTGAATGTTGTGTTCCACTAATTCTTTCAATTCGTTGATTGCATGTTGTTCCATGGGCCTCAGGAATCAACTGAGTCACCTTGTAACAAAAATGTCAAAAAATGAATATAAAAATAATAAATATAGGTTTAGCTAAATTGCATTCTAAGGATTTAGGAAACCAGAACAAAAAACAACATTTGAAGCTAAACACAAACACACACACAAGGACAAGTACCCCATCCACTGATATGTGGGGCTGATGAGGTACTTGAGTCTTCACATGTGCATACAAGTGGAAGGAAAGCAATTTACACATGATGGTCTTGAATAATACAAAAACACCTCATTCATCAAAATCTAGAGTTTACATTTGTCATGGTAAAATATTTTATCAAATCAGGTCGCTGCTAATTTAAAGACACTAGACATAATTTCGGTAACAGAGTAGCACTTTACCACAATAATCTCAGGTGTAATGTCCAATCCTTGTTGTTTTATTTTCAGCAGCATTTCACTCTCCAAGGCACTAACTTGATCAAGTATATACACAACCTGTGGTCAAATAAGAACAGGAAAGTAAACTTTTATTTTTAGGATCATGATAGTCCTAGCACAAAATAGCCAAAAGGACTCCAATCAATATTGTGTAATTATTAATACTATTTTCATCTCAGAAGATTTGGGTGTTATTTTAGATGGATATATTGCTAATTATTTTCAATTTCACTCTAAAAAATCAAAGCAAAATCAAGGGACAAATTAAAAATAGCATCAAACAATGGAGAAAAGATCTCATGGAATGCACATTGCAGTTATACAAAAACTAACATTCTATGTACCTGTCCACTAGTGTCTGGCATTCCTAAAACTTTTGCTTGGCCAAAATAACCATGATGTGAAAGAATCACAACATTAAAGACCATAGGAATCCTTCCCAGAAACATTTCTAATGTCAATGGATCAGGTGCCTGAAGGATCTCCAAAAGCAAATGAATCATATCCAAGACATGTTCTGCATTGTCTCCCCATCCTTTCTCCAATCCCATTTCTTGTAATCTGCCCACACCAGAGTCAATTAAGAACCAAGCAAATGCATTGGCATTAGTTCTTATCTCCTATATCTATAGATATTGAACCTAATTTTCTATCCAATATATTCCTTCATCTTGAAATCCATCCTGTTATAGGAAGGTATCAATCAAGTAGAAATCAGGAAATTGCTAAAATAGGTATTCACCTTGATAAAAGGAAGAAAATGTTAACCTTGTAATGTTCTCAAACAAGTCCTGCAATATCAATCTTTTTCTAACTATATATCTTCTATAGAAAAGAGAACATGTGTCCTAGAGCAAGGCTTTTAAATTACTTGTATTCAAACTTTACAAATGGTGTATCCTTGGGGAACTTGTTAAGATGTTCCTCTGCCTTTACCAAGGATGAGCATAGCTTGGGAAAACTCTGTATCCTCTCATGCAGCATCAGCCTCTGCAAGTTAAAGGGCACACATTATACTCGCCCAATTCTCAGCATACTACAAAAGATAAATAAAAAAAGGCATAAAACCAAGGGGAAAATTCTGAAGTAAAATAAACAGTCCCCTGAAAAAATTTCACACCTCGGAAGTTAAGCTGCTATGTGCTTGGGATACAGGTAAGTTACTTTGAATTATCTTTATCCCACTTCGAATAACTCACATTTAATGGTATATCCATATATTTACTATGATGTCAATGGTATATTTAATGGTATATTCATTTGAATTATTGTCAGCAAAATTTTAGTGTATATTGAAAAAAGTATAACATCACCAATGTGGGGGAGGACAAAAATCATCTTCATAATTAGGTTTACTCTGTTTTTCTCTGAGTTGAACTGAGTTTGATTTAAACTGATTTTGAAGTAGATGGCCAAATAGTTTGTTATAAAGAACTGAAGCAAAAATGAAATATGAGGTAGCCTATGACATTTTTATCAATCCATATTCTATATCTCTAGAACAGCTAGGCCAACCTTCTTTGTTATTTGCTTTAGATGTATTTTGCATAGAATACATTTGAATTTAACTATCAGACACAATGATACAATATATGAAACAAGAAAAGTAAATGACCTGGCCTCGGTACTTGTGTGCTCGAAGGAAATCATATTAGAGATCATATTAGAGATCATTAAAAAGCACACATTGAAGAAGCTACAGAAGCAATTCCGAACCTATTTTCCTTCCAGATTTGAAAACCAAGTTATGCCCAGATGGAGAGAGAAAATTCACACAAAACTTTAATCACCAGTTTGAACATGTTGCGACTTGGGCAATGACCATACTGTTGCATTTCAAGCAGCAATTTTGAAGCTATCCCCGCCTTTTTTGCCAAACAAAAGCCTTTTATTAAACCAGAATAAGTATCCTTGTTCAGAATTACATTTGCTCTTCTTAATTTTCTTGGAACCATATATATGTCCTCTACTCTCCCAGCTTTGCATAGGGTAGAAATGAATGTGGTACAGGTGGAATTGCTTGGGACATCCTTTCCTTTAATCCCTTTGTCAATGAGCTCCTGCATTTCATCCAATTTCCCAGCTTTGTGCAAAGTTTTCACAAGGGTGAAGTATGTTTGTTTTGAAGGGGTAAATCCCGATGCTATCTCATCATCTAGGACTCTACAGGTAGTGTCCAATTTTCTATCTCTACAGAGGGCATTGATTAGATGGTTATAGGCCACATTATCTGGGAAAAAGCCCAATTTTGATCTTCTATTGAAAAAATCAAGTGCAATAAGTAACAAGCCTCCCCTACAGAAAGCACAAACCAGTGCATTCATAGTATTACTATAAGGGAAAACATACTTGTTTTTCATCTCAATTAGTAACGTGTAGGCCTTGTCAAGTCTCTTCTTCCCCAAAAATCCACTTATCAATGCATTGTAGCAAGACCACCCAGGAATAAAACCTTGCGGAGTTGTCTCCTCAAAGTATTTCAGTGCATCATCCACTCTCTTCCCCTCTACAAGAGCCTTGATCCATGCATCATGAACTTTAGGCATCGAGGCGTACCTCTCTTTCCTGATTTCCTCAATCAGTTTGCGGGCTTCATCAGTCCTCTTGCCTATGAAAAATGCACTGATAAGTACAACAATTGCAGCTTCATCCATAGTACAACCATTATGCCTGGAAGTCAAATCAAATTATATTAATATATATTAATGCCCAAAATAGGTCAATGAGACTTCCAAAATACATCAACTGACAATAGCAAAATAAACTGTGTTTTGAGCATCTTCTAGTTCTCCCTAAAGAAACAAAAAAGGCATAGTATCAGAGGAGCAAGCAATGTCACTATTGAGAGAGCAAGTCAATGTAATGGCCAAAATAGGTCAATGGGATTCAGAAATATAGCATATAACAATAGCAAAACAAAGAGTGCTCAGGGCATCTCCCTAAAAGAAAAGGGAAAAAGAAAACGCAACAAACGGACAAAGTGACGATGCCATTATATAGAGGGTGAGTCAACATAATGACTAAAATAGGGCCTAGGCCAATGGGGATCCAAAATACAGCAGGTGATAATAGAAAAATAAAGAGTGTTGGGTCATCTCCTCCCAAAAAACAAAAAATCAATTTACTTGGTACCAAAAAAAGCGAATAATGCCCAGCAGGTTTGGAACGAACTGTGGGAAGCAAGCAGTTTCACTCTAAAGACTATGGTTCCAAAGGTTCCATTCCCACAGGCTTTTTTGACACCTTGAGGTAGGCTATGGGAGCACCTAGAGGTTGGAAGTAGGGGCCAAACTTTTGACAATGTATGGCCCAAGCCGGCATGTATACATAATCATATTAAGAACCCAAGCCTGCCTTGCCTTTTCTCCTTAAGGCCTCCCATATTTTACTGCCCACTGTTCTGTGTCCTGACTGTAAGGCAGAAAATCTTCTACAAAAGGACATGGGTTTTTCAAAACTCGCAGAACAGATGTCCATGCACTTGGTCCTCAGAGTGGCATGGTCCAAGCAGCATTTCCCCAGGCTTTGTCATTCAAAGTTTAAAGTGAAAAAAGGAAAACAGTGAAGCAACCGAAGAATGAGAGCCAAGCCAATACAAAGAGAGAAAGATAAAGCAGGCTGTGGATTATTCTCTGCTGCAAAACTAATTATCATTCTTATACTTTGTATCCAGGCTTGTCAAATAGTGAATAGTAGTTTTCCTCCCTCTCCATGAAGGCCATGTTCACCCTTTAGAGACACTTATGTGGTTCTTGTGTGCTATGTTTCATGGTGGTAGTACATTTTTAAATTTCTCTTATAACCTGGTATATGTGTTCGTGTGCTCTGTTTATTCCTTTTTTGAATTAATTCTAATAGTATCCATTCAAGATATATCCAACTTATGTCAAACTATCCATGTTCAAGCTCATTGAATCCCCATAGTATTCAAGCAAATAAACTAGGTTGCAGATATAAGGGCATCTATTGATTGATGTTATTCAATTGGTTGTTCAAATTCCTAAAAGGTCCTTTCTTTTTCCCCTAAATCCTTATGAAGGTAAGTAAGTGATAACCCTTCGCATAGCTCACTCAGATAAGTGATAATATGACCTTAACTTATATCTTTTTAAAGGGGAATAATTAAAATGAGGCCCTTTTAATAGTATCTACTCAGCCTTCTCCTTCTATTAGCCATCTTGGTCTATCTATAGTGCATGCTCCCATTGACCACACTTATATTGGTCTTAGACATGCAGACACTTCCATTGTTACACATGATGGCATGTCTACTCCTACTAATGTTTCCCATGGTTGTACTACTCCTACAAATATTATTATAGGCACACTTCCCATAGTGTTGTTCTAAGTGGTAGTCGTCGCTAATCACCGACACTGTCTATTAAGAATCAACTTTTTCAATACCTTCCCTCACAATATAGAGATTTGGAATGCGAGTGACAACAAAATATTCAAAATTGATTGTTCACATTGGGGTTGTCTCTATCATCACACCAAGGCCTAATCTTTAAATTTCATTTACAGCTCATTCAATATTAAGAAATCACAAGATGATGCTCTCTTTGGAGATCTATTTTCAGAGGCTAGCAGGCATGTAGTCATCTCTGATGGCCATGAACAGCCCTGCTCTGCAAATGACAGTGTTTCTGACTCCAGTAATATTCCTTTACAAGGAGCTGTTGAAGTGCTTAGTTTTATTAAAGAGTGCATTTTTTTCTCTAGATTGGCATTCTTCTATTTACAAAGAAGCCTGTCACCAACTTAATGAAGAACATGTCAGTGCTCTTTTACGAATGCTACAGCCATAGCTTTCAGTTGATGAAAGAATGGAGGGGGCTGGTGTTTCAGATATGTCCTATGAAAAACACTTCCTTGAACATTTTCACAAAGAATGCTTTAACCTGTTTCATCAATAGAAGTAATATCCTTCCATAGAATTCTTTTGGCAGGGAGATCCATTCTTTGAAGATGGAAATATTGACTGAATGAACCACTGTAAAATAGGTTTGCATTGACCTCAACACTGCCAAATATATCAACTGAAGATTCCTTGATTGCATCACGTGACATAATGCAGAAAATTGAACCAAGACATACATGAACATATTGATCATCAGGCACTTCTTCCCTCAGAACAGACAGCGGTGACAATATCCCAGCATTTAAAAATATCTGACAGTGGTGACAATATCCCAGCATTTAAAAATATGGTTTCAAACGTGTTCTGTACTCTATTATTTTCTGAACCCAAAATTGTCATGGTTTGCATATGAGTGTGCTCCATTACTCATTGAGCCATCTTCAAGTTTGACTTTTCTATAAAAAAGCACATAAGCTACCGATGTCTTTATCTCATCCTCACTAATGGGAGAGACATGACTATCATCAAAATTATACCACCTATTCTCATCAATAAGTTGCACAGAGAGATTGAGAAAATTTTAAAAATAAATATGTAGTTTCTATAACCCAGCAAGCACGAACCTCCAAATTCTCTATATACCCAAAGACTAAAGAAACTCACAGATTTCTTTCTTTTTCAAGCATAGAAATGAAAAGATATGCAATTTACATCATGAAATAAGCATGCAGAATTGTCCAATTCCCTAAAGGATAAGGTGCATGGAACTATAAAGGCATGACTTGATAAACTCTAAGTTGCCAAGAAACGTGGGTACAGGGACGGGGACGCCACTTTTTGAAACAGGGTACTTGGGTACCTCGGAGGTACTGTATATATATGGTTCAGTGCTCTTTTACGAATGCTACAGCCACAGCTTTCAGTTGATGAAAGAATGGAGGGGGCTGGTGTTTCAGATATGTCCTATGAAATACACTTCCTTGAACATTTTCACAAAGCATGCTTTAAAATTTTCAGAATATTGAACTAATTACTTGTGCACTCATCTAATGGAATGGATTTAGAGAAGAATAATGGTAGTAATGCAGTTGAATCTTAGTACATGTATGTGAATAGTAGTTTTCCTCCCTCTCCATGAAGGCCATGTTCACCCTTTAGAAGTCAAAACAGAGGTCAAAAACAAAGCTCATCATTGAGCCTTCCTTGATAGAAGTCAAAACAGAGGTCAGTATCAAGACCCTTATGGTCAATAATTCTATTTGCAGCATTTATTGCATTCCCATACCCTCTGCCATACCTGATGACAATGACGATGATGTCTAAGAAACAACATGAACTGAAAGCGTTCTTCCATCACTTGATTTTCTGAAGGAAGATCGAAATAAGGCCGCAATTTCTTCCCTATAAATTGATTATAAAGGAATATATATGAACATATACTCTCAAATGCCTTTTGTAATGGATTCTTTCCACATAATTTTTCTTTATTGTACCATATTTGAATTCAATTTCTTATTCAAATTTGGTAACTATGGTTAATTGAAAGTTACTAGAGAATTGATGAAGCCAAGAAGAAGCTAGACTTGTCTTCCAAGTTCTAGTAGCTTTCGCAGACAGGGGGAAAATAAAGTTGTATAGGCATTTACAAGGAATCTATTTCACCTCTCAAATTGTGTCTAAGTGAAAATATTTTTACATAGAATTTTGTGTAGGCCAATTGAGGAAGTATTTAAACAGAAAGAAATCTCGACTCTTAACCATTCTGCAAGTCATCTATTATATGGCTATAGAAAAACACCTACCATAGCACAAGGAAGGATCATTATAGAATACCAGTTCAAGAAAAAGGGCTGTGTGAACTTGAGACTTTCTTCAATGATACTCTCAGGTTATGGCCAATCAGAACATAAAATAGACTACAGAGTCTAGACTGAAGCTGGGCAAATGAAATTGCCAAATAGAAAGGGCTTAGTTTTTACTCAGCTTTGAGATCAAATGGTATCATGGAAGGCCCGACAGAGCCATCTTTGATGCAGTACGCTCTTTTTCTCAGATCTAGACTATGAATATGCCACATCCTTGGTAGTCTTAAGTTTATTTTTAATACTTCTTCCAGTCACTATTTTGCATTAGTCATAGCTATAAACAGCTAGGGTTGCCTGCAATTTCATTAGAATAGACGTATTCTTAGTAGGGATCTGTAAAGACAGGATAAACGGCCTGATATGTGTCAGTAGTTTAGTATTAATTCATCATCAAATTCATAAAATATATTTGACAGTCCTAATGCAAAAAATTAAAAGTGGTCCTAATACCAAATTCATTTAATACACATTTGATAGAGCTAACAACTGCATAAAAAAATATTATAATCATTTGAAACAATTACCAAGACTACAATATTTTAAGAAAGTAGCATCACAATGTATTAACAATCTTGCAATCACTAACCCTATTATGCCCTCGGCAACCTTGTCTGCATATTGACCAAACAAGAAATCTATACGTTCCAACTCTTTCACAGCTACTCTGCTGGCCGCTGTTCAACATACATACAGAACAAACAAAAGACCAGTTAATCAATATCCAAACATATAAATTGCACCGCACAACATCTAGAAGATACAGCCCACCAAATACAACTCTAATATCAAAATATATCATGTATGTAACAACTAGAAAATATGGCATTGGAAATATGTAACATTTGCAAGGCTTAAGCCAAACCACTATGCAAGGTAACAAAACCTATAACAAGGAACCAGATAATGGCATTCACCAAAATGTTGGGACACTAAATAGTAAAAACAGGTACAGATAACTTTTGAAATAAAGTCTGTGTTCCAAAAATTAAATAGAATGAAGAATTAGGTCTGGAGCATATTTGATATTATAGAAGTAATCTTTATTATATTATACGCATCAAATATAAAGATTATATCATATGCTCCACATATGAAGAGTATTGGTGGAACTACGTCCAGCAAACAACCCAACTCACACTAGCTCAAAATGAATTTTCACTTGCAAGGTTTGACAATGAAAACATAATGATTGAAGTCCCAGGACATGTGGAGAAGGGGATATAATCTTTGACTATGATAATTATTTGTTTGTTACTTAATTTTTCCTTTTTTAATTCCCCAGTTAAATTATTTCTCTGAAGTTCAAGACATTATCTACAGGCCAAAACTGAAAACTAAACAAGGTTATTATATGCTTCCAAATCAAAACAATCGGTGAATTACATCAAGCAAAGAATCCAACTCATGCTAGTGAAGAACAAATTTTACCTTTCAAGGTTAAACAAGGGAAGTAGAATAAATGAAGTGCATGGATATGTGGAAAAGGGGATGTAATGTCAACCTGTGATGATCAACAGATACCTCTAGCCAGGCTACTAGTGTTTTATTTCTGCCAGATAGTGTCCTGTTAGAGTCCTCAGAATGCTGTTATCCTTTTAGTAAAATTATTCAAGAGTTCCTCCATTGATTGCAAACTGAGGGAAATGTGTTAAGAGATAGAATTTTATTGCGGGGGGAAACTATAAAAGGTCTTATTCTCTAATTCATACTAATTTGCCTATTTAAGCTGCTTGCTTGTACTGTGCCATGCAAATTTTTAACAAATTCTCCAAATGAATGCAACAATGGAGTTGATGCCTGGTTTGTTTACAGATCTGTGGTGATGGTATATTTAAGCTCTACCTTTGTCTAGTGGCCTGCTAATCAGTTGCGGAACAGTGGATCTGACTTGTCCAGCCTGTGGCCATGAACATTCGTCACACGTACTTTGTTTGGGGCATTCTGCCACGTACTTTGTTTGTTTGGTAACCAGATTAAGCCGAGGCCACCAAGAGTTTAAGGTCTCTGACCTGCAAATCCACATACATACCTATGCCATGACAAAATCTTGGTAGTGTTTTGTATAGGAGCAATATGTATGTGTATCAAATTGAACATTACAGCTAGTGAAAACAATTTCTGATTAACAATGCAAAATTCTATGCGCAAATTAGGACATGGCATATATAAATGAGAATGGGATGAACATGCAAGTTTATCTTTTCATTCTTAGGGTCTGAGTTTGTGCAATGGATATCTAAAACATAATATGGTTGTGTATATTGTGCATGAGTTTTATTAGCTCCCAAAATTGCACATCTAAATATTAAGTCTCCCAAGGCTCATACCATTTAGAGCAATTTTAGAGTAACTTAGGGGGGCTGCCTGATGTCACCACATTAGCTCTCCTCTTGCTTCAGAGTTAGTGTTTTTTTGGCGGAAGGGGGGAATCCCTAAATGTTATCCCTGATCTATGCTTTAGCTTAATGACAAACCAGGGAACATAAGAAGTTTTGGATATGTGAAAGGAATTAGTAGTTTCATAGGATTGGTGGATTGATTTTAGGATTATGGAGTCTATGTTTGCACTAAGAGGCCTTGATTGTTGATGGAGAATATTAACACATCACTCTGTTTATTAGATCTATCCTACTGTTGTAATCTCACAGATCACATAAGGTTACCAATAATACATACAAAAATATACAGAATATACACAGAATCAAGAGACAAGAACTGATAAGATGAACAGATTATATTATTCTCAATAGATCATACAAATCCAAGAACTGAACTTCGTTATTGAGTGGCTCAACAGCCTAATATATACAATTTACAATCAGTTAAAAGTAACGACCCATCGGTTCGGTGAACCGACACAACTATTAGTTAACAGACTAACTACTGTGTTTACTCAGCCGACCGACGTAGTCGGTCTCTCGACTTAGTCGGCTGCTCGACTAAGTCGGTCTTCATTCAAGTCGACTTATGTCGACTTGCTCCTTCTACATCTCCCCCACAAACAAAACATTTCTTCGTCCCGAAGAAAGAAGGAGGTATCAAAATTGAAATCCTGTCGAACTCTTCAGATTTGCTCCTGTTGAGGACTATGTAGGCGGATGGTCGGCCGTCGCTGAACACATACTTCGACGATGGCTGGCGCTGTGATGGCCAATTGATGTTGAAAGTCGGTCCAGCTCTGTAATTCCTTCTCTATATCGATGGTCAAAGTAGTGAGACCTGACAGGATCGACATCTTTTCCGACATGGATTTTTCTGCTATGTTTTCCATGGTCGGGCCCAAGATTTGATTTTGCTCGTCTGCAGCCTGGAGGAGTCGCTTTATGTGGGGACAGAGGTTGTCAAATTTCTCCAGTTTAGGTAGGGCCTGTTGAACCCACTGATGGGCCTCACGTTCTAATTTCTGCAGCTTGTTGGTTTCCATGACAATCTGCTCTTCGACGGTCTGCCTTAGTTCAGCTTCTGTGGACTTCCGAGCTTCTAGAGCTTGGATGCCTTGTCTGGTTTGTCTTGTCTGCTGGTATACCTGTCCATAGTGTGTCGGCCAATCTCTGAGTACTTCTTCAGTGACAATAGATTCCTCCATATGGTCCTGTAAGACCTTGTATGCCTCTGAAAATGCAGTGTGTTGGGCCAACAACAGTCGGGCAGTTTCTTCCTTCTGTTCTGATTTGGTCTCTTGGAGTTGTGTCTGTATTGTCGACACCAAACCTTCAAATAGCTGATATGCTCTTTCCAGTGGTCGGTCGGTAGCAGCTTCGACAGGTCCTGGGGTAACAGTCTGTACAAGAGACCTGCATTTGTCGAGGAACTCGACTTCTTCTGTCTCCTTATCCTTGAGCTGTTTCCTTAGTCGGGTCGCCCTCCTCTTCGACTCCTTTGCTAGGGTGTTGAGTAAGTGGCCAACCTCTGAGTCGGTCAATAAACTTACATCCTGTAAGCTAGCCCTTAGCTGAGCGGGTCTAGGAAGAGGTTCTGTTGTCTCCTCTGTTGGTTTGTCGTGAGGACCTGCAGAAGTGGAAGGTGGATCAGAGGTCGAAGGGGTTTGCGTTGGAGGAGTTGGTTCAGTGGTCAGGGGTTTTTGTGTTTGGGGAGGTGGTATGTCCACCTCCGGCTGTGATGATGATGGTGGTATCGGCTGTGAATCAGGCGGTGGTGGGGGTGGTGGAGATGATGGTGGTGAAGGTGGGGAGGGATGGTGTCCTGATCCTGGTGGTGATGGAGAATGGTGTTGG
>LPNX011122277.1:0-63113 GCA_001517045.1 Pseudotsuga menziesii
TTGTTTGAAGTTAGAAGAGAACTTGAATTTCAAGAGGAATCAAGCCCCGAGGAAGACTTCTATTTTATTCACAATGGAAAAAGGGTGAGAATTTTATAGTTAAGGTATGTTTATTCATATTCTAAACATGTCTCTGACTTACATTTTAATGATTTCCTTTGGACAGATTGGTAAAAGACGAGAGAAGAGCATCATGTGCAAAAGTTGCACTCATCCCCATACATTAGAAATTCGAGGGACATGACACAAGGTGAGTCCTCGACAACCATACGTTAAGAAACTCTTCTAATCTTAGTTGTGATATCTATATTTTAGAACTAATTTTGAAATTTCCTACTTATTTCTTTTGGCAAGAAAAGGTATGATTTTGTTCATTGAGCTTTTTTCACATCATTTGTATTAATTGTTATTTATTACTACATTTTTAGGCCAATATTTCATGAGATTCTACGATTTTAACTCAATCTATTTTCATTACATGTACAGGGAAATAAATGGAGAAGGGGATGGACTTTCAAAGGCTTCTCTACAGCTCGAGAATGGAATGTAGCATATTCCAGACGTCAAGGATAGCCAACATTCTGAATATTTTCATCCCACTTTTTTTGAGTTTATTCTAGATGGAGGAGTATATAGTGATGTTGAGGCATCAGAGATTTAGGAGGGTTACTGGTTTATTTTGATTATCTGGATGGAAAATTGTTAAAACCTTTTTTATAATCTAATTTTAGAACTCTTGGTGTTGTTCAGAGGAAGATTTTTTGCTCCCTTGTGGAAGCCAACATTTGTGATGTTCTAGACTATCAAGAAAATGCTGAAAAAGAAGTAGGTGTTTACCTCTCTTTTTTAGCATGACATAAATGCTTAACTGCATATACGAAATGTACTTTCTGTCTTAATATGAATAAAATTTTAATTTTTTCCAATGAAAAAACAAGTGAGTCTACTCCAAGTTATCTAACTGTTTCCCATCAGTGACTTGAATAGAAAAGTATGGTATTGATGGATTTCAGTATGCTTTGGATGAATATTGGCTTTATTCAATAACCTAATGCTTCTCATGTTTTTTCCTTTTTTGTTCTTGTATAAATTTGTTGACTGAAAGGAACCAATAGTTCTTGATTATTTGGTGTGCACTAGCATCTAGGTGAAAATCCCACTATATTGAAGAAGAGTTGAAGTATGGAATCTTATCATATTCCAAATCTGTTTTAAGTGTTTTACAAAGCTGGAAGATTCATATTTATGCAGCAAAATTTTAGTCTAGCTTAAAATGCAAAAAATGATTAATTACCAACCTGTTTTGGGCAGATCTAGAATATGATAGATAGCAGTGTTTTCCAGTTCTATTTTGCAAAAATTAAAAGAGGCTTAAACAGATTTTGTGGTGGTTAAATGGTAGTAACAGTGCATTTTAATTGGTATTGGGCATATGGAGTCTAATGAGACTCAATGGTAGGCTATCCTAATGAACAGATCAACATAAATAAGGTTGCATATTACAAGCAATATTACTTTTTCCACTGTCCTAAACTTCAGGTATTTGGGAAGCATGGATGGAAGTCCATGCTTTATTACAGTTTCACCCTTTCTCATTGTAGCATCAACCCAAACATATTGTGTCATCACTTGCACCCTTTTCTTGACAAATATTATTATAGAAGGATATATTTTATTTAGGCCCATTGTCCAGTGGTTGAAATGACAATATACAGTGCTCTTGCAATCTTGGCATACCATGATAGTTTTGTCAAAAAACTGAAGCATGCATGTCATTGACCAACAAAGATGGCCATCCTAATGAACTCTCTTGTTGGTTCTTAAAACTCTTAGATTCTGAAATGCCATAGATCAATTGAAGGGGTTAACAAACCCGTGATAGACTCTCCAATCAGTAGAAATCCTCAAAACATCTCCTTCAGGGATGACCATTCACAGACTAGCATAATTGATGATGGTGGTGCCTTAGATGTTGGATGTTATTCCTTAAAATAGCATATATTAGGTGCAAACAACCCTACAAGAGTGGATGGTTCCTTTAAATAATCAAGGTAAATAGTGCCAAAACCATCTAGCAGACTAAACACAGTAAATGAGTGTAGGAATGTGTGCTATACGTCTCAAATGAATCGATTAAACACAGTAACCTAGAAATTCCTTCTTATTATACTACAAGCAATGCAATGTAATTTTTATCCTGAGAATGTTCAATAGGTCCAATGTTCTATAGTAAACCTGTGTCCTCATAAATTGAAAATCCCCCTGGTTACCCCATTGCCAACAGGGGGTAATATTATGTATCGATCCCCATTATGTAAACTTCAAAGGAATGCACATGCTTTTGTCTCCACCAAACGTGGTCTATGCCTTAGCCTTCAGACCCTTGAGAAGGTTCTCTTAACAAGAATATGCTTAGCATAAGTCTATAAAAGGAACAAGTGCCCAATAGTCTTCCAAACTGTCCAAGCGTTGGTGCTAAGGCAAAGGTGTAACTTTAAGGGATGGCATACAAAGAAACTCTCCAACTAGACATTCAAGATTAGATAAAACTTAGTGCAAGAATAAAATGAATAATGTTTCTTATATCTCTCATGGGAAGAGTTTGTTTAAGATGTGGGTTAAATACTATGTTTTATCTTGATAATTATGATCAATAAAACGTTCAAATGCTCAGGAAGATTGACAATTCCTTGTACAAGAAGACAAATATTATCCAAGAGTATACCCTTTTTAATCCTTCACTGCTTCAAAAATTGCAGTGGATAGATTTGGTTCCCAATTTTTAGTCTTGAATTTCTCTACATTTGTTTACTTTTTGTCCCTTATATGTAATTATGACGTGGTAATATGTAATCTAGACTTTCTGGTCTACAATAATTTCAAATTTTTAAATTCTGAAATCTATCTTTCATGCTTTTTTATTTTGTATATGGTCACCGGTGCTACCAAAATGTGTGAGAAAATTCTATGTTTTGTTCCCTTATTTTGCTTGAATATGTGGAATAACCCCAACTAGGGAATATTCACAGTTCCTTGTGGCTAGGTTCTGTGTTGAATTCCAAGTCTTCAATTTGTCTAGAGATAATATCTGGTGAGTAATTTATAGAGGCAGTACTTAAATGAGATAATATTGGCATAAACCATGGAATCCAGATTGTCTTTCATTGCAAAGTGAACTACATGGTTGCTTCCTCACCAGCAAGGAAAACATATTCCTCATTTTTTAATTCTCATGGAGTTGTTTGCGATATTCCCTAAGTTTAGCATAGAATATCTACCCGTGGGATCAAGTTATCAACTATCCCAGGTGTTTGGTTAGCCTATGATATCAATGATCATTCTCAATGTGCTTCTCTTATGTTCTTGCTATTAGTATCTTTTGTCAATTCATTCCTAAGTTTTGCAGTAGCTTTTCTAGAGATTTAATGTATTGATCTTATCCTCATGCATTATCGAGTTTCTTGTGTATATTTTCTACATTGGATAAGCTAGTTTCAGTTTTAAAGTGGATTTTCTCTATCTTGTTTTTCACATGTTGTTGATACAATCAGCTTCATGAAATCATAAGTATTCAGCCATTATGTTATATTTTTGTTGTTCAGTCATGTGCAGTATCATAGTGGTTTAGTTTAACATCAGTGTTTTTCAAGTGCACCTTTATTTTCTTATTGAACATCTACAGGTTTCACACTTAATGAGGAAGGCTAACATAACTCAATCATAGATTCTTCCTTTTTCTCTGTGTTTAGCATTTCCATTATACAAAGCTATTTTATTCTAATCAGTATTATTTGTATCCAGTATTCTCATGACAAGGTATAGCTTCAGTTTTACGTTTATTTAACTGGCTGCTGGAAGTCCCCATTTTCATGTATGCTCTATTTTGCCTATTAGGCAGGTGAAGTTTATTTATTTGATTTTATTTCCTTATTAGTATTGAGAATATGCTCATTATTTTCATGTAGCCTTTTTAAAGTTCATACCTCTTTGTGATTTTGGTTCATTTTAGTTTATACATATTTTGGTTTTATGTTTTCTATTATCTCTTTTGGGTAAGACTCTGGTTGCTATGGTTGTGTTTGTCACTAATCCATTCAAGGTAAATAGTGCCAAACCCATATAGTAGACTAAACATAGTAAATGAGTGTAGGAATGTGTGCTATATGTCTCAAATGAATCGATTAAACACAGTAACCTAGAAATTCCTTCTTATTATACTACAAGCAATGCAATGTAATTTTTATCCTGAGAATGTTCAATAGGTCCAATGTTCTATAGTAAACCTGTGTCCTCATAAATTGAAAATCCCCCTGGTTACCCCATTGCCAACAGGGGGTAATATTATGTATCGATCCCCATTATGTAAACTTCAAAGGAATGTACATGCTTTTGTCTCCACCAAACATGGTCTATGGCTTAGCCTTCAGACCCTTGAGAAGGTTCTCTTAACAAGAATATGCTTAGCATAAGTCTATAAAAGGAACAAGTGTCAAATAGTCTTACAAACTGTCCAAGCATTGGTGCTGAGGCAGAGGTGTAACTTTAAGGGATACATACAAAGAAACTCTCCAACTAGACATTCAAGATTAGATAAAACTTAGTGCAAGAATAAAATGAATAATGTTTCTTATATCTCTCATGGGAAGAGTTTGTTTAAGATGTGGGTTAAATACTATGTTTTACCTTGATAATTATGATCAATAAAACGTTCAAATGCTCAGGAATATTGACAATTCCTTGTACAAGAAGACAAATATTATCCAAGAGTATACCCTTTTTAATCCTTCACTGCTTCAAAAATTGCAGTGGATAGATTTGGTTCCCAATTTTTAGTCTTGAATTTCTCTACATTTGTTTACTTTTTGTCCCTTATATGTAATTATGACATGGTGGTATGTAATCTAGACTTTCTGGTGTACAACAATTTCAAATTTTTAAATTCTGAACTTTTTTATTTTGTATATGGTCACCGGTGCTACCAAAATGTGTGAGAAAATTCTATGTTTTGTTCCCTTATTTTGCTTGAATATGTGGAATAACCCCAACTAGGGAATATTCATAGTTCCTTGTGGCTAGGTTCTGTGTTGAATTCCAAGTCTTCAATTTGTCTATAGATAATATCTAGTGAGTAATTTATAGTGGCAGTACTTAAATGAGATAATATTGGCGTAAACCATGGAATCCAGATTGTCTTTCATTGCAAAGTGAACTACATGGTTGCTTCCTCACCAACAAGGAAAACATATTCCTCATTTTTTATTTCTCATGGATTTGTTTGCGATATTCCCTAAGTTTAGCATAGAATATCTACCCGTGGGATCAAGTTATCAACTATCCCAGGTGTTTGGTTAGCCTATGATATCAATGATCATTCTCAATGTGCTTCTCTTATGTTCTTGCTATTAGTATCTTTTGTCAATTCATTCCTAAGTTTTGCAGTAGCTTTTCTAGAGATTTAATGTATTGATCTTATCCTCATGCATTATCGAGTTTCTTGTGTATATTTTCTGCATTGGATAAGCTAGTTTCAGTTTTAAAGTGGATTTTCTCTATCTTGTTTTTCACATGTTGTTGATGCAATCAGCTTCATGAAATCATAAGTATTCAGCCATTATGTTATATTTTTGTTGTTCAGTCATGTGCAGTATCATAGTGGTTTAGTTTAACATCACTGTTTGTCAAGTGCACCTTTATTTTCTTATTGAACATCTACAGGTTTCACACTTAATGAGGAAGGCTAACATAACTCAATCATAGATTCTTCCTTTTTCTCTGTGTTTATCATTTCCATTATACAAAGCTATTTTATTCTAATCAGTATTATTTGTATCCAGTATTCTGATGACAAGGTACAGCTTCAGTTTTACTTTTATTTAACTGGTTGCTGGAAGTCCCCATTTTCATGTATGCTCTGTTTTTCCTATTAGGCAGGTGAAGTTTATTTATTTGATTTTATTTCCTTATTAGTATTGAGAATATGCTCATTATTTTCATGTAGCCTTTTTAAAGTTCATACCTCTTTGTCAGTTTGGTTCATTTTAGTTTATACATATTTTTGTTTTATGTTTTCTATTATCTCTTTTGGGTAAGACTCTAGTTGCTATGGTTGTGTTTGTCACTAATTCATTCTATGGAAGCATTCCTCATTTATGTCATTGTTTTGGATTTTCTGCTGTAGCTATTATACTTAAGGATTTACTCATAGATTTCTGCAAATTTTCATTGTTGATGTGCTTCTTGCATGTTTTCAGGGTCGTCCTAAGGGTGTCACACCAAAGTACAACTTGAAGCCTCTCGTGCCCAGGCTTACAGAGTTGCTCGGGGTCAATGTATGCATAGTTTAAAATGCTATTCCTTTCTTCTAAATGTTAAATCTGCATTTTAAAAAAATGCTAGCCTTTTCTTTTAGAAATTAAACCGGGTTTCTAAAATGGAGTGCTTATAAATTTATTGGCATTAATTGTGCAGGTTGTAAAAGCAGATGATTGTATTGGGGAGGAAGTAGCAAAAGTAGTGGCATCGCTTCCAAATGGAGGAGTTTTGCTTCTCGAGAATGTTCTATTTTACAAGGAGGAAGAGAAGAATGATCCTGAATTTGCAAAGAAGCTGGCATTTGTTGCAGACCTTTATGTCAATGATGCTTTTGGTACAGCCCACAGAGCACATGCATCAACAGAAGGTGTTACTAAATATCTGAAACCAGCTGTTGCTGGTTTCCTTCTGCAGAAGGTAAGTTGCTTTTTCTTACTATGTTCAGGATTTGTCCATGTTTGTATTTGTTTTGCCAAGTGGAAGTCAAAAGGTTGAAAATTTGGGCATGGGATGAAATTTGTAGTGGATGGGGCTTTTCCACCTCTTAGGTGATGGGATAGGCCTGTGTTACTATGATTTGTCTTCATATTTAAAGTTTTCATGCCTTTGAGGCTGAGCTGATTGATTAACTGATGCTTGTGAAGAATTTACAAATTAGTTGTATATATGTTTGTGTTATTCTGATCTTCTGACACTTCTGGTTCTCTTAAGAATCTTTTCTTTTTGAATTTAGTCAAGGCAAAAAATTGGTATTGGAAATTCCAATTGCTTACTGTGAAACTCTAGCATTTTGTAGGAACTTGACTACCTTGTGGGTGCTATGACTGTTCCTAAGAGACTTTTTTCTGCCATTGTGGGAGGGTCCAAGGTTTCATCCAAAATTGGAGTTATAGAGTCTTTACTGGAGAAAGTGGATATTCTCCTCCTTGGAGGAGGCATGATTTTCACTTTCTACAAAGCCCAAGGGCTTAAAGTTGGATCCTCCCTTGTTGAAGATGACAAAATTGAACTTGCCAAGACCCTGATGTAGAAAGCTAAAGATAAGGGTGTTTCTCTTTTATTGCCAACATATGTAGTAATTGCAGACAAATTTGATGCTGACGCAAACAACAAGGTTGTTTTTTACTTTGGAATTATAAACAAAGATGATATAAAACGATAAATGACTGGCCTTTTGTTTGTATTTTCAAGTGAACATATTCCTTTATTTAAAACGCTTCAATTATTTTCCTGAAGCTTAGCTATTTGTAGCAGCAAGTTTAGCTATACCTTCTCTGTTGTATGTGGTTTATAGGTTGTGCATGCTAGTGAAATTCCAGATGGATGGATGGGTCTTGATATTGGAGCAGACTCAATCAAGACATTCAGTGAATCTTTGGAAACAACTAAAACTGTTATCTGGAATGGTCCCATGGGAGTGTTTGAATTTGACAAATTTGTTGTTGTAACCGAGGTTTGTGCACTCTTGAATTCTTTGACATTGACATATAGACTATAGCTTCATGTATTTTAGGGAGTACAAATGGATTGAGATATTATTAAGACATGTATTTTTGGATGCAGTCAATTGCAAAGAAGCTTGCAGAGCTAAGTGAGAAGGGTGTGACCACAATCATTGGTGGAGGTGATTCTGTTGCTGCCGTGGAGAAAGTAGGTGTAGCTGAGAAGATGAGCCACATTTCCACTGGTGGTGGAGCAAGCTTGGAACTATTAGAAGGAAAAACCCTTCCTGGTGTCCTTGCCTTGGATGAAGCTGTTTTGGTGATAGTTTAAGCTATTTTCAGTACGATAATCTTGTCATTTTTCATCTGGAAGGAAATATTTTGGTTTCCAACGTTTCAGATGGAGCTGACACTTGGTATAAAGAGAGTGTTGAATTATCTTCAAGTCAGCAATTTTCATGTTTTTGGAGTCCTGTTCATTTGTAAAAGTTAAAAACACTTGGCAATAAAGTAGCAATTTTTGACTTGGGATTCAAGAGCTCCTGATCATATTTCTTGTGTTGGCAATTGCAAGTACTAGTTATTTGCCAAAATGATATGTTCTTTTGGAGACTTGAAACAATCTTCTTTTGTAGTATAATGTTGTTGAAAGTGGAAATAATAATCATTGTCTTTTGACATTAACTAGAAATGTAATTATTAGTCTCTCAAGAATGAAGAACTCTTGTAACTGGGGTGGAGGTTCTCATTCCTAAGCCATGAAAATTTCCAGTATAGAAATAAGTAAGAGACACCACAGAAATGCTGCAACGGTTTCTAGTTAGGAAATGCTGGTAAACATCATTTTGATGTTTTCTGACAGTTTCCTAATTTTCATGGTTGTTCCTTCCCTGTGTGGAAATTTCTAAAATAAAACACTTAACGAAATTTCACCTCATTTACTTGAAAATCTCCTGACCTATTCAATTTAACTTTCAGACTTATGGCTGAATCTAAAATATTTATTACATCAACAAACAATTGAATTTTGTCCAACCTTTTCACTAGGGAGCTCAAGAAGACATACACTGAAATGTACTTGGAGGAGATATTAATATCACAACCCTCAGGGTATCAACCGACACCGCTGAAAATTACTTTTATAACCATGGATCTCAAGAAATAATGTTGCAACTTGAAACTGCCAAAAACAATTATGTGTTAAAGTTGTTGTAGGCTACAAAACTTTTCTGATAGAAACTACAGAAAGTATAGTCTTCAAATTGAAGTTGCAGGAGGAGGATCCATATCTTCAATGAACGGATGATGATAAAATTCAAAACTATCACCATTAACTTCAAATTTTCCTTCATGTCACGGATGTGCCCAAGAGGGTAGCTGCACTTTTACATGAGGCAGAGCCACCCAAGAATTGGGAAGTTTAGATTTCATTTAACATCTCGATCAGGTAGCCTGTAATTGGATTGCCTGCACCATAAATTATGTTTCAGACTTTCATTTAGAAGAGTAATTAAAAAAAAAGTTACCATACAGTCTGCTCATTTACCTCCTTGGTTCACACCTACAGAAAAAAATTGATAATGAGCCTTTAAAAACAATAAATTATTAAATTAAGAAGGTAAAAAGTTAAAATGCAGATTGCATACCCTGAACTTGTCCCAACTCCACCTTCAGATACATCAGATCTCTTACATTTCCTACTTAGATTTGCTTGTCTTATCACTCTACAAAGCTTATTTGTTTCTGGAAGGTGTTTTTTCTTCGCAAATCCATCCATTTTACGCCTGTAAAATGCTTGACCCATTTTCAAAAGAACATTTGATTGATTGGAAGACCCTCCTTTTTCTGTGCATCTATGGTACATAGTACAAGCTAGCTTATGTGATTTCTCCATACCCTGTGTACCCCAAATTCCCAAGATTCCATATTTTGCTGCAAACCATGGCCCGTGTGCAAATAATTGATGCTGCACCATAAATTTATCTTAGAATACCAAAAAATGTACCAAAAGTAGTAAATTTATAAAAAAATATGTAAATTAGTAAGTAAAGTTCTGGTGGGATGAAAATTTGTATGCATACCATATAATGTGTCATATGGTTGTCTCCCCAAGCTTCTTTCATTGCTTTTATGAAGTCTGTAACAACTTCTTGAAAGGCTATTGCATCACCGTCCATAAATTTGTCTTTTTCCATCAACAGAAAAAGAGATGAAAGTGACCTCCAAGCACATTTCTTCTTTCTAGCTGATTCACGCCCTCCACTAGTGCGATCATCTTCTGCGTCAATTAATTGTTCATACAATCCCCAACATCCATGTCCACATTTATTTTCAAGAAAACGACGTGCCTTGACACCTGATATTGATGGCTTTGCTGGAATATTACCTCATGTGCCTGACCTCTTAATATCTTTTTCAATTTTTACATGTCCAACATTCAAGGCTGCTTTTGAAAGAACACTTTCAATTGCCTCAATTGACTTTTTACTTTCAGTTTGTGGAGTTTTATTCCATGCAGACATAATAGATAAATAGACCATCTTGTCCACAATTCTTACAAATGCATGCAAAGTGCACATGTGCACCCTAATCAATGGTATAGGAAGCACTGCGTCTATATTTGGATCAAGTTCATCACGATTAGGAGGAAGGTTTTGAGGACAGCTCAAAATACCACCTTTCCAACTTCTATCTTTTTGTTTTTTATGCATGCAATATAAGCAACTATACATTGCATTTGCACCATGAGAAACATTGTAGATACACTTGAGAGTTTTTAAATCCACTGCAAGGTGCCATTCCACAAAATATGAACCATATCCTTCCACGTATAAGTTTTCCCCTGCAGCATGTGAAGACATAATTGATGGTAAATTTGTTTTGCTGAAAACAAATTTTAAGGACTCATGGGACTCGTTGACATGGAAAATGCCCAACCAAAAAAGGTGTTCTTCAGATTGAACTTGAAAATATTTATCACTTGTCTTATCAAGGCTTGGATCTAATGCATGAGTCATTAGTGTGATTGAAACTCTTTCATATTTTTCCATGTTCACTAACTCCATCTCATCCAATTTTAGGAGAACAACCAATTTTCCACATGCCTCCTCAGTAGATATGTCGTAGTACCTCACCATTAGTCGTAATACTCGTTCTAGGTCATACCACATGTTATTGTTTCTAGTTAATGGAATAATTTCACTTGGTACTTTCTTTTTATTCTTACTTGCAACTTCATGCATAGCTTCTAAATGATATGCATTTCCCAATGAATCAACAATTTTTGTGTTTCATAATGCACGCTCTTTCATCACATGGAAAGGGCGAGGAACCACAGTTTTCTTAATACCCACATTTAACATTCCCTCTCTCAGAACTTTGAAAATACTTGCATATGCTTCCCTGCTGATCGCTCTATCATCACAAACTCCTTGAACATCTTTTACATCAATTCTTAAATTTGCAATGAATTGATTAACTACTTCTTTCCTCAAAGCATGAAATTCAGGTTGTTTGAGCATTGCTTCCATGTTACTTTTCTTCGACACTTTTTTGCACAAATCCACAAAATCAGGGCAATTTTCATCTAACATGGACCTCACCCCAAACACTCTTTTTCTATATCCACCTCCCCCCCTTTTCAAACATGCTATCGGTTTCAATTTTTTTGGTCTAATCCTCAACCAATTTTTTTTCCCTTTAACCTAGAGTGTCTCTTTTGGAGACGACGGAGATCAATTTTCAACTTCTGAATTTCTTTTACTGAGTTGGATTTCTCTTCAAGCAATGCATTCAAATGTCTTCGATTCAATACTATTATTGTTTGGTTCAATCTCATGTTTTCACAATAAACAACCATATATGACTGATTGAGATGATGTAATTTGACACTGAGGTCTTCTATTTTCTGTTCAAGGGAAATGCGGTTACCTTCTAAATTTTTACAATATCCTAGAAGACCGCTTTTTCCAAGGCATACAAATCGGCATAGTCCTGTTATTGTATTGAAATCAGGATGGGAGTTGGACACAGGGTCAACTGGATAGAGTTCTCCATTTACCCAAAGATCCATATTTTTAGCTCCACGTTCCCTTAATGCACTGTAGTCAATGTTAGGAGTCACTTTCTGATTTTTTTTATGGATAGGTGCCATATCCAGACTTAAATCTATGTGGCAAACATAGTGCTTCTTTCTTACACCATCTATTTTTGTTTGAGAGTCCTGAAAACAACCAAGATTATGAAAATTAAAACATACTAGAAAAGCCCAAAAAGATAAAATCAACTTGCAGAAGGAATAGTTAGGGAGATATTCTAAGGAAAATATAACTTTTTAGATATTGAGGCATACCTCAAATCTATCAGGCATATTGTAGAATATTTTAAATCCAGCTACATTTCTATGTTTGCATCTGAAAACAACATAAATTAAAAAACAATGAGTAGAATATAGAAAAGCAATCTGAATTTAAAATAATGCCCAACTTACTACAATAAAAGACAATACAATGTGACACCAAATTCAGCAATTAATTTAAAAAATTCTGATAATACAAACCTGGACTCAAGTTGAACATTGAACTGACCACCAACAGTCCAGTCTTCCCTGGTTCCTACCAACTTTGGATTCCCAACTTGAATTACAAAGTGTTTAATGACACGATAAAAGGGTAATCCATTGAAGCAACCACGTTCACTGCATGGCAGAAGACATACTTAGATGGTCATAAAAATCATACCTTCTCACTAAAAAAGAAATAATGCCAACCCTGAATGCTTCCAATCAAAATTTTATAAACAGATAAAACAAGTTGCAGAGATGTCTGTCCTCCATGGTTTATTTTCTGGTATACTTATCTAAAATAAAACAGCGAGAGGTAAAGCTTTTGAAAATAACAAATAGTATAGATTACAAAGGAACCATCTAAAAATACTATGTTATCTTCTGCGCTGGTTACCCTCGTTGAATTTTAACAACCAAAATATGTAAATACATGCTCTAGAACAATTTTGTAGAATTTGAAAAGCAGCTGAAATAAATGTACATAACTGGAAATGTTAATCCTATCAGGTAAAGGAAGAAGTCACAAAACAATCACGACCTGTCCATGAGGTCTCCAAACAATCAACAACATGCACAGCTTGCTCAGCTTGCTAGAGAAGGAATCAACAACCCATGGTTTAGTTAGTAAGGTCCAACAGTCACAACCTGCCCAAGAAGGGTTTTGGTATCCCCTTGCACTAGATGGTCCTTGAATCCTTATGGTATCCCTAATCCCACAAGCCTGGTGTGGCTCATGTGTGTGAAGCATTCGGCTCCCAGCTCTTGAAGTAAAGAACCTTTGCAAACATACTAATTAATCAAGGTTCCAACATGTATTTTATGGATCAAAAGTAAAAATATTATGTTAAAACCCTGAAAATGTGCACGGGTAACACAACCCCTTATTGATCCATATGAAGGAACTAACAACAATTAAAATACATTATACTGGTACATATACATTTGGAAAGAAAAAGATACTTACATTGGAGCTGGTTCTTCAGGAAACCACATATTTGGAACAGTCTCACAGAGCTCAAAGATATTTAGCATTATGCCTACTAGTGCAATCAGTGAGCACAAAATATGAGACCAATCGAAAAGGAAGAAATAAATTTGAAAGATTATGGTGACAACTCTGATTATGGTGCAATCAGTGAGCACAATGCTGGTGCTTTCTAAAGTGCAATACATTGGTCTCAAACCTTGGAGAATTTATGTTGTTTTGCAGTCATCCAAAGGGGTGGCCATAGAACTTCACATCAGGACATCCATACCACTGTGTATGCTTTATATACCATTTCCTTATATACAGTTGTCCTCACATAAAGCAGATCTGGAAAAGTTCAATTGCTCATCCCATTTGTTTTTGTGAAAGCTAGATTTGGAGTTTGACTTATTAGGTTGGTAAATGTTCATTTTTTCATCATCATTTGGTTCCCTTAAATTGTAGATAAGAACAGATCTTTTAATAAATTGTCACAAGGAAGACATTTCAAGTCCATATTGCTGCTATATTTGAGACAATTCCTTCCCTACTGCCATGTGAAAACTGTTTAAATAACCCAGATCTGCAAGTAAATGGTTCAAGTGCTCTATTGAGGAGTTAAGTGATTGTTGTGGGTCTCAATACTCTGGTTTTGTAGTCACCAAAAAGAGCATCATTTAAATCTATTTCAATCTTAGTTATATTGCTACTACACGTTTAGAAGATCATTTTCATTTAATGCAGAATTGAGAAGTTTGTTTTATTTTTTGTGCTATTCATTTTACTCAACAAATCCTAGAAATTAAGATACCACTATCAGTCAAAATTCTTAATGCCCTTCACCAAGGCCTGTGTACCATCAATTAAAATATCAAGGCCTATCAATTGAGATATCAATTAAAGAATTAAAATATCAAGGCTTATGTACTATCCAACTTTAAACTTGATACCTGAAAGATTTTAACTTCCTATATGATCATGAAAATGTCTAGTTTGTGACAGTGGAAAGTTGAACTGGTTGCCCTGAATCTCGGTGCACACAATTTGCTACCCTAGGAAGTATATTCTTTCTTCTATGGCAAGTCAATTAGATGATTGTTCCTCTTAGTGATTGACACTTGGAAAGTCTTCAATGGCTTGGAATCATGGATTATAATCTTGAAAATGTTGTTTTTCTTTAAAATTTAAATATTTGATGTATTTTTTAGCAAACCGATTCATTGAATTCAAATCAGCCGATTTATGACCGATTCATTACCGATTCCGATTCCGATTTAGAGTTGACCCCCGACCGATTCCGAGTCCGATTCCGATTTTTAAAACTATGGGTCCTTGAATCCTTATGGTATCCCTAATCCCACAAGCCTGGTGTGGCAAATGTGTGTGAAGCATTCAGCTCCCAGCTCTTGAAGTAAAGTACCTTTGCAAACATACTAATTAATCAAGGTTCCAACATGTATTTTATGGATCAAAAGTAAAAATATTATGTTAAAACCCTGAAAATGTGCAAGGGTAACACAACCACTTATTGATCCATATGAAGGAACTAACAACCCTTGAAATACATTATACTGGTACATATACATTTGGAAAGAAAAATATACTTACATTGGAGCTGCTTCTTCAGACAACCACATATTTGGAGCAGTCTCACAGAGCTCAAAGATATTTAGCATTATGGCTACTAGTGCAATCAGTGAGCACAAAAGATGAGACCAATCGAAAATGAATAAATAAATTTGAAAGATTATGGTGACAACTCTGACCTTGGTCTAGTAGAGCAGTTTGTTAAGGTATTATTGGATATTCTCTTTTCCCTTAAACAATTTGATACAATGTGGTACAAAAAAATAAAAAAAAGGGAACCAGTTTTATAAAAAATAATGAGTTATTGAAGGAGTACTGGATACTTGGTTAAGCCCAATTCAAAAGGTAGTGAAGTATCTCTTGACAAATTCATATGGAGACCCATTGAAGAACCTTGTCTATAATCTATAGACTTTGATGAATCCTTTATATACATCTAAGAGACTAATTTTATATTTGTGTTAGCCACTTCTGAATATTTGAGGAAAGATGACTCTAAAGTCTAGATTTATTTCTCACTCACTTAAAGACTAGTATTTGGTGATTGGACATGACAAGATCATACACTAAGTCATTTCAACAGTTCTGAGCAGCATTTATCTACTCTACAACAATTTGCAGTATAAAGGAAAGATTCCATGATGAAGTTCACAAATTGAGTTATGATGTTTCAGAGCCAACTTCCAAGGGTTTGAATGCCTTTTAAAGCACATTAAGAACAGGCCAAGGCTACCAATAGCAGTAATATGACAACAGATGGAAGGGATGATATCCTGGTAGAGATAACCTCACAAATAAAAAGATGAAGTAGAGTCTTAGGGGAAACAAGAACCATCAATTATCAACAACATCTGTTAAAGCAAGATCTCAGGGAGAGATGACCTTTGATGACTAGCTCGTAGAACCGTATTTGTGTGGCAGGTATAGTATTATAAGAAAATAATATCTTAACTATATGGCCCACATTCAACATTAAGGGGGGACGTTTTGATATAATGACTTGTCCTTGATGATGCCCAATAAGAAGCCTAATTATAAGGATATGGTTCTTCCATGTCCAAGGTAGGATAATCTGGAGAACAAATTTTGTTACAAAAACAATTACAATGTGCATTAGCATTGGCATATTTGTAAGAACTGTTAGAGTAATTGTAAGCCCTCAACCTATTAGTGATCAATTAAATAATTAGAGCAGTTTGGAGCAGTTTATAGTCTATCTATATGGGAACATTCTTATGGAATCTAATCATGGGAAGGCACCTTCAAGAATACAAATTTTAGTTCTTCTTCAAGTGGTTTGTTAGTGTTCTATATGTACCAAGCATGCTCATCTTACAAGCCAAATGGAAGTTGTGGGAATTCCATATGTTAAATATGTGGGTTCCAAAATCCATCCACAAGCTTATGGTTTTGAATACCTTCTTATAGAGAGGATGCATGGCAACATATTTGTTTATGCCTTGGTAAACTTGGTAACGCCTACTGGGATGTCAAAGTAAATGATGAGCATTTCAGGGATTTGTGGGAACTTCAAAAAACTAAAACTGGGGCCCTGTGGGGTCTAGTGTGTGTATTGCTAATGCTTCAGATGTAGATTCTCATATTTGTTATGACCTATAAGGTGTATTCTTGAGTTATAGGAATGTAGAGGAAAACAATATTGAGAAATTGGTAGAAGATATTCAAAGGATCTCAGATTCACACTCTTTTTCCATGGGCATGAGAAAATTGTCGAAATTCAAACTAGATGAGAAAATAGACACAGGAAAGACGAAATGCAACATGAAAACATAGATTTTAGTTAAAATGGGTGTTGATGAAGAAAAAAATTTAGGATAGAAGCCATAAGAATTACTAAGTGACCTTTCCTATCACATTTTATACAAGTCATAATTGGTGGCAGCTTGGACCCCTAAATTGTTGATTTTTAGATGACCGCAACCTCCAACTGTAACGCCATATGTGAGAATAGTTGAAGAGGAATACAAGGTATATGGATCACTAAATGGCTATTTTCATCAAAGGAATACAAAGGTGAAAAATACTAGGCCAAAGAAGAAGACAACTAAAGGACTGAATAAATCCTTTCATATTCAACAAGATTCCCATCAAATTTCGAGATCAACTTTCGGTAAACATGTGCAAATGAAGTGAACGAGAATTAGTGCACTAGAACTCAAACAATAGAGAGAAAGATGCTGCAAATGAGAAGCAAAAATTTGAATTTTGTTGGTTGTCCAATCTATTACCATTTTTGAATTCCTGAAAAGTTGCAACGGAATGCCTTTCTTGTGGCGCCTTCTTCAATTTGTATAGTTGATTGTAGACACCTTGTTTGGTGAAATACCAATCCCCTATGCAATGACGTTCTTGTGGAGCCTTCTTCGATTAGTACAGTTGATTGTAGACACCTTGCTTGGTGAAATACCAATCCCCTATGCCCGCATTGACTCTCCTAGCCAGTGCAGCTTAATCTCAGATCCTGCCATGGTGATCAAGCATCAGTCACACAAATTCACACTTCAATGTAAATTTCTCTAAGAGGGCAAATGAAAGTTTAAATAGAATAATTTGGAAAAAAAAAATTGAACATTTACCTGTGAAATCCGAGAGTTTTCATCCCATTCGCACCGAGCAACCTCTAAAATCAAAATCAAAGGATTTCCATTTGTTATTGGCACCAAGCATTTAGCTGAGGGTTTCCATTTTTTATTCGTGCCCATTTTTTCTCTCAATGGCCAAGAATCCAACAAAGCTATGCTCTCAATGGCCGAGGATCCAACACAGATATCCAGTGGAGATGGATAATCAATAACCCCAATCTTTTTAAAGCTAATACGGCGGATGGCAAATTTTTTTAAATCTCTTATGGTGGATGCTGGACAGGGTCTCGAGGAAGATCGAATGCATTTCTTGCCAGCCAGGTGGATGCATGCATTTCTTGCCGGATAGATCGAATGCATTTCTTTCCAGATCCAGGTGGATGCTGGACATGGTCTTCAGGAAGATCGCGTGCATTTCTTGCCGGAGCTAGATGAACTGAACCCAAACGCCTCATTAAATTTTATCTTTTTACATTTGGGTTGGGGAGGTTCCTGCTTATTTATGGGCCATCTTTCAATTTAATTTTGTAGAAATAGATGGTGGAAATGTGAGGCATTATGGGAAAGTGTTATGAATATATTAGCAAACATCTCAAATTACACATTTAATTTTATTATGTTACTCAAATCATTTTTATTTCATTTTGAAATATATATATTAAATTATTAAAACATTTGTTAAAAAAGAGTTAAAATAATGATCATTTATAAAAATAAATGATGTTAATCAATGTAGAATCGTTTTAGTTTGAGTTTTATTGTCTTAATAAACCAAATTTTGGCATTTAAACAAACCTTTGGCATTTAAATTTAATAAAAAATATAAATCTTGCTCTAAAGAGATAATATTTAGAACATAAAGACAAAATATCCTAATAAACCAAATTTTGTAAATTTTTCCACCAACTTTTCCTTTTACTCGGATGGCCACTAAAGCTCTTCTTCTTCAAAATATTTCTATAATTACTTCTGGTCAAACATTTCATCGAAGTTAGTTTTCATAAATTTTATTTTAATCTGAAATAAATATTTCGGGCAGCTTTGATAAAAGTGAATTAATTCTGGGCAGTTTCGATAAGAGTGAAAAGTACAATTAATATATTAAAAAATTATCTACACGGCATTATTTAATATATTTGTTGATTTCATTTTAGAAGGCCCATTTTGGGTTGAAATTTCCTCTAATGACTATCGATTCGGTGTTTGAGTTGATCCATCTGCCGATACCTTAGTGATTACTCTATCCGATGCGTGACTTTAGTGACACTTAGTGTTTTTCCTCATCGACATTGTAAAGACCAGATTCTGTCTGTCGCCCGCCGTTATGGTTTCTTATTGAACTAATCATCTGATTCTTTATTGCTTCCGCCCATCGAAGTGGATTACCTACCCGATGTTTATTTTTTTCGCTTCTGACTATTGGTAGGGTTTTTCCCATCATTTTGGTTGTGTTGTTACTATATTTTGTGGGATGGCAGAGTTTTCCCATGGGTGCTGGTCCAGTTTAGGTTTTTCTGAGATGAAGATTTTTTTCGGTTAGGATTGTGGTTTAAGTAGGACGGTGGGCTTAGAAGTTTTCTGGACCCATCCTGGGAGGTTTTCTTTGCCTTACAATTTTGTTTCCATGTATTAGCATTGTTTATAGTTCATTTTATAGAATGCATGTATTAGTGTAGTTTGTGTTTCTTTGATGGTCTAAAATATGCTATGTTCATGACAGGGTAGCTACTTCAACAAGATATATCTATAAGCCAAAATGAAAGGGAGGCAACAAGGAAAGAAGAGGATGAAGCATAGAGAAGCAAGATAAAAAACAGGACAAGCGGATTCGATAGCAGCAGAGTCTCAAAGAAAAGTTGATCACTAATCGAGATGGTCTCTCGTTATAAAAGTTCTATTAACTTTTAATGAAATGTAACGTATTGTCTAAATCATGAGCACTCACAAAGGGAAAAAATTGTGAGATTAAACGGTTGGGGGAAACAAAGGGGTCTTGCTATTTTGTTTAAATATAGGAAAATTAGAGGGAATAGAGGACTTTTTCCTAGTTAGACTTGTGAGAACATGTTGTAAGAGGAACTATTTCATTTTGCAATAGATAATTACAATTTTTCCTGTTGGAAAAAGCCTTGGTGGAATGTTCAAATGTTGTGCAATGGTTGTTGTTGAAGGGGAACTATTTCTTTTTCAGCTTTTTTCCATTAACTGTGAACTCATTCTAACTTGTTGAACCTATGTTCTTGTATGAATGCTCTCTAGTTTATTTTATGGAATTTCCACTATGAGTAATGAATTATTTTCATCACCAATGAGCTATCTTGTTGTTCATCTATCTATTCATGTTTATTTGTTTTGAAATAAAGAACAACTACCTGTGATTTTTCTTAATGCATGAACAGTAATACATTACTCATTAAATGATAATATCACTCCTTGGGGATAGTTTAGTTAGTTTTATTTTTCTTTCCTATCAATCTGCATTTTAGATAGGCACTTGCATTTCATACTTAGAACTAAAAAACTAAAAATATACATGGTGGACTAGACCGTAACTGGTAAAACCCTTTATTTTGGTTACTTGACCTATGGTAGTTGGACCGCAAACCGGACGGATTCCCCATACCAAACCGTAACGGGCTAGTTGGGAACGTTTACTCGGGAGAATCCCTTGCTGTTGTCGCCTACGATTTTCTAGGCCTGAATAGTTTTTGGCGCTAGAAGGAGGGCCACCAGTGCATGGCTAGCCGAGGAAACCCATTTCCTCAAAATTACTCCACTAGTGATAGTTCAGAAAGCAGTTTATTTCCCAATCCAATTCCTGAATAGAAGTGGAAAGAACACATGTATTCTGTGGACAACGAAGTTGTTAATGATCTGAGAAGACATACTAGGGATTATGTGAAAAGTATTGGAGGATTACCAATTATCCCTGATTTACCTAAAAGAGAGTATAACAAAAAAGACCATCCTATATTGGAAGACATAGTTTTGGTCGAAGATTTGGAAGAATTGGTAGAAATAGCCTTGCAGGAAGTTGTTTAGCCTTTGAATCAAGTGGGCCCAAACACACCTGGTTGTTCACCTGTTCATACTCCTGTTCATTTACCACCTCACTCTCCACCCAGACTCATGGCAAGCCTAAACGATAATCAGCCACCTAACCCACCAAATCCACTACCTACTTGGAAAGCGAGATCACCTTTAAACCTAACACCTCCTTTCCATGACTTACCTCAGGATTTTGAGAAAATGCTGCCGAAATTTGACCCAAGTGAAAATATTTTAGTAGATTATCACTTGCAAAGTTTCTACTTGGCCATAGAAGGACTAAAGGCTAGAGAACACAAAGATGTAGTCTACAGGATTTTTCCACATACCCTTAAAGGAGCAGTAGCCTCATGGTATTTTGGTCTTCCTACAAAGTCAATCCCAGACTGGGATACTTTTGGAAGGATACTCAAAAGTAAATATGCATCCCAAAAGACTAATGCAGCTCTCATGAAAGGACTGTGCGCTTTAAAGAAAAAAAGAAAAGAAAATGTGCATAGTTTTACCCAAAGGTTTGCTGCTTATATTAAGAATTTCTCTATAGCTGATAAGACCTCTTATAAAGTTCTGATTGAGTACTATAATTCAGCTCTAGGGCCTGATTTGGCCATGTTTGCCAAGATGAAAGTCAAACCCACATTATCAAAAACTTATGAAGAAGCTGAGAGAGTAGAAGTTGAAGGAGAGAGCACAGAAGACTATCCTGAGCAGTTGGGAGAAAAAAATTTTGGTAAGAAAGCCTTATTATTTACTAAGCCCAAGGAAGAGCAGCCACATGACTTTGAGGGGATGGTAAAAATGATATAGAAGCTATCTAACAGAATAATATATTTGGAAAAAGAAAAGGAAAGTCAGAAATATTTTAAGCCTTACTATAAGAGGAGAGAGGACAACAATCAAGATAAACCTCCTCCACATAGTCCTACAACAATGAACCTGACAGAGGAAGGTATGCATAGCTTTTGCAGTTTTCATCAACAGCCCCATTCTGAAAAAAAATTCCCTCAATGAATAAATTCGATGACATTAGTTATGAATCAGTTATTGGACTCTGAATTAATAGAATCTGACAATGAAGAAGAAAAGGATAGTAAACCCACAGAAAAACAAGAGGATGATGCTCTAGTTTAATGGGACGGTGTCTCACTTTTTGATATAGAAGAGGAAGAAACATCAGAAACAAATGTGGCAAAGAGACGTCAAGGCTTGTTAATTAAAGACAGATCAGTAATCCCGAAAATTAAGAGACTTCAAGAGAACGTAAAGAAAATTTAGAAAATCACCACAGCCAATAAAATATCAGAATTCACCATTACGAGTAAGGATCCAAAGCAAATCAGCATCCCTGCCAAGCCCATTGAAGAGAAGACTGATGATGTAAAAAGGAATCTCAAAGAGCATAAGATGGAATATGACATTGTGGAGGATATTAAGAGGGCTAAGGAAAATATCTCGCTGTTTGAAATGTGTAATATATCTTAGTAGAAAGAAAGATTGTTAAAAGCACTTGAGATTCCTAAAGAAAAGCTTCCCACTGACAATCAAACGGAAGAAGAGGAAATTGGTGAAGCAAGTGTGGGAGGTAAGCCTAAATGCAAAACTCCTCCATTTCTCCTAAATTTTGAAATTTTCAACCATAATGTACACAACTATTTAGTGGACTCAGGGGCATTAGTAAATGTTATGCCGCTTTCAGTCTACAAAAAGATAAATGGACGGCCTAAACCATCTACCTGGAAGGTTATTCAGTTAGATAGAACAAATGTGAAGGTAATTGGGGATATGGAGGATGTTTTGATTCAACTATCTTCAAATGAAAAGGTATGTTAGTGCATAGATATTTTAGTAGCAGACATACCTAAAGCTTGTGTACTTGTTTTAAGTCGGGATTGGTCAGCAAAGCTAGATGGGTATTTTGCTTAAGATTGGACACATCTGTGGTTGACTTATAAGGGAAGTCCCAATCAAATTATAGCATTAAGAGAACCCCACATGAAGCATAATGTTACTCAGCTGGAGGGTAAGAATGAACCAATGAACTCTGTATTAGGGAATTACTTCATTGAACTAGAACTGAGAAACTACCAAGCGGAAGAAGTTAGCGACACACCAGACACACAACCTGACCTCGTTTGGTTTTCATGAGTTGATGAATTTGACTGTAAAATAGTAGAATTATTCTCAGATGTAGTTGTTGATTCAAGTACAATAAAATTAGATAATTTTTGGACACTATTTTTTGATGGATCTAAAACTTTGGAAGGATCAAGAGCTGGCTGTGTCCTGATTGATCCAAATAATAACAAGCATTTTCTTTCATGTAGATTAGAGTTTGAATGTACCAATAACACAGCCGAATATGAAGCATCAGTTCAAGGACTAAGGAAAGCAATTGAATTAAAAGTAGAAAATTTGAAACTATATGGGGATTCTGAAATAATTGTAAAATAGATTCGAAAACAGATACATTGCATCTCACCTCATTTAAAAGATTATCATAATGAAGTATGGGATTTGATAAAAAAAAATTATCTATTTAATATTTTATCCATTCCTAGACTTAAGAATGCAACAACTGACTTGTTAGCTACCTCGGCTGCAGGGCTTGTGCCCACAAATAACAAGTGTCCTATTGAATCACTTTTCAGGCCTTCGGTTCCAGACATGATTACTAATCTACGAGTTTTTGATGATGATCAACAAATCTTGTAATGTTTAATGAATGATGAAACTTTCAAAGGGGCAATTATCAATGGCGAAGAACACCAGGGCAAGTGCAAGCTAATGAGGGTCACTTTTTACACGTTAGATGCAACAAAAAACTAAAAATTCAGGCATCCCTCAACTTACTTGTATTTTTTGAGATACTTACATAAAATATCTTGCTTTGAGTAACAAATATGAAATCTAGGAAATTGAATAAAATTTTTAAATATATAAGTTTTATGTAGTGATAATTTCTATACCTATGTCAAGTTTCATTTTTTCCCAACAGACACTTTTTATTTTTCACACAAATGATAAGGCATGTGTTTTTGTGGGTGCAGCCTTTGAGAGCCTAATGGTTTCAACAAACAAAAAATTGCATGCATGTATAGAATATATTGTTCTAGTGCAACACCATTTTTCAAAAATAAAATTAGTATTTCTAATTTTTTTAATAATTATCTAAGTGATCATTCCCCGAAAATGGTACGTCTTTTGTGGGTGCAACCTTTGAAGGTCTTAATGTGATAATTATGAAATGGGTTTTTTATATAATGTATATTTCATTGTCTTCTAATGCACCATAGAATTTTTATTTTTATCTATCATGATTTGAAAAAGTTATGGAAAAACACTAATAATGGTTTTTTGAGTCAAAAAGTTCGAATACAATAGAAATTGAAAAAAAATACAAAGATATAATATTTTGAAATAGAAATTGCATATTTAGAATATGCATGAGAGGTGCTATTTTTGTTTACGATTTCATCAAAAATTATTTTTCGTAGCATGTTGTAATGATTGGCTAAACACGGGCTTCTTCAAAAATTGGAAGAAATGCCTTAGTGCAACTTTCTAAGGTCTTAATGTAATAATTATGGATTGGATTTTTTTATAACATGTAGAGTTCAATGTCTCATAGTGCGACATATAATTTCTTATGAAATGGTTGAGAAAAAAATTTTATGGCATACACATAATCAGTTTTCTAAAAATCCAGTTGCATCTAAAAGGTCCTTCAACTTCATGCACTCACCCACCAGGCTGAATTAAAATTTGACAAATTCATTCCTAAAGGGATTAGGACTTTAGAGCGGATTTTTGACTTAGACAACAAGTTTAGAAGACTGGCAAATGTCAAGGCTCATAGCTCATCTTTCCAATTCGAGCTGATAAATTTTGGAACTGAAGTTAAACCCAAATATGTAAATTTGGGAAAGTGTTGCTCCCCGGCTGAAAGAAATAAGTTAATTAGTTTTTTCAAACAGTACAAAGATGTATTTTCCTAGACATATGAAGAAATTAAAACATATTATACCAATATTATACAACGCATCATTCCTATTAGATCTGGAGTCAAGACTTATCAACAACCTTTGAGGAAGATGCATCCAAAACTGGAGCTATTAATTCAGAGTGAAGTGAATAAATTATTGGATGGAAAAATTATATTCAAAGTTAGACACTCATAATGGGTTCCAAATTTGGTACTAGTAAGGAATAAATATGGAGAAATCAGATTATGTGTTGATTTCAGAAATCTAAATCGTGCTTCAGACAAAGACAACTATCCCGTCCCTTCCATGGAATAGATATTGCATATGGTTTCGGGTTCTGAGTTATTTTCATTATTAGATGGATTATTTGGCTACAATCAAGTGTTAGTAGCTAAGGAAGATAGAATTAAGACTACATTTAGAACAAAATGGGGAACTTTTGCTTACAGAAGGATGCCTTTTGGACTCATTAACGCTGGAGATACTTTCCAGAGGGATATGGATATAGATTTTTGCAGTCTAATTGGCCATAGTATTGTAGTGTGTCTCGACGATGTAACAATATTTTCAAATAAGAGAGAAGAACACGCTTTCCATTTAAAACAAATTTTCAAACGTTGTCAAAAATATGGCATCTCACTAAATCCAAGGAAATGTGTGTTTGTTGTTATAGAAGGAAATATACTAGGTCACATGGTTTCTAAAAACAAAATCTCCATAGACCCAGAAAGGATCAAAGCTACTGAATAGATCCCCTTACTCCATAACAAAAAAGGGATGCAATCATTCATGGGGACAATAAATTTCATGCGAAGGTTTGTGCTGGATTTTGCTCAAATTGTTAAACCTTTGCAGCAAATGGTGAAACAAAGTGTACAATTCAAGTGTACTAATGTAGAGAAGAATGCATTTACTAAAATAAAGACATCTATCGCTCATGCACCCTCTCTCAAAAGTCCATATTTTGAGAAGGATTTTATTTTGTACACTTTCGCTTCTGACGATTCACTAGCAGCGATGCTTACTCAGAAGGAAGATGGGGGAGATGAGTTACCCATATCATTTATGATCACTGGTCTGCAGGGAGGTGAATTGAATTACCTAGTGGTAGATAAACAAGTTTATGCAGTCTTCAAAGTGGTAAAACAATTCAGGACATACATACTTAAGAACCAAACAAAGGTAATAGTTCCACACCCAGCTGCAAGGTCTCTTTTCATACAAATGGGTAACAGATGTACAAGAATATGACCTCGAATTCAAACCAGCATGCATAGTTAAAGGACAAGGATTGTGCAAATTAATGGCTGAAGGTAAAAAAAATGAAGAAAAAGATTGGGAAAATGAAGTTGAATTACATATGATGGATGTATGTCCTCTTTTCACAGCTCCACATTCCTGGTACTGAGACCTTGTTCATTACCTTCAGGAAGGATTATTTCCATAACATTGGAATTCTAAATAGAGAAGAGCGTTGCACCTTAAATCAGCGGTATATCAGATCATTGATGGAATTTTATTTAGGAAGAATTATGATGCAGACCTTCTCAGATGCTTAGATAAAGAAGACACAAAAAAGGTCATAACATAGTTAGATGATGGGCCTGCTGGAGGCCATTTTTTTGAAGATACGATAGCCCAAAATATTCTCAGAGCCAGATAGTATTGGCCCACGCTGTTCAAGGATGCTCATGCCCATGTTAGAAACTGTGATATCTGCCAGAGGTGTGGGGGAAGACAAGCCAAGGCAGTAGGACCATTGAATCCTTTGATGATAACGGAACCATTTGAGTAGTGGGGAATTGATATCATTGGAGAAATAAAACCAAATTCTTCCTTGCAGCACAAATATATTTTAACGACAACTAACTACTTCACTAGATGGGTCGAGGCCATTCCGCTACGTAAGGTTAATGAAGATGCGGTCATGGATTTATTCCAAGACCATATTATGACCAGGCTTGTGGTTCCAATTTCCTTGGTTATCGATAATGCTACTTATTTTTCTTCTATTATATTAATTGCATTTTCTCATGAAAAATGAATTAAGTTGCATTATTCTGCCAACTACTACCCCCAAGGGAATGGTTTGGCAGAATCTACAAACAAGAATTTGATTAGGATCTTAAAAAAGACTGTGATAGAAAACTAGAGAAGTTGGCATTTATATTAAAATTTTCATATGCTAAGATATATCATGATTATTTCATTTCATTTTCATAACAAAAACATATAAATAGGATCGTTGACAGATAGACAAGCACAACCATACAAAAGGAACACAAAGATTTATCCTAGGAAAAACCTAAAGGGAAAAAAACAGCAAAATATTCCTCAATATAGATGCCCCAAAAGATAAAAGATAAAACCAAGAAGGAGATCAAAGCTTGATCCTCCTCCTTCTCCAGCTACTCTTCTCTTCTCCACTAATGCGCTACACAATTGAGAGTGTGTGTTCCAAATGAGGAGTGCTACACCTCTATTTATATTCATCCATTCACTTAATTTAACTCATCTGAGATGTAGGCTCGAGTTAGACATGTAGGATCAAGTAACCACACTGGGGTGCTAACAACCCACCTTTACAATTAGAGGATACTACCTCATGACTCTTATTAGTTCTTCCAATTGGAAGCATCGAGGTACAATGTAATACAAGTGGTTCTCCTGGTAGGACCATCAAGGACCACAAAAGATACATATAGAATATCCTTCAAAGTTACAATATTTCAACACTCCCCCTTAACGAGAAGGGTATTCTACAACAACATCAAAAACAACAAGAGTAGGAGAGAGATATAGGACATCATCAACATCATCAGGGTAACACATCTATAAATAATTGGAAGCTTTTCAACATCATGTAGTCTTCATCTTCAATCTTCAGTCTTCATCATCATTAATTCTTCATCATTTTGATCAACAACATCTTCAGCATTTTGATCTTTCAATTAGCAATGACATCTTCAGCACTTTGACCTTTCGATTAGTAGTGTCTTCAGCACTTTGAATTTTCAATTAGCAACAACATCTTCAACATTTGTGACCTTTTGATCACCAACATCTTCAACACTTTGACCTTTTGGTCAGCAACAACATCTTCAGCATTTTGACCTTTCAATCAGCAACATCTTCAGCACCTTGACCTTTTGATCAGCAACAACATCTTCAGCACTTTGGCCTTTCGACCAGCAATATCATCATCAACACTTTGACCTTTCGATCAGAAACAACATCATCATCATCATACTCTGATCTTTTGATTAGAATCATCATCATCACACTCTGATATTTTGATCAGAAACATCATCATCATACTCTTATCTTTTGATCAAAAACATCATCATCATATTTTGATATTTCGATCAGTATGTCATCATCATACTCTGATATTTCAATCACTACGTCGTCATCATCATACTCTAATATTTAGATCAGCTAGTCATCATCATCATACTTTGATCTTTCGATCAGTACGTCATCATCATACTCTAATATTTCGATTAGTACGTCATCGTCATCATACTCTGATCTTTCGATTAGTACATCATCATCATCATACTCTGATCTTTCGATCAGTACGTCATCATCATACTTTGATCTTTCGATGAGTATGTCATCATCATCATATTCTAATCTTTCGATCAGTACGTCATCAACATCATACTCTGATCTTTCGATCAGTACGGCATCATCATCATCAGCTACAACCTGCAATCCACAACTCAAAGAAAAAAAATATTTGGATCACTTTTGGACTTAAAGTCTAGGGATGATGCAATCCCACCACATTCTCGACAACCGAAGTTACCGGATTGATTACGAGAGAATCTTTCCCTATCACTTTAGGACTAAGTCCAAGGATGATGCAACTGTACCACATTCTTGAGGACCGAAGCCACCAGATTGATTACGGGAGAATCAATCCCTATCACTTTAGGACTATGTACAAGGATGATGCAATCTTACCACATTCTCGAGGACTGAAGCCACCAAATTGATTATGGGAGAATCAGTCCCTATCACTTTAGGACTATGTCCAAGGATGATGCAATCCTACCACATTCTCAAGGACCAAAGCCACTGGATTGATTACAGGAGAATCAGTCCCTATCACTTTAGGACTATGTCCAAGGATGATGCAATCCTACCACATTCTCGAGGACCAAAGCCACCGGATTGATGACGGGAGAATCAGTCCCTATCACTTTAGGATGATGTCCAAGGATGATGCAATCCTACCACATTCTCGAGGGCCGAGGTCACTGGATATATTATGGACAGATGTCTTGGGATGATACAATCCATCTTCATTCTCGAGGACCGAGGTCACTGGATCACTTATGAATAGATGTCCCAGGATGATACAATCCATCTTCATTCTCAAAGACCGAGGTCACCAGATCACTTTAGGGAGAGTTCCCAAGGATGATACAATCCCATTGCAATATCACTACTCACCCTTTCGAGGAAGGTCTTTCTGAACAACACCAAGCTTGTCTCGAAAGTGTTCGAACTTTACTCGAGACAGAGGCTTTGTTAGTACATCATCATCTAAACCATCATAATCTACATCTTCAGTATGTGAATACTGAACTATCACCATCTATATCTCCAGTATGTGAATACCAAAAGCATCATCATCTATACGTTCGGTATAGAAATACTGAAAGCATCATCATCTCTATATTCAGTATAGAAATACAGAATCACCATCATTTGCATCTATAGTATGTAAATACTGAAACATCATCTATATCTTTAGTATGGGAATACTGAAACATCATCACATGCATCTTAACTCGTATGTAGAAATACCATATTTCTATGTGTTACAACGGAACATAGGGTTCTCTGTCATCACAACTCTGGTTATCACATAGAATCATTGTAGTATCCATCTTCAGGTCAAAGAGACCTGATATCAGCTTCTGAAGCGATATGGCTTCGCAACTTAGCAGAGCAATCTGCTATGTATTTTTCTCTAGCCGTACTAAGAGAAACACTGGACTATTTCTTGCTAAACCATGAACTCATAGCCGAACCCAAACAAAATCATTTACTTAATGTGCTTTTCCTGTCTGAGATACTTCCATCCCAATCTGCATCTGTATAGCCATACAATCTGTAGTCATGGTTTCCATCATAGTATAGACCAAAGTCTATAGTCCCTTTCAGATATCTCATGACATGTTTTGTGGCTATTAGGTGAACCCAAACTAGATATGGACTGAAGGTGTTCACAACAAAACAAATGTCTAGTCTGGTATTTGTTAATTACATCAATGACCCAATAATCTATCTGTATTGAATCACATCCACTAACTCTGATGAGTCATCAGCTAACAACTTTAGGTTGGAATCCATGGGTGTGGCCATGGATTTGTATTCCAACATATCAAATCTTTTCAATATCTCTACTGCATACTTTCCCTGGTTGAGAAAGATTCCTTATGAATTTTTCCATACTTCCAGACCTAGGAAATAATGCATTAACCCAAGATCTTTCATCTAAAATTCTTCAGCGAGCTTCTTCTTGCATTCTACAGTCTGTTTCTCATTCCTTTACAGAAATAGATCATCCACATATAGTAATAGTATGACATGTTCATCTTATACAACCTTCTAAATGTTAGGATCGGCTTTACTCTTGGAAAAGCCCATGCTTGTCAGGAAACTATTTATTCTTCCATACCAAGCTCTGGGAGCTTGCTTCAGGCCATAGAGGGCCTTCTTCAACTTGCATACATGATACCATCTATCTTCAACTTCAAATCCTCGTGACTATTCGATGTAAAACTCTTCCTCAATCATACCATTAAGGAAGGCTTGTCTTTACTTCATCATGGAAGCAACTACCATCATAGTTCTAAAGGAAGTGTAACTTGCTTCATGGAGTAAGTGTCTCTTCAGAATTAATTCCCTCTTTCTTATAGAAACCTCTAGCCACAAGCCTTTCTTTACTTCTACCAACAACATATTTTATCTTACAAATCCATTTGGAGGATACCACATTCTTGCTTTCTGGTTTGAGTATTATATCCCGAACATCATTCCAGTATTATTTCATCATAACATATTCCATGAGTTCATCTTGTCAGGTCATCAACATATCCTAGTCTTCTACATTCAACCTTGAGGGTTGGAACCCACTATACTCTTGGTAAAGTCTCGATCCATCAGGAAGTTGTTCATCATGTCGTACCATGTTGAACTCAGATATCTTCTATAGTCACTCCCCCTAAAGTTGATTATCATCTTCCCTCTTAATTCTGTACAGGTGGTTCTATGCTTGATATATATTGGTCAATAGAGTATGTCATGTCATAGTCTATTCTTTCTGAGGCAAATCATGAACCTTGCTTTGTACACTTGTTCTTGTAGATCCATATGGAATATACTACGTACTTCCCTTTATGTCAAAATCATATCATATACATCATTCCCCATGATCAACTATTATTCTTTGATCATAACTTCTTTCATAGCATTCTTTTCTTCATATTGAGTTATCTCTAATACCCATGGTGGTCTTCATCCTTCGAGGTGTATCTACTGCTCTCTAAATCTATTTCTTTTGTCATGGTGTCTCTGACCCTGGGAGCTTCAGATTCATGTTATCAAATTTTCATCATTTGTTCTTCAGAACAAGTCTCATCCTTCTTTTCTTGTGGGAGGTTTTATAGGACCTTTCCTACAATTCAAATGCACTAGTTGCATGGTTAGAACTATTTCATAAAACATATGCATAACGGAAAATTATTATGCATCATGAAACTATTTATCCAATACAACATTTATCCATATCTCACAGAAAATTTCTAGATGCCTTCCATATCTACCATGACATCATTCATATTGTGCACTAAATAGGTTTGATAAGTAGCAATGGAGAGTTGTATAGCACCATGAGCTACTTACCCATCACATGCATATTAGTAGTATACAGTCATTAATGCAAACAATCTATCATCCATAACATATCAAATGAATATAATGAAATGTATAACAAAACAATACCATGAAATGACAACTGAATACTTATCTTTTATTCGTTTCATGGGTAGACTCCTTCTTGATCCATCTACTTCATCATCTTCTTCATTCATGACATCATCATTTATTATTGAAATGATAAGATGGATAAGAGGTTCTTCAAGAATTGAGTTCTTCACATTCCTTGTTGCTTGAGGGATCTTCTTTGAATGGTGAGAGTTTGATCTTCAATTGCTCCCATCTTCTTCTTCTCTTCTTATGAGTCAACTGAAAGTAATCACTTCATCCTGGCACACATTCCTCGCATGAATGAATGCCATGATCCTAGGAGGCTATTCAGGGTGGCTATCACCACTTCTGCATTCTTCACTTCTTCTTTTACTCGTTTCTTAAGGTCATCTTCTGATGTATGTTCTTTCCTTCAAATATATTGGTCAAGGAATAAAAAATCTCTTTATGTGTCTTTAGGGAAGACACTTGTGGTACAAGTTGATCCGTGACTTAATCAACAATGATCTTCTTGGCCTTGATCAAGTTCTTCTGGTGTAAGGCTTTGAGTCTCATCTCCCTTTAGAATTGGAACCTCTCTACTCATGTAGATGTCCAATTCATTTTCTTCAGAGAGATCAAATACTTCCATTCTTGGAATTCTTCAATTTCACCAAGGTTATCATCAATCTAATGTGATAGATCACTTTTAAATGAGAACCTCAAATGTAAATAGCAAAAGATTAGATCTTACCGATTTGAGGTGTTCGTCCTACTTCCATAGCTGGATGATCTAGGGTTTCTCAAAGAAACCCTAATTTTAAAAACTTGGAATCTTTCATATCTAATTGGATATAAATATAGATCTCTTCAAATGGAGCTGTCCAATGTACTCATTTTCTGAAAACAATGGAGGGAAGCTCTTGGAACAGGAAGCCCTAGTTTTCCAATTTCTTCTGCAGAAATGTGTGTCATTGTTTCTATGATAGTTCCAAAATTGATACTTCTATGTGTTTGAAATTTTTCACTGAGGTAACCTCACATGTCCTTGATCCAATAGAACATGTTTCATCAGAATTTATTTCACCAATTGGGATTTATGATCCTTCTCCCAAGGTGACCTATTACAGGACTGTTCAGAACAGAAATGTTGTATGACCTTCTACGTGTCACTGTTTCATATTATGGTTCTGAAATTCGGACCACACAAAGTACATTCTATGATATTTCTGGAACATCTTCCATAATTCTGTTTGGACCTCTATATCCCACGCTATAACAATTCTTCCCAGGTGTCCTGTTTAGAGATGAATTCTGGAAGAGGCTAGAACCCTAACTTGGAGGGATCATATCGCCCAGAATGTACCGAATATGAGGCTGAATTTTGGATACAATGTAAAAAAGGATTTTATATATGTCTTTTGAAATTTTCAGCTCCTGTACCTTCGCCAATATTAGTATATAGAGAATGTACCAAAACTTAGCAGTTTTAGTATTTAGGCTTTTTCTAGCTCGAGGTCAAACTAGGGTTTGACTTTCTCAGAGTTTCAACCAATAAAAATTCTTGATCCAGGTCTCTAAACTTCAATTTTTATGAGGAGATAAATCCTATGCCAGGCTCACTCAAAAATTCTTCTTCTACAAGAAGCCCTAATTTCCGGCACCAAAAACTGAAAATGCTCGAAATCGAATTCTGCTTCAACATAAAGATGCACCCTTCAAAGGAGAGTCAGCCTAGCCTTCTTTTGTTGATAGATTGTGGAGAAAGAATAAAAAATTAATAATCCCTAACTTATATAGCTTCACAATGTCTTCTTTAATGGTGGCTCTGATACCATGTTAAAATTTTCATATGCTAAGATAGATCATGAGTATTTCATTTCATTTTCATAACAAAAGCATATAAATAGGATCACTGAAAGATAGACAAGCACAACCATACAAAAGAAACACAAGGATTTATCCTGGGAAAACCCTAAAGGGAAAAACCCAGCAAAATCTTCCTCAATATAGATGCCCCAAAAGATAAAAGATAAAATCAACAAGGAGATCAAAGCATGATCCTCCTCCTTCTCCAGCTACTCTTCTCTTCTCCACTAATGCGCTACACAAGTGAGAGTGTGTGTTCCAAATGAGGAGCGCTACACCTCTATTTATATTCATCCATTCACTTAAGCTAACTCATCCAACATGTAGGCTCGAGTTAGACATGTAGGCTCAAGTAACCACACTGGGGTGCTAATGACCCACCTTTACAATTAGAGGGGACTACCTCATGACTATTATTAGTTCTTCCAATTAGAAGCATCTGGGTATAATGTAATACAAGTGGTTCTCTCGATAGGACCATCGGGGACCAAAAAAAGATACATATAGAATATTCTTCGAAGTTACAATATTTCTACAATTTAGCACTATCAAACGCTCTTTTGGCTGATAGGGCCACACCCAATAATTCCTTAGGTGCATCACTGTATACCCGTGTTTATGGGAAAGAGGCTATACTTCCCCCTAACATTATGCTACCATCTTCCATAATATCCCAAGAGTCTAGAGGCATAGATAATGAAATCCTGCAACTAAGAATCTATAATATTTTGAAGGTGGAAGAGTCTAGATCCAGGGCCAAAGAACGTTTTAAGCAACAACAAAAAGTAGTGAAAAGGTGGCTTGATAAGCACAAAGATGGAACAAAGGAATTTGAAGTGGGAGACTTGGTTCTTAAGTGGGATCACCCACATGATGAAAAGGGGAAGCACATGAAGTTTCAACAATTATGGGTAGGCCCTTTTTAGATTGCAGCAAAACTTGGCCCCTCAACCTATAAATTGCAAGACTTACACGGGTGGGAAGAGAACTTACCAATAAATGGTTTTTTTCTCAAACCTTATTTTTCCTTATTTTTTGTTTTTTGTTGTTGTTTTGTACATAAATAAACTGATTTGATTGTCTATTTTGATTTATTTTATTTCTATTTTGCTTTAGTTTAGATTTTGATTGATTTCAATAAAAAGAGGCAAACTTTTGGTTGCATGGAGAACATCAGAATTCTGGATTAACTAAAATCCTTGATTATAAGACTATGTACTATTGTGTTATCTAAAAGAATTTCTTCTAGTTTAAACATTTTTCGTAAATGGCTGTGAACATATTGAAATCCTACTTAATCCATGTAAAACAACTCAAGATCAAAAGGTGTGGAATACTATTTTGAGGCTCCATCCATCTCACAATTAAAATGTCCTAGGGGGTGACAGCAAAAGACCCACAAAAAGGAAGCATGGTAAACAATACATTATATATAAATGATCCCAAGTCAAGAATTGAAAGCCAAAAGGATAAGAAGAGTCAAAACTCCTAAGAAAGCAATATGTATCAAAACAAAGTACTGAATCATAGGAGTATAGGATTGCCAAAATTTCTTCTCCGTCCGTGAGCTAAAAATTAAATACCTCTCTCATAAAAAAGGATACTATGGATAGAGAAGCCTGAATAAAAAATTTAGAAAGAAAGGCATGAGGAGGATTCAAAAGGAAAAAAAGTTCAAAAGAACAAAAAAGGTGCAAAATGGCATGGGAATGAGGAACAAATGAATATTTATGTTTACCATATGTTACGATCTTGTGGTCTCCGAGTTTGAAGCTACCCGAAGAAAAAGGTAAAAATGAAACTCATCTTCCTGGCCTCGAAAGAGCTATCTTGATTTTGAAACCTTGGGTTTCATTTTCCTGAAATTGGACTGTCATCAATGATTAAAAGTAAATATATTTTCCATTTGGGAAATCTAGACATCTAGAATAATTCAACATGTTGGTTTGATTGTTCAAACAGTAAGTTACTTAAGGAAGAAGTTGTCCAGAAATCTAGGTTCACCAGGTAGTCTCCAATTGTTGCAGCTACAATGTTTTCTCAAATCTCTAAAAATTTTGGACCATCCTTTTAATTTTATCTTGCATGGATTTACTTTTGATTGACGGACTCTATTGTTTTCTGCTACAAATTTGGATCCTGTAAGGTAGATTATTGATCATTTTTGAGAAGCTGAATGAATATTTTTGTCTGCTGATGATGTTGATTCAAACTTGAAGTTTTGGTTTTTCACCATCGGAAGTTTATTGGACTGTGAATCGGGGCCATAGTCATCTATGTAACAGCCATTGTGGAAGCCTACTTATGAATGTTTCGATGGACAGTTATGATGTTCACCAATGTGCTTTATTGCATTTGTTTCTTTGGACTGTCGGCATTTTTATTTTATCACGGCCAGAGCATTAGTCTTCTGTGTAGCCTCCGTTTTGGAGGATCGGTAATGAACGTCCCAACAGATTAGGGCTAATCCTCACTAATACAGTGTTCTATTGTTGTTATTTTTTCTATCAAAAAGTTTTATAACTTCGATCGAAAGATGTAGCTTGATTACCTTCTGCCATTGCGGCTCCTAAGCCAGCTACACATCTGCCATATAAATTTTCTACTTGTTGATAGTTTGTTATGGTTTTCGCCGATATGTTTTATGTTGCCGTGGAACTCTTAGGTTGTATGGATCCCGCCATTGCAGTTGCACAATACACTATCACTTCGGCATTTGATTTGATCCATCAGCCGATACCTTAGTGATTTCGCTATCCAATGCGTGACTTCGGCAGCACTTAGTGTTTTTCCTCACCGACATTGTAAAGACCAGAGTCTGTCCATTGCCCATCGTTATGGTTTCTTATTGAACTAATCATCTGATGCTTTATTACTTCTGCCCATCGAAGTGGATTACCCACCCGATGCTTACTATTTTCACTTCTGACTGTCAGTAGGGTTTTTCCTGCCATTTTCGTTGTGCTATTACTCTATTTTGTGGAGCATGGCAGAGTTTTCCCAGGGGTGCTAGTCGAGTTTAGGTTTTTCTGAGATGAATATTTTTTTCAGTTAGGATTGTGGTTTTAGTAGGACGTTCAGTTTATAATTTTTTCGGACCCAGCCTACAAGGTTTTCTTTGCCTTCTCATTTTCTTTCAATGTATTAGCATTGTTTATAGTTCAATTTATAGAATGCATGTATTAGTGCAGTTTGTGTTACTTTGATGGTCTGAAATCTTCTATGTTCATGGCAGGGTAGCTATTGCAACAAGATATATCAAGAAGCCAAAAAAGAAGGGAGGCAACAAGGAAAGAAGAGGCTGAAGCATAGATAAGCAAGATAAAAAATAGGACCAGTGGATTCGATAGCAGCAGAGGCTCAAAGAAAAGTTGATCACTGATTGAGCTGGTCTCTCATTATAAAAGCACTATTAACTTTTAATGAAATGTAACATATTGTCTAAATCATGAGCACTCACAAAAGGACAAAATTATGAGATTAAATGGTTGGGGGAAACCTAAGGGTTTTGCTATTTTGTTTAAATATAGGAAAGTTAGAGGGAATAGAGGAATTTTTCCCAGTTATACTTGTGAGAGCATGTTGTAAGAGGAACTATTTCATTTTGCAATAGATAATTACAATTTTGCTTGTTGGAGAAAGCTTTGGTGGAATGTTCAAATGTTGTGCAATGGATGTTGTTGAAGGGGAACTATTTCGTTTTCAGATTTTGTCCATTAACTGTGAGATCGTTCTAACTTGTTGAACCTATGGTCTTGTATGAATGCTCTCTAGTTTATTTTATGGAATTTCCACTATGAGTAATGAATGCTTTTCATCAATAATGAGCTATCTTGTTCCTCATCTATCTATTCATGTTTATGTGTTTTGAAATAAGGAACAACTACCTATGATTTTTCTTAATGCATGAACAGTAATACATTACTTATTAAATGATAATCTCGATCCGCGGGGACAGTTTAGTTAGTTTTATTTTTCTTGTTGTGTGTGATTTAGATGTGAGAGAGTTAAGATGAGAGGTAAGAACCTGCGCATCACATTGTGACCGCTCCTCGTATTCTATATCAATCTGCATTTTAGATAGGCACTTGCATCTCATACTTAAAACTAAAAAATGAAAAAGATACACAGTGGACCGGGTCGTAATCGGTAAAACCATTTATTTTGGTTACTTGACCTACAGTAGCCGGACCGCAAACCAGATGGATTCCCCATACCAAACATTAACGAGCTAGTTGGGAATGTTTACTGGGGAGAATCCCTTGATGTTGTCCCCTACGATTTTCCAGGCCTTAACATGCCTCCATTTTAATAAATGGAAAGGCTGTATTCAAGCTCGAAGGAAAAATATATTCACTGCAGCATCAAACCCCAACCAAAAAACTAGTCAAAACATTGCCCTGCCACAGGATTAAAGGGTGACAAGAATTAGCTTGATGAGCAGGCTTCACATGGCCACAAATGCAACACTGGGAGCCATTTGTGTTGTAGTCACGCTTCCCTCCATCCCTTTCAAAACCTACAAGCAACAACCAAATAGGGATGAGGAGTATGCCATTACTTCCAAACTGTAAACCAAATAATGTGCATGATTAAGACTTCACGTGGGATTATCTTCACAAGCAAGCTGCAGCCTCCATGGCCATACCTCTACAAAGATCCAAACAACAAAACCCCCAAATGACAAATACATTGTACAGCTAGCGTGAGCCAAGCCTGAAGGAAGGCTATCACGATTCATGATGAGCATTAAATGCACCAGGCTGGAGTCCATTAACGTTTCAACAAACCCACTCCCATAGTCATGATTTGTTACAATGTATCAAATATCACCACCCTTCATACCATTGCTTAAAACCTGTAATATATGGTTCATACCATAAACTATGTTACCCCAAACTTTAAACATCAACGTTAAACTTAATACAAATCTTTCACTATGCTAGTATTGTCATAATACATAGTCATAGGTTGCGCTAGTTCAAAAGTTTAATACCCTTTCTTAGGATTGTAGATAAGCTTTAGTACATAGGTTTAGAGCTTAGGGTTTAATACCATAGTATTAAGGCATTTAGGCTTAAGCACCATGGCATACAAAGTATGCCATGTAAATCTCTTGGATCATCAAATCCAAAGATCTGCTCTCAAATCATTAATAACCTGCCAATAAAAGAGCATAGGAAATGTTAAAAAGAATATATAGTAAAAATATACATAGCACGAAAATATATTAATGACATCTAAAAAATGACGAAAGTAAGACCATAATGAAAAATAACTAATGTATAAGAAATTTAGCTATAATGGATAAATTGACGTTAATGACACTTACCAAGTTTGAAAAACCAAGTCGATAGGCAATGTAATAACTAGCATCAAGTAATTTATGACCAAGGATTTCAACACATTATACATTCCATTCCATCGTAAGTAATGAACTACCTAAGTAAAATAGAAATGTTCCTTAGTTCGATTGAAATAAGTAAGCTTATGTAACAAAGTAATACCTTACCTCTCAGATCATCATGGGAGAACTAGTCCTGCCACTCCACCACTTTATTCCCTTCAACAAAGTTAAGTTAGTTTATACTTAATAAGTAGAGTACACATGTGCAGAAGTAAAACAATGAACTACATAATTCATTAACTCGCCGACAGTAATAACTAAGATGTACAAATAGTTTAAATAACAAAATTAAGACATAAGAAGTAAACAAACTAATAATCATTGAATGTATAAGAAGTTAACAAGACAGTATGAGTAGTGTCTGAAGAGATCGAAAGTTAAGTAGCACATGTAATTCCGCAGGAGTAATACTGATCCTCTTTGGGTAGCCTTTTACTAGCATATATTTTTATTTTTATTTTCAATTTTTAGGGACATTACGACATTACATTCAATTGGTAAGGCATAGAACAATACTTATAGTCATCGATATTGAATCATTTCAGAATATCTAAAGCATATTTTGGTTGGGAAATAAATATACCATCATCTATTTGAAAAAAATTGATGCCCAAGAAGAAACGTAATAAACCAAGATAAGTCATTTCAAAGGTATTTACAATTTATTTCTTCAAACCCAAAATAAGATTGACATTATTTCTAGTTATGACTAAATCATCAACATACAATTCCATAATAAAAGTATCACCATGAACATGTAATACATAGATACTGTAATTAGATTCACAAAATTTCTTACATTGATAAAGAAAATAATTAATATTTTCACACCAAGCATGAGGTTCTTGTTTCAAACAATACAACAACTTTTTATGTCAACAAACAATACCACAATCTATACAAAACTAGCAGGTTGTTCCATAAAACTTTATTGAGAAAAATATCCACGTGGAAAGGAAAATTTAACAACCATTTGATTAATTTTCCACCCAAAATTAGAAGAAAGGGTAAGAAGTAGTTAAATAGAGTTCATCTTTGCAACAGGAGAAAAGGTTTCAGTGTTTTCGATATCTTCTTGATGAAAAAATCCGTTCTCTACAAGATGAGGATTATGACATTCAACAACATGATCGTAATTAAGTTGTTCTTATAGGCCCATCAACACTTCGAGACATTCTTTCCTTCCAGTTGAGGAATGAGATCCTAACTTTGATTCTTCTTCAAAGAATCAATTTAATTTATCATAGAGTTTTCCCATTCAAGAACTCCTTGAGCATCAACATAAGTGTCAAAATCACAAGTTTTAAGAACATGTTTCATCAATGCAACAATTCCCTATTGTTTATGACTATAATTCTGCTGACCAATACTAGCATATCTAGCATATAATATATCAAATTCAATTATTTTAGCAACATGCCAAGGTAGACAAGTCAATCGTGATTTAGGTTGGTGATTGTAAGACAATTGAGTTGGTATGTTGATATCTTAAGTCATGGTAGACTAACTCCCCATTGCATAAGGAGTAGGATTCATTGGTCTGGTCTAATCTCCAAAGAAAGGTTAACCTGATCCAAATTATTGAAGAATATAAAATAGGTCATTGTGCAATAGTCAAGAGGAGGAATTCCATAATTTATTACTTGAAATATTCTTATCAAATATCATTTATTGTTTGAAAGGTTCAAATAGTTGATATGTTTTTTATTAATCACAATAGCTCATATGATGCAATCATGACTCTTTGAATCCAATTTCTTCCTATAGTTGTAACTGATACATTCCCAAGCAATACATTCAAAGTTTCTATGGTGTTTGACAAAGGGTTTCTTTTTGTTCCACTTCTTGAGTGGAGTAATGTCCCTTAAAGCTTTAGAAAGAACAATTTTTAGGAGATAGTTTGAATAGTAAACAACTTCTTCCCAAAATTTAGTCGAGGTATCTTTGGTTTATAGTAGGAATCGGTAAATATATACCAAATTCCTATTCTTCCTCTATTTGAATCCATTACGCTAAAGAGTTTGAGGGACAAATATTTTTCGAGAAATTCCATTTTGGAAGAGATACTCTTCAAACAATCGACTCATATATTCTCCACCATTTTCTATTATCAATCATTTGATAGGCTAATGGAATTTATTTTCATTTAATGCCCTACATTCCTCGAATATTTCAAATATATGAATCTTATTCTTCAAGAAATATACCTAAGAAAAACTATAGAAATCATCGAGAAAGGTCAAAATATACTTCACACATACTAATGAGGGTTTGTTCATGCAACATGGATCACTACAAACAAGTTCGACTCGGTCATGTGCACATAATGCTTTCTCTGAATCAAAGTGTTCCCGATGATGATTTTGAAGAAAAAATTGAATCCAAACTCCATCGGATAAAATACTATTTCGGATACCAATATTCATATATTCTTTGTTACTATAATCTTGAAATTTTGAAAGTTCAAATTGTTGATGTATTTGTAACTTCATAATGTATTCATCTATGTATCTTATGTATTGTAACCTGATGTTTATCCAGGATGTATCTATAATGTAATTGAGTCATGTTTTCATGCCCCGATGTTCCAATCGGGAGAATCAATGATGTAAACAAGTCATGTCAAGTCATAGTGTGTAACCCTCCGATTGTCTAAGGGTTAAAGTCCTCGCAGTTCCAAGGAACTAGGGTTATTAGACTCTCCTAGTAGAGGTCAGCCCTGGTACGATTTTAGTCATGTCAGGATTAGTATAAATAGAGAACCAGAGTCTCTATTTATCACAAAACTCATCCACACTCAAGTGTAGCACATAGTTGAGGAAGGAGAAGACACTGGGGCTAGATAAGAAGAAGATTACTACTATGGGGAGATCACTTACTGTTTTGGGGATTTTACTGTTTTGGTTTTGATTCTATCTCTGAGGAAGTTGTGAGGTTTTCTCCATTTATGGTTTCCCAGGGGATAAACACTGTGTTTATTGTCTCTTGTGTTTGATTGTTGTGCTTGTTATTCTCTTTGTAAAGATCTTAATATAATGCTAGCTTAATGATGAAATTCTAACATGGTATCAGAGCTAATTTGAGAAGAAGACACTGTGCAGTTTTGGGAACTAGGGATTCCTAGTTTGTGGATCTTACTCCATATATTTTCAGCAAAAGTAAGGTGGAATAACTCTCCTCCTTATAGCGCATCTTTCTGTCGAAGCAGAATCCAATTCTGAGGTTTTTTAGTTTTGGACCCAACACTACCGCCGGAAATTAGGGATTTTCACAAAAGAATAATTTTTCAATGAGCCCAAGCTTGGATTGATCTCCTCCCCAAAATCAAAGTTAGGGATAAATTTCAAGGCATTTGGGTGAACAGATCTCTAGAAAAGAAAAACCCTAATTTGCTACTGAACCAACACTACAGGATTTCAGCTCAAGTTTCAGATCCGACATCTTGAAATTGGTAAGATCTAACTCCTCTATATTTCCATTTTAGGTTCTCAGATAAGATGTCTCATCATACCAAGCTTGATGAAAAGCTTGAGGGAGCTGATAACTTCTAAGCTTGGAAGTATAGGATCTCCCTGGTCCTAGAAGAGAATGAGTTGGAATCCTATATCAATGAGGAGGTTCCAATTCCAGAGGGAGATGAGGCTAAGGCATTGCATAAGAAGAAGTTGGTTATGTCAAAGAGAATCATTTCTAATTCTATCAAGGATCATCTCATACCACAGGTGTCCTCCCTCAAGACACTTAAAGCTATGTTTGATGCCCTAACCAAACTGTTTGAAGGGAAAAACATAAACAGGAAGATGATATTGAGAAACCAATTGAAGAATGTGAAGATCCGGAATGATGAGACTATTCAGTCTTACTTTACAAGGGTTTCTCAGATCAAAGAGTAGCTAGAAGCAGTAGATGAAGAAGTGGAAAATTCAAAAATTGTGATGATCACCTTGAATGGTATCCCTAGATAATGGGACTCTTTCATTCAAGGAATCTGTGCTAGAAAGAAGTTAGTCAAGTTCAACAGGCTATGGAAGAATGCTCTCAAGAAGAAGCTAGGATAGCAGCTTGAGAAGAGAATATGGGTAGTGAAGATCAAGCCCTCATAGTTAACTCCAAGAAAAACAGGAGGAGAAATTATCACTCCAAAGGTAAGACCTCACACTCTAGAAAAGATCTAAATACCATTAGATGTTTCACATGTGATGAGAAAGGTCACATATCCAAATTATTCCCTAACAAAAGAAATCTAAGGAAGAATGGAAACAAGAGAAGACATCATGCCCATGTTGCAGAGGATGATGAACCTTCCACAAAAAGAATCAGACAAGAGAGTGATGACTCTTCAAGTGAGGATGAATATGTTCTAATATCCGCTCTCACGGGAACCTCCTCTCCATGTCTGCATTGGATGCAAAATGAATAAGGGTTTATTTTGTAGATGGCCAAGTTCTTATGTGGCCAAAAGGAAAGACTTTTTACGATGCAATTGTGATCGGAGAACAAGAAGGAGGCATATACAAGTTAAAGGGCCAACCAGATCAAGCTTTGGTTCACGACACAATACAACCAAATGAACTATGGCATAGAAGGCTTGCACATGTGCATTACAGAGCACTAGCACTTGCAAGCAAAGTTGTTGAAGGTATTCAAGAAATAGAAACAAAACATTAAGGGGTCTGCAAAGAATGTGCGAAAGGAAAGAATACAAAGAAGCCATTTACAAGTAGAAAAACTAAAGCAAAAGGAATCTTGGAAATCATCCACTCCGATGTATGTGGACCAATGTCATCAAGCTCACTAAGCAGGTATGTGTACTATGTTTCTTTTATTGATGAATTTTCTAGTAAGACATGGATTTACTTCATGAAGAATAAATATGAAGTGTTTATAAAGTTCAAGCAATTCAAAGCCTTGATCAAGAACCAAACTGAAAACAAGATCAAGACTTTTTTATTAGACAATGGTGGAGAATTCACTTCAAATGAGTTCAAGGAACTATGTAAGGACTCAAGGATTAAGAGGGAGTTGTCCACTCCTTACAATCCACAACAGAATGGGGTTGTAGAGAGGAATAATAGAACCATCATGGAAGCTGCAAGAGCTATGCTTCATGATCAAGATCTTCCTATGCACCTTTGGGAAGAAGCAGCCAGAATAGCAATGTATGTACAGAACCATACTCCACACAAGTACTCGAGAACAAGACTCCAGAAGAAGTCTTCTCTGGTAAGAAACCAAAAGTCAACCATCTCAGAATATTTGGCTGTCCTGTGTACATACACATTCGAAAAGAAAAGAGAACAAAATTATATCCTTCAAGAAAGAAGGGTATATTTGTGGGATACTCTAAAAGCTCGAAGGATTATAGAATATACTTCCAAGGATTCAAAAAGACTAACATCAGTAGGGATGTAACATTTGACGAAGATTCAGCCTACATCAAATCCAGAAAGAAACCTGCTGAAGAACCTAAAGAAGCAAAAGCTCCCAGAATTCATGATACAATCATGAACGAAGAAACTCAAGAAGAAGATCGAGAATTTGAAGAACCACAAAGACCTATAGATCCACCATAGGAGAAGAATCCTCACAAGAGGAAACCTACTTGGGTATGAGAGATTATCCAAGTTGCGAAAAGATATGTGGTTCTAGAAGAGAATCTCAAAGAAAGAAAGAGGACCAGATCTTGTTCTAGTTATGTAGCTTTACTATCTAACTTCATTGATAAAGAACCTTTCGAGTATGAAGAAGTAGTAGAATGAAAAGAATGGAAGGATGCGATGATTGAAGAGTATCAATCGATCATGAAGAGTGATGTTTGGGATGTTGTCCCAAGACCATAAGGGAAGTCAGTAGTAACTTCCAAATGGATCTTCAAGATCAAGCATGCTGCAGACGGTAGCATTCAAAATTATAAGGCAATATTTGTGGCTCGGGCTTTCTCCCATAAAGAAGTTATAGACTATGAAGAAACCTTTGCACCTGTAGCCAGATACACTTCCATCAGATCAGTACTTGCTCTAGCTACAGTGATGAAATGGAAGATACACCAAATGGATGTTACGAATGCTTTCTTGAATGGCATAGTAGAAGAGGAAGTGTATGTGGAACAACCACTTGGTTTTGAGACACATGACAGGGAGTCTCATGTGTGTATACTAAAGAAATCCATGTATGGTTTGGAACAAGCACCCAGGACATGGTACAACAGAATTGATAGCTTTCCATCCAGTTTGGTATTTACCAAGAGTAAAGAAGATTCCAACCTTTACTACAAGGTGGAAGGTGGCAACCCGGTGATACTTCTACTATATGTAGATGATCTGTGTGTGACAGGTATGGATGGGTTGATTGCTGATTCGAAGAGAAAGCTTGCTGCTGAGTTTGAGATGAAGGACATGGGAATGATGCATTATTTCCTAGGTATGGAGGTGTGGCAGACTACATATGGAATCTTTCTTGGACAAGGAAAGTATGCAATAGAGATCCCGAAGAGATTTGGGATGATGGACTGCAAGGAATTGACCACACCTATGGAATAAAACCTGAAGCTATTGAGTGATTCTTCATCAAAGACAGTTGATGTCACAATGTATCGTTAGATGATTGGGTCCTTGATGTACCTGATGAACACGAGACTAGATATTTGCTTTGTTGTGAACACCTTGAGCCAATACTTGACAGATCCGAGATATGTTCACTTGACTACTACAAAGCATATTCTAAGGTACCTGAAGGGTATGATTGATTATGGGCTCAAGTATAAGGCTGAACAAAGGATTAACCTGGAGGGTTATGTTGATTTAGATTGGGCAGGAAGTGCCATTGATAGGAAGAGCACTTTAGGGTGTTGCTTCAGTATGGGATCAGGTGTGATCTCATGGTTTAGCAGGAAGCAATCCTGTGTGGCACTAAGTAGAGCTTAAGTAGAGTATGTTGCAGCCTGTTCAGCTAGTTGTGAGGCAGTATGGCTGAGGAAGCTACTGTCTGATTTGTTTGATCTCCAGTTCGATGCTAATTCTATATACTGTGACAACCAAAGCTATGTAAAGTTGTCAGAGAATCCAGTATTCCATGAGAAGTCGAAGCATATTGAGATCAAGTATCACTATATCAGGGATATGGTGTAGAGAGGAGCAGTGAAGCTCTAGTATGTTGTGACGGATGAACAGATAGTAGATGTGTTGACTAATCCATTAGCTAAGGTGAAGTTTGAGTACTTTAGGGAGAAGCTTGGTGTTCTCCACATCGAGGTTCCTCCCAAGAGGAGGTGATGTTTCCATGCCATGCCATTGTGACATGGTGAGAGGATTGGTTCCTTCCATGATCAGATGTAAGTGTTGTGCCATTTCAACATGGTGAGAGGATTGGTTCCTTCCATTTTTAGGTATATGCTGATGCTACATCCATCATGAAAAAGGGTTGTCTCTATGAAGGATCATCTAGTATGAAAAAGGACTAGCTCTGAGTAGCTTCCACATCTGATATGAAAAAGGACTAGCTCTATGGTGCCTCATCTGGTATGAAAAAGGACCAGCTCTATGATGCCCTACCTAGTATGAAAAAGGACTAGCTCTGGAAAGGCTCATCTAGTATGAAAAAGGACTAGCTTTGAGTAGCTTCCACATCTTGTATGAAAAAGGACCAGCTCTGTGATGCCTCATCTGGTATGAAAAAGGACCAGCTCTGTGATTCCCTACCTAGTATGAAAAAGGACTAGCTCTGGGAAGGCTCGTCTAGTATGAAAAATGACTAGCTTTGAGTAGCTAGCACATCTGGTATGAAAAAGGACCAGCTCTGTGATGCCCTACATAGTATGAAAAAGGACTAGCTCTGGGAAGGCTCATCTAGTATGAAAAAGGACTAGCTCTGAGTAGCTACCTCATCTGGTATGAAAAAGGACCAGCTCTGAGATGATACATCCAGTATGAAAAAGGACTGGTTCTATAGAGGTTTCTATGATGAGAAGAATCAAGAGATAGCACCTGTGATGATGCCTAGTTATGATCCAGATTGAGTGATGATCATCTAGATCCAGTGATGATGATCTAGCAATGATGATCGAGATCTAGTGATGATAGAGAATGATGATCCATATCGAGTGATGATCTATACATTAGAGGAAATTTCAACTCAAAATGGGCCTCCTAAAATGAACTACTAAAATAATAGTTAAAATAATAAAATAATATTTATTAATTTTGGAAGAAGAAAAGAAAAAACTACTTTTTTGTTTGTATTTTTGACATATCTCCCCGTGTTTTTACTCAAACTTCGATCAGGATAGCTCGTTGGATGCAGAATTAAATTCCGCATCCAACAAGTACCCACTTGGCATACTTTTGACGGACCCCGCTACCCCAAAAACAAGAAATACCTGAAAAAATGAAATGATGATGTCAGCATTCCATTTTTTCAATTATTTCTTGTTTTTGGGGTAGCGGGGTCCGTCAAAAGTATGCCAAGTGGGTACTCGTTGGATGCGTAATTTAATTCCGCATCCAGTGAGCTCTCCCAATCGAAATTTGAGTAAAAACACAGGGAGATATGTCAAAAATACAAACAAAAAAAGTAGTTTTTTTTATGATACATATCCCCAAATTTATATTAAAAAAGTGTTTAAGACCTATACGGTATTTCAAATTTAAAGAAATTTCATTGGCTAACAGATGATGACATGGAATTTGAATAAAAGTTAAAAGGCCCATTTTGAGTTGAAATTTCCTCTAATGTCTAGTGATGATGCCTCATGATGATCTAGATCCAGTGATGATCCAAATCTAGTGATGATGTCCCATGATGATCCAGATCGAGAGATGATCCAGATCCGATGACTTGAAGATGAAGATAACTTGAAGACTCAAAAGACCTAAGATGTAGATGACAAGATGATCTAGTTGATATAGAGAAGAACACTAGTGCATAAAATTGTGTCGGAAGAATACCTTCCTAGTTAAGAGGGACTATTGATATATTTGTAACTTCGGAATGTATTCATCTATGTATCTTATGTATTGTAACCCAATGTTTATCCAGGATGTATCTATAATGTAATTGAATCATGTTGTCATGCCGAGATGTTCCAATAGGGAGAATCAATAATGTAAACAAGTCATGTCAAGTCATAGTGTGTAACCCTTCGATTGTCTAAGGGTTAAGGTCCCCGCAGTTCCGGGGCACTAGGGTTATTAGACTCTCCTAGTACAGGTCGTCCTTGGTAGGGTTTTAGTCATGTTGGGATTAGTATAAATAGAGAACTGGAGTCTTTATTTATCACACAACTCATCCACACTCAAGTGTAGCACATAGTTGATGAAGGAGAAGACACTGGGGCTATATAAGAAGAAGATTACTGCTATCGAGAGATCACTTACTGTTTTGGGGATTTTACTATTTTGGTGTTGATTCTATCTCTGAGGAAGTTGTGGGGTTTTCTCCATTTATGGTTTCCCCGAGGATAAACATTGTGATCATTGTCTCTCGTGTTTGATTGATTTGCTTGTTATTCTCTCATTAAAGATCCTAATATAATGCTAGGTTAATGATGAAATTCTAACACAAATGTCCAAGTCGTTGATCCAAAATTTGACTTATGTCATTGGTATGGGAAATGATTGCATTCAATCTGGTAGTCCTAGGAGAGTCATAAAACTTGTAAATACCTTCTTTAAGATATAGATATATTGAAGTAATATTTCCCCCCCAATACTTAGATCCTTTACTATGAAGTGATCTAAACAAAACTCAACAATATTCTTAGTCTATCTATGTTGACCAATCAACAACAAATTTGTGCTCTAACTAGGAAAATGATAGACATTCAGGTATTCAACCATTCTAACATTCAACATTATCACTTCCAAAAACCATTAGAGCATAATCATTAGGTAAATAAATATTTTGTTCTCAAGCTCCACTCAAGGAAGAGAACAAATAAGCATATTTATCCATATTATGAGTACAACCACTACTATCCATTATGTCTGAGTGGTATGGGAATGTAATGCATGGTTAGTGTTAGTAGAGAAGTTAACTTTTTCAATAGTTTGATTTATTGACTAACCAGTCAACACACTTTCCACAATGTACTTGATCTTTTCCTGCAACTCCTCCATCTCCTTCCAACATGTTTTCTAGACATGCACTACCTTTCCACAATAGAAACATGTTTTCTTATTTCAATCCTTCTTCACTGATGAAAAATATTTGGTATTTCCTTTAGTAGGTTGGTTTATACATTCTGGTAGATTATACAACCATCCAAATTGGCCTTTCCTTTAATTAAGTGATACTGGTGTTTTCTACCAAGCCTCCCTTCTTCAAGAAAGTTTTGTTTGTTTTTAACGAACTTATCATAGAAGATGTAAAAGGTTAATTCCTTACCATATTTCTTGTGTGACATCCAATTGGAGTTAAATGAGGAGAATAGGACATCATAAGGTGTCCTAAAATTTATCATGGCCATTTCAATGAGTTTTTCATCCTTTTTCAGAAAACCCTTACCACATTTGCTAAATTTCAACTATTGTTCCTTAATGCGAGCTAAATAGTTCTCAATCCTTTCAAAGGAATGAGGGTCTAGAGAGATGTTGGACCTAGGAAAATATCAAGATAGATAACCATAATAATTCTTGGAAAAATGAATATTCTTATTGCAATAAAAGTAAATACTGGAATGGAAGAAATCACGACGAAAGAGGAAGAAAGCAGGTCGAGATGAGGAGTTCGACCGAATTTTGGTAAAAATCTAGTTAAGCTAATAGTTTGTTTTGGGGAATAAATCATGATTGTAAGCTGGGTCAATAGTGCCTATTTTTAGATGTAATGGAACTGGTAAAATTAGAAAGACAACCAGTCAAGAAATAGTTGAAATTCAGTCCACGATTAAATTAAGAAGTGAAAAATATTATAAAAGATTCAATCTAAGCTGTGTGCGGATGACCAAGGGAAGAAAGCAAGAGTTGTAAAAGCATAAAAGCATCAATCTAGGTTATGTACAGATCATGATATCGTCTATTCACAGAGAGAAAAATACCTAAAATAGAGAGAATGAGATGAGAGAAGAATACATGAATTGTAAATAATATAAAAAGAAGAGCATGCAAGATGAGTGCGCAGACAAAAGATGATAAACCATTTGTCATTCCAGATAAAGAGCATCTTTGTGGTTTTTCCTGGATAGGTTTCCATGGTCAATTTTGTGTTTATATTTCATTAATCTTTGTTTCTATGTAAAATGAATATATGTTGCGAATGAGCTAGTATGAATGTGTTGATTCAATATGTTGTGAATGAACTTGTCTATATATGTCACACATCTAATGATATGATCATATGGAATATTAGTTAATGATAATATTTATTTTACATATTTTTCTATATGTCGATGGATCAATAGGTTATATTCTGAAAATAATGTATGAAATAGAGGTATCTTCCTAGTTTCGGTCAAGTTTCTTGATAGCGTTGTAATAAGGAAGTCCCCCTCATAAATGCAGAAACCTAGATCTTGGGGTTCCCAATAATATCACTCGAGTGACACTTTAATTTCGTCGAAGGTGTTGCTGATGAATATCCCTATTGTTAGTTCGATATATGGGGATTTTTTGATGAACAAGGACCTAAACATGGGTCAATAGAAATCATGCCAACAAATGGTTTCATTGCTAGACCTGAATCATTATATAGGGATATGTTTTGGCACCCAAGGAAACCTGAAATTCATTATTGGGTTTATTATTAGGCACTATAATTTGCACGAAAATAAAGTAGAGGGTCACTACTGATCCAGACATAATGGTTGGAATGATACCTTTACATATAAATTAATGGTATTTTCTTTATTGAAATTTCCATTGTATTGCATGAGTGTTTGTCGAAGCTAACGACCGAGAAGAAACCAATTTTAGGGTGGAGAACCTATAAAGTACAGTCCTCAGTTAATCCATTGGTTGAAGAGAACTAGTAATCCTATATCAATGTATTTCGACTTCTGGGGTGATATTATTTTCAAGGGATATATCACATAAATTATAGTCAACATGATAAAGTCATACAATGAAACAAAAAGAGAATTGTTCTAAGAACGTAGGGGAAATTATGTTAAATGTTTGAAGTTATGGATTAAGATCTTGGATTCCAATAAGTAAATATTTTTGTGCAGAGAACTAGGGTAATGTCATAAGAAATATTCCAATAAGAATGGAGGAGAATAAATGGATATGTCTTTGGTTGATAATGAGACTGAGCAAGAAGGTGGTGTCTTGAGAAGTTGAAGAATATTTTGGCCAAGAAATAGAAGAAGTTCTGTGACCAATCGAGGAAGTTGCAGTGCGACTGAAAGAGTGAAATATAAATTGGTGCCACATCTCGACGGAGAGGCTTACAACAAAGATGAAGATTATCCTATTATATCTAAAGAAGAAGAAGAAGAAGAAGACGTACAAAATCTAAAGCAATAACATGTCATAGACGTTACCCCATGTACATCTACAAGACCTGAGGTAATATCTACAAACACATTAGGCAATGGTTTTGTCAATAATAATAACAATATCAGTGGAAATAACAGTCAAGGAACTTGTGCTATTAGAATTATTAATGTAGAAATACCAATACTAAATATAATAGTTGGAAATGATATAAATATATCGATATTTAATGAAAATGGGTTAGAGGACCCTTAGAAGTATTTATTTCTATGTGAAACCATATGGACCATGTGAGAGGTCGAAGATGAGGCCTTAAATAAATCCCAAGTGATCACCACCTTTAGAGGTCGTTGCTTGACAGGTACATGAAATTATCTATGATCCGAGTAGGAACTGGCATTAGAAGAAATTAGATCAAATCCAAATAGGATTGATAGATTATTTTAAGAAGAATAAATGTGAGTCATGATGAATTACAGAAATAAAAGATATTAAATAGTTTCCTACGGATTTTGTTTGGGACTTAGACCAAAGATTCAAAATTTTGATGGATAAAATAAATTTTCAGATGTTGTATGTCTAATAGAAATAATGGTTTATTTCGGTGTTGTTACCACATATATGTATTCCTCTAAAGCAACTGAATATTATATCATGAAGAAAGGCTATTGAGATTTCTATGAAATTGGAGGCTTCACCGGTCAAAGATACTGGTGTAGGAATGATGCAAATACAATCGTAGCTTGCTAATATCACATTGCAATTGCATGATATAAATAAATGTAAATAAATACATGAGGAACTATGTTGTAACTGATTTAGAACTGAATTCCACCATAAATATTCATATCCATCCTTCACAAACAATCTTGCATCAAACACAATGAATCCAATAAATACACAAGGGATTCATTTGTGTAGAATTTGTTAAAATAGAGGACATCAGTCAGAAGAATGTTTCTATTTACATAAAATATTAATTCCACCATCCGATCAATATTTAAAATTTTGTTGATTAGTAGGACATGATGAGAAATATAGTAGAGCATATCAATTACTAGATGAGAAGACATTCGACACATACATGATGAATAATGATGAACATATGCAAGTTGAGCGAGTTCAGGCATAATTTCCTCAGGCCCAATTTCCTTAGGAAAAATTTCCTCAAAGGCGATACACACAGGAACCATACCCTCAACCTAGAGGAGGTGGATTTTTTAGAGGCCAAGGACGAGAAGGAGGATTTGCGAATGGAAGAGGCCAAGTCATTTGTTATAATTGTGGACAACCTAGACATTTTGTCATAGATTGCACTAATCCTATAATGACATGCTCACAATATAAAGCACTAGATCACATTGTTGAATAATGTCAATAGTTGATTGCTAAGTGGTAGGAAAGAGACTAGGAATTAGAACCAGCCACCGAATGCTAATCCAAACCTACAAAATATTTATGTTGAACAAAGGGAACCTAATATTGATGTCATGACAAGAAGAGGTGTTCTGATTGGGGCAGATCAATAAGAACCATATGGAAAATCAAGAGTGCAACTGCAACTACAAAAGAATATTTTCTTTGATATCTAGAAGGAAAAATAAGTATTGTCGGATGTTCGACATGAGTTCATCAATGGAAATCAAGAGTCGACTTCTGTTGATGTACCAAGTGAAGCACCAATGTTGGACATGTCTCAAAGATTCAAATAATTATTTCAAAAGAATACAAAAACAAAATTTATTAAAATGAAAGAATTATTTAAAAGTTGTTTAGAATTAATAACAGATAAAGATGTTGTAGAAAAACCAATGGCCTTTTTAGGAGAACCTCAAGTAGACGTGTGACTAGAAAGGAGGGTTACCCATAATGGGAAAAGATTGAAAACTGGTCGTGAACTAAGAATGATTGCTCAAATAGGGGAATATGACATGGACTATATTATTCTAGAATTGGTTTCTAATGTTAACATCCTTAATAGAAAAAAATGGGAAAGTATGGTAAATCCAAGACTACTGTTGTGTTTTGCTCGGTTAATATTATCCAATTAGTCGAAGGTGTTACCTATTGGTTGACGAATACATGTTTTGGTCAATATAGGAGGAATCAACACATATGCATATTTTGAAGTGATATATATTTCTGATTATACAAATGCATATCTCACGCTTCTGGGGATCAATTCGGACATGGATAACCAAACTATTATCAATTTTAAGAAGAGGATATTAAAATACAAATATGAAGAGCTAAGGGTGGTCACACCACTTGATCCTATAAAAGACCAGAGGTATGTCAAGAAGGAAAACAATGAAGGACAATATGGATATATTCACCATGTCTACAATATTACCTCTATAATTTTTGATTATGTGAATCTAACAACCATTGGAAAGCTTAGTTGGTGAAGTGTTAGTTGCTGGTCATTACATTTAGGAGAATCTTTAGAGAATTGGAAGAACCAACTCCATGAAGAATCAATGTGATAGGTAGTTACTGAGGTATGTGATATTCTTACATATTTAGATTTTCCTAACCTAGAATATTTTTTGACAAATTTTCAGGAGAAAGTAATAAAAGCTCACCATTTGTTATCTCTGGCCTTTGCATTGAAGGCTATACCTGCAAGATGGGGGGTCGCACACAAGTAAACTATTTCAGAATGACCTCAATGCTGAAGGCTATTGGAAGTCCAATTTCAAGAAAAAAAATCTATAATGGTATGAAATATACAAGACTCACTAATACAGTCGAACATATTCAGCATTGTTGTGAAAAAAGAGATATGTAGTCATGATAGGAATGCTTCCATCAATTTATACATACTTTGGAAATGATACTGAGGAACTATTATACATTGATCAAGATGCAAGAAGGAAAAATTCAATGGGAGTATCTAGCTACCACTTTGACTCAAAAATTTGAATTTTTCGAGAATCATCCTTCTATTGATGTTGTTGTACAAGTAATCAAGACTAATATATTTGAAGATATTCCTATGTCGACGACAAATTTTTATCATAGCTACGTGACAGTCCAATATTGGATGGAATTATATAATGTAACAGGAGAACCTCATGATGATGATCAACATTACATAAATATTCTTGAATACGAAGGTACACATGCGGCCATTAGAGGAAATTTCAACTCGAAATGCGCCTCCTAAAAAAATTAATAAAATAATATTTATTAATTTTGGAGGAAGAAAAGAAAAAAACTATTTTTTTTTGTATTTTCCACATATCTCCCCATGTTTTTACTCAAATTTTGATCAAGAGAGTTCATTGGATGGAGAATTAAATTATGCATCCAACAAGTATCCACTCAGCATACTTTTGACGGACCCCACTACCACAAAAACAAGAAATACCTGAAAAAATGTGATGATTATTTCTTGTTTTTGTGGTAGAGGGGTCCATCAAAATTAGGTCGAGTGGGTGCTCGTTGGATGCGGAATTTAATTCTGCATCCAATGAGCTCTCCCGATTGAAATTTGAGTAAAAACACGAGATATGTCGAAACTACAAACAGAAAAATAGTTTTTTTAGGATACCTATCCCCAAATTTATATTAAATAGGTGTTTAAGATCTATACAATATTTCAAATTCAAAGAAATTTCATTGGCTAACACATTATGACATGGAATTTGAATTAGAGTTAAAAGGCCTATTTTGAGTTGAGATTTCCTCTAATGGGAAGGATCAGGTGCATCAAGCCACAAAATTTTGAATCCCTTGAAAATAAATAAAGTGAATATTGGTTCTATAGAGAACCTTAAGTTTTATAATGTTTGAAACTACTGTGATGATGATACTATCACAAATATTGCAGACCTAGTCCATGAGTTTCAGGACCCGTTTCCCACAATTTTTTTTGAAATGAAGCGAATTGTTGGAGATCCTGGAGAAATGAATATTCCATTTAATATCTATGTAAATCCTCTCAAAAAAATTACCCTATTGTCTCAATCCGAGGTACAAATAAAAACTTAAACAAAGTTAGAAAGAAAGTTAGATGTGGGCATTATAGAACCTATTGAAGAATCCAAATGGATTATCACTATGGTAGTACAAGATAAAACAAATTATGGTGAAGTGAGTATCTATGTATACCTAATAAATAATAATGATTCATTTGTGCATGACCGATTTATGACACCATTTCAGATGAATTATTCAAGAGTGTTGGGGGCCAGAAAAGTATATCCATTTACTGATGGGTTCTCTAGTTACTATCATATCAGAATTGAAAAGGAGTATTGACACAAGAAAAAATTTTCAATAGAGTGGGGATTTTTCCATTTAATGTTATTTTTTAATAATTTTATTACAATGAATAATTTTTCACCTTTTTCCCTACTTCAACGTTTGACTAGTTTTGATGTCTAGGTATCCAGATTGACCCAAATGCTCCCAAATATTCTGAGAAGGTATATGAATGATATTAAGGATTGAATATGATTTTCATGGATTATTTATTACCCTCCAAATAATTCTTCAAACTTGTTTAATATTCTATCGAAGGTAGGATTTTTCACTAGCAAATTGGGGTTCCAATTCCCCCAAAGTAAATGCTGAAAATCTCTTTCCAAATGCTCCCAAACCCACTCGAATTTATGAAAATAGGAACAGTATGTTTAAGGGAAATTATTAAGGTATCATTCTATTCATTATTTAGTTTATAATTTCTGTTATATTCCTCTCCCAAACAGCTACAAAATCAGTAGTTCAACCCTTGGGGAAATGGTACCAAATCTTCTCCAAATGCTATTAAACCAAGTAAGATGAATTCAAATGATTAAGTGTTGGATACGAAACTTGTAATAATAATTAATGACATTCCATTCATCATAAAAATATTATATAATAATTCTTACATTCTAAATCATTAGAATTACAATGGCATGCATCAATATAGTGGGGAAATGGTCATTGTTTGCTCATTAATAATCACTTTTACATACAACAATTTGGTAATTCGACCCAATAATTTATGAATAAGATTAAAATAGTATATCAATATTATCAAAATAATAAATTTACCATTATAGGATCTCCCAAAGAGTACAATATCTCACCCAAAGCGTAATCCCTCCATGAGCATGAATATGCAATAAATACTGGAGATGGTTGAGAGAATGTGATGCACTAGAATAATCCATGAGATTACATGTATATTACACATTAAAATACAAAATCCATTAAATATCCATGAAATACCTGAATTTCCTCTCCAAACACCACTTGGATGGGAATCTTTCACCCTCGAAATTGGTTAAGGCAACAAACTAGTCATCCACTAGCTCTCTCTCTCTTCACAAATGAAAATTTCTCAAATGACCAAAGAAAAAATTCTTGGTTGATACCTATATTTTATAAACTTCCTTGGCCTTATAAGTTTACCAATCCATCCGGAAACTCAATCCAATTCAAATTAGGGTGTGTGCTCAATATTTTCCTTGTGTACTCCCTTCTCTAGCCTTTCATCTTCCCCCAATTTGAGCAGGGACCCATTCAGCTACCCCAACTCACATGAGCAGATTAATGGATTCTATATTTAGGAACAATATGTCATAATGGTAATATTTCAGCCTTAAAGTCTGCACTATGTCATAAATGTAATAGAATCCTCATCATTGGTGTCATATATATCATAGATGTTCGGGAATCTAGCCCAAGTGCCCAAGAAGCTCCCATTTGACTCCTCCTCTTCCATGTAAGTTACATTTTCTTCCAAATTATACCTATTATGTATATTTCCAATTGTATTATCCTTATAACTCATACAAGAACATTAAGCTTCCCATGGACTCAAAATTGCAAGAGGAGGATGCCATGTGGCACAAAAATTCTAGCTTGTGTGGGCCCCATAATATCCATGTGTCTCCATGCTACATTTCCACTTTAATTTTATCTTGTGTTTATTTAATTAGATCCATTATTAAATATTTATTCCACTATAAATTTTGAACATCATTTATTATCTCCCTTATTAAAATTCCAAATGTATCCATCCAACCTATGACACTAGTGGGATTGATGGAATTGTCCTGCTATGCAATTATTTAAAATGGGGACATTATAGTCCTCCCCACGCAATATTTATTTTCCTCAATAAATTTCATATTGGTATGCTTCAAAATCTTCACAATCCCACGTGGCATCCTTATTTGGTACTCCTTCCCTTGCACCAAGTGCTCTCTTAAGGTTTTGCTCATTGATTTTCTTTAGCTGCAACTTTAGTAGTGGCACTCATGTACTGCAATTTTGTGTTCCCAAATGTAAAGAGATGTGGATTATGGATATTGATATATCCTATAACATCACCACTAACACCAAAAGTATTAGTAAAAACCATAAAAACCAAAATTGTGCAAATAATCTTTACCTCCATATTTTGGAAACCTTTTATGAACTTTCATCCCTTTTGCTTTTGTATAATTCTTTGAAGTTGGTGTTGACTTACCAAACATTGAGTTTCTTAATATTAAATGAAAATTTCAGAGAGGAACCACCATGCTTGTTGTTTCACTACTCTAATTACAATCATCTTCTAAAGTGGTGAATAAATCTCCAATGTTGCTTGTTTCCCCCACAATTGAAACAAATGAGACAAAAAATGATCCCAGGGTCCCATATGATCACGATACATGCATGATGTGAAATTTCTATGATGGAGTTACATTAAAATCAAGAATTTGAAAATTGAATCCATCTCTCAAAAGGTATCCCACAAAGGAAACTGTAACATTGATCTCCAAAGATGAACTCAAATAACTAAAGGTTGGTTTGGTTTCTCAAACTAACAACCAAACTGCTACTCCGTGAGATGAAACCAAGCAATTCAAGGATCCCATTGCTGTTATTGCACCCTTCCAAAACTCATGAAGACAAAATATATATCATGAAAGTACATAACAACATCATAAAAATGTACATCAAGAAGGTACCACATCAAAGAATCATGAAAGTGCTTGTACATCCAAGTATGTAGATCACCATGTGGCCCATACACACAAGCATCAAGTATTATATTAGATATTCCCCAATGACATAGATGAGGATCCCATGTCCAATAACACTACTCCAAAAATATATAATGTGCATCAATATAATCATCCATGTGTTCTTTCATCCAACAAGTGATTGAATAACCTCCACCAAAATATGAACCAAATAAAAAGTAAAGAAAACATGCCAATACTTCAAGTGGATCAAAGAGGTCTCATCAATACACCGATGAATATGTATATAAGAATGAGGTAATAAAGGATGTTTCTTCCAGTACTAATTGTCTTCAATCATATATCTCTTTACCCAAGTGTGGGATGAAGTTCCTCCAACATCAAATAGACTAGGCAAGGAGCAAGGAAAATCATAAGTCTCCAAGTGACTCAAGTGAACATTATAGGTGCAACCATGTATATGTGTATCATCCTTATGTAACAAAGTATGCTGCTGCAAATGTAAATAATATGGTTCTATAATCATGTCATCATCAAAAGGAGAGATGTAAATTCCATATTCTTAATGTGTCACTATAAAAAATAAACCTTTAACCCATACTTCATTAGGATCAATCCCACAAAATTTGGAAGTGTAGGATGTAGGAGAAAGAACCAAATCACCCAAATGACCAAAAAGTGAAAACATTTCATCATGTGAAGGCTCCATAGAGGTAGGATTATGCACCTCCTTTAAAAATGCAAAAATGTCCTCATGGGTCAGTTCCAAGGTGGTGGAATCATCCATTTTTTCAAAACATGTGTAACCATTTTCAAGAGGAAACTCAAGTTACTCTTCCACCACAACAAGTTATTGGCTCCCATAAATATAATATTCAAACTCATCAACAACCTTCAATTTTTCATGTTTATCATATTCCATCATGTCATGAGGATCCTCCAAGCAATCTACCATATGACAATCTGAAACATGGGAGGAATAATGAGTATCTTGCATCCTCTCTATAAGATCCTCATTTTTAATTTTGATATGAATAATATCCTTATTATTATTCAAGTATGATTCATGTAAGCATTCATTAAGCTTAACCAATTTTTTTCTATCAAAAAGCGAAGACATAAAATTACTTTCAATGTTGCACATTTCTCTTTGAATCTTCTCCATGTCTTCAAGGAAGGATGGATACTCCAATGGAGAAATTTTCCAAAAAGAATTTGGCACCAATTATTTAGTATCATGGGGTATGATAAGGGCATAATGGATATCCATTTCAATCATCTTCAAATACCCTTCAAGAAAAAGAGGTTCTTGTTGAGGAATCTCCTCTTCTTCTTTGTTCTTGATTTGATCAAATTATTGAATATTAAGTGGTGATGGGGAATTGACCTTGGTTATTTATTATCTTCTACAATATCTTCATATTTATGATCATGATAAATTGTTCTTGCAGGAACATTTTTTAAATCTGATCTCTATGTCACCAGCATAGAGTTGTGAGCACCCATCAGTAGGTACTATTTCCTCTTTATGTTCTTTTCTACAATAACCTTGAGATAATTCAAGATCCACTTCATGATTATATGTTTTTTTATGTAATGGTGTGTCTATACTCTTTTCATCCTTCTTATACCGAAATTTCTTCCACTTATTCCACATGATGTCTGTAGAAGTGTTTATAACTTCCTCATTTATAGGGCATAAAAAATATTTTCTCTTTTCACAAGTAGGATGATTTTTCTTTAATGAGTTCACATTTCCCTTCTTGTGACTAAATCCATAATTGAAAATATATTATTGGAAATAATACATTTCATTAATATCCCCTCTCAAATTTTGATACTCCTGGAAGCATGCCTCATATCTATGGTTGTAATTTCTTTTTTCATTAGTCGGGGAGAAAGGAAGGTAGGCATAGTGGGTTTATTGTGAAGCCAAGATATATCTACAACATTTTATTCAATTTATGGTATTAATAAATAGGTTCCAATGCCATGTTATTATACCACTGCAATTTCCCTTTTTAAGAATTTTACTACAATGAACAATTTTTCACTTTTTTCCCTGTTTTGACTTTTGACTAGTTTTGATGTCTAGGTCTCCAAATTGACCCAAATTATCCGAAATATTATGAGAATGTATATGACTGATGTTAAATATTGAATATTATTTTCATGGATTATTTATGACCCTCCAAATAATTCTTCAAACTTGTTTAATATTCTGGCCAAGGTAGGCATTTTTACTAGCAAATTGGGGTTCCAATTCCCCCAAGGTAAATGCCGAAATTTGCTTTCCAAATGCTCCAAACCCACTCTAATTTATGAAAATAGGTAGAGGATTTTTAAGGGAAATTATTAAATTATAATTTTCATCATTATTCAGTTTATAAATTCTGTTATAACCCTCTACCGAACAACTACAAAATCACTAGTTTGACCCTTGGGGAAATGGCACCAAATCTTCTCCAACTGCAATTAAACTGAGTAAGATGAACTGAAATGATTAACTGATGTATATTAAACTTGTATTACTCATAAATTTAATTCCATTAATCATAAATATATCATAGAAGTATTCTTACATTCTAAATCATCAACATTACAATGTAATACATCAATATAGTGGGGAAATGGTCATTGTTAGCTCATTAACAATCACTTTTAAATACAACCATTTGGTATTTAGAATTAATAATTTATTAAGATGAATAATAGAGTATATTAATATTATTAAATTAATAAATGTACCATGATAATATCTCCCAAAGAATACAATAGCTCACCCAAAACGCAATCCCTCCATGAGCATGAATATGCAATAAAGACTGGAAATGGTTGAGAGAATGCGTATCACTAGAAGAAGCCATGAACTTCCCTATATAATACACATGAAAATAAAAACTCCATTAAATATCCATGAAATACCTGAATGTCCTTTCCAAACAGCACTTGGATGGGAATCTTTCACCCTCGAAATTGGCTAAGTAAAGAAACTAGTCATCGAGTAGCTCTCTCTCTTTACAAATGCAAATTTTTCAGATGATAAAAATAATTTATATTGGTTGATCCCTGTATTTTATAAAAATAATTATCCTTCTAATATTACCAATCCATCCACAAAATCAAGCCAATTCGAATTAGGGTGGGTGCTCAATATTTGTCATGTGTCCTCCCTTCCCTAGCCTTCCATCGTTCCCCAATTCGAGTAGGGGCCCATTGATCTTCACCAAATCACACGAGTTCCTTAATAGATGCTATATTTAGGCATGAAATGTAATAATGGTCATATTTCATCCTTCAGGTATGCAATATGTAATAAATGTCATAGCATATTCATCATTGGTGTCATAGTTGTCATAGATGTTAGGGAATCTATCTAGGTGTCCAAGGTGGTCCCATTTGACTCTTCCTCTCACATGTAAGTTACACTTAATTACAAATTAGACCTATGATGCATATGGCCAACTTTTTTATCCTTCTAACTCATCCAAGAACATTAGGCTTCCCATGGATTCAAAATTGAAAGAGGAGGATTCCATGTGGCACATAAATTCTAGCTTGTGTGGGCCCCATAATATCCATGTGTCTCCATGCTCGATTTCCACTTAAATTTTATCTTTTATTTATTTAATTAGATCCATTATTAAATATATTTCCATTATAATATATGAACATCATCTATTATCTCCCTTATTAAAATTCCAAATGTATCCATCCAACCTAGGAAACTAGTAGGATTGATGGAATTGTCCTGCTATGCAATTATTTAAAATGGGAACATTACATTGCAGTATACAATAACTCCTTTTGGACTAAAGAATGATGCTACTATATTTTCAAGGATAGTTGTATCTTCTTTTAAATATTTCATTCATAAATTTCTTGAGGTACACTTTGATTATTGAACGGTATTTGGGCTCATAAAATATCATATTGAGAGTCTTAGAATGATGTTGGAAAGATGTCAATAGTTCAAATTTTCCTTAATTTGAATAACTATAATTTGTGTACTCCTTTTGGATTTCTCCTGAGTCATGTGGTTTTTCATAACATAATACTAATGGATCCTGAAAAGGTCACAATTATTTTCGACCTACCACCACCTACGACTTTTAAGCAATTGAGAACTACATTGGGACATATGGGGTACTATCCAAAATTTATCAAAGGGTATGAAGAGGTGACTGTACCTATGGAGAAAATATTGAATGAAGATGCTAAGTTTTATCAGAGTAAATAATGTGAAGAGAGTCTAGATTTTTTGAGGAATAAGATGGTTACAACACCCATATCAGTCTTTCCATACTGGAACAAATAGTTTGACATACATGTTGATGCATTGTTTGTCACGCTATGTGTTATAATTACATAGCCACATGAAGGTTCTATTGATGATTCCATCGCATTTTCTAGTAGAAAATTATCAGCAGCAGTGAATAACTATACAACAAAAGAAACAAAAGTAGTAGCTATGGTACATGGTCTTCAAACATTTCAACACTATTTACAGGGAGGACATTTCAACATGTATGCATATCAGATATGGTCAATAAGATAGTGTTCGGGGGGAATATTTTTCTATGTATTTTCCTCTTCCAATAATTTGACTTTGATATTATCATTAAACTAGGTCCACCAAATTCAGGACCAGACCATCTATCAAGGGTAGAAAATGGAGAAGAGCCTGGTAATATTGAGGATAGTCTCCCTAACACAAAACTATTTGTGGTTAAGATGTTTGATGATCACTATTAATATATTACATGTTTATTAAATACACGATATGCACCAGAACGATTTATTACATCTCATAAGAAACAATTAGTGATCAAATGTAATATCTTGAATTTGGACCTAACACTTATAGGCATGAGCCTATTGATTATGATGTTATCTTGATGTTTTATTTTGATATATTGGGTCGAAGACTCCACTGCATATGAACATGATG
>LPNX011122277.1:63608-166292 GCA_001517045.1 Pseudotsuga menziesii
TTTTAGCATTGATTATGGGATCTGGTAAGTGCTAGGAGTTACTAAAATGAATTAATGATTACCAAGTGAAAACGACTGAAGAAAAATATTGATCACATGAGACTTATGTATAAGCGAATAAATGAGATTTTGAATTTCTGTATTCTCATCAAGTACTAAAGAACTACCACGTTATATGAGGGAATCCAACATGCAAGGATGTTTAGAGTTGCCTAGCCTAGTAGACACAACCATCTACTTGATGACCTTAATGAATAAAGTGGCATAAGTCTAAGGATCACAATATGTGATGCCCCAAGAAAAATGTTAACAAATGTTATATTATTATGTATTTTATACATGTTATGTATAAAAAATAAATATAGTAATAATATTAATAATGTGAGAAAGAAGAAAGAGTTCCATCTATTACTATTATTACTAAGAGAAAAATTAAATAGTATAATATCTATAAAATTCTAATTAGGAACTATATAAAAGTTCCTAAGTTAATATATTAAAAGTACTAAATTAAATAAAAAGGTTAAATCAAGAAATGAAGCATTTATTGATTCAAGTGCCCCTTTTGATTGAAAAGTCTGTCTATAAATTTGCAATCCAAAGAGAGGCTTGGGGATCCCATCTATATTTTGGAGTCATTATTCTACCAAAATTCTCAAGAGATTTCTTGGAGAATATTTTCCTAGAAGGAAAAGAGAGAACTGATCCATACCTGATATATAAACTAGGGCAGACTTACCTTAGGATCTCTAAGGTACTTGCATGTTGGAACCATCTTGAGGGGATCCATATTGAAACCAGGAATGGTTAAGGGTCATGGTTGGGTGGAACATGGCAGTTCCCAAGTGATTCAACCATATAATACAAAGTTTAGATCTGCCCATGATTTGTTAATGTTGGTTATTTGAGTGTGCAGGTTTCATCCATTAAAGGAGCTTCAATTTATAGGTATGAGGTCCTGGACTACTTATTTCATTTTCTAGAATAAATGTTGGCTAATTCAATAAAAAATTTACTGTATATTTTCTAACCCTATGTGTTTGTCTTCTATTTGATTCTTCTAGGGTTTACATTTCAATCCATAACCCTAGGATGTAATTTAATTCATGTTTAAGATCATCAAGGGTTTGGTATTTTTAGGTTTTACTTATGTATTATCTTTTACTTCTTTAGTATTGTCTTCCTACAAACTAAGATTTATTTTAGATTAAATACCTAACTATTAGTTTCCCTATACACTCTCGTGATAGATTGTATATTGTCAGTAGAAGCATGATATAATTAAAAAGATGAGTTCGGATCTAAGTTTCAGATCTAGAATAATTATCCGAAGATAATAATTATGACCTAGCAAATATTTTATACCTATATATATGTTAGAAACTATAAAATAGAATTCTAATTTCAATCTTTCAACACTAAACTTACATCTAAGAACAAATTATATGCACCACATATCAGAGCTAAGATTAAGAACCAATCAAGACCTTTCAAGATGTAAATAAATAACCATAGGCTAATAATCAAATCATTCCTATTAAAACAAATATCATCCTAATATTTTAATTGTCCAATTAATCGTGGCCCTATACATGGTCCACGATTTATAAACACTATACTATCTATATCTAGCAAGTATAAATAAGAATATTATTATCGATAATATAAACCCATGACATGAAGTAAACAAGTCAAACCATATAAGTATTAAAATCCACATAAACAAGACTTTATAATAGAAATCGTATAACACATATAAAAGGTCTAACATAATAAAATCTATAGACAACATGTAAAAATAACCAAAGTGTAGTTACATCATAAAATAACAAACTATATTAAACAAGAGATCCCAGGATCAAACCCCGTGGACACCTAAATGTCAGAACACATACCATAATACTCAAACACCATTATATAAAATAAACCATAAGCATTTAAACCGTCCAAAGAATTTATACAAGATATGATAGGAATCGAATCCTGTGGGCACTTAAGCTCCAAATTGTGACCACACAAATATTAAAAACTCAATGTATAAACAACAACTAGGATTCGAATCCTGTAGAGTCGTTCTACATTTCATAAGGCAACACTATACACAAAGTGTATTTGGGATGTAATAGTAAAACAATTTTGCTATAGAGAAGTCATGAGACTCTCACTTTTTGCACACATGCTATAAACACGACCTCAGTGCCATGAATAAAACATATAGTCAATAAAATTAAACCTTTTCAAATGCGTGGAAACCCTGTCAACAACAAACCTACAACAATGATTTCCAATGCAGGGGTTTTACACCCACGACTGATATTACTTTTCCATTTACATAATAAATACTAAAACACTAAGTATGCACCCATCTAAGCTATCATAGCTTCCATGGAGAGTGTTTATGGCATTCACGGCATGGCCCCAAACCATATGATGTCACTATATAATTTCTTACAACTAAAACAAATAATGGAAGAGAATATACACAAACCAACCATGAAGGAGAATGCCATATAAAACCTAGTATAAATAACCATTGAAATCAAATGGAGTATACACTTATAAACAATCATATAAAAACTATAATTGAGTTCCATTGGACATGGAACCATTGCAAGCAATGGTGCTTCCATGGATTTTAACATTAAAAAAACATGATTTATAGTTTACACACAGATCCAGTTAAATGTACCAAGGCTCCCATTCCATTTACAATATTATCATATTAATTACAAACCAAAATCTTTGTAAACCTAGGCCTGAAGGCAAACTGAAAACCCCACATTAAACCCCAACTAGCGACAAGATGAAACTCAGTATCAACCATAAATTTGAGAGGTGACAAGTGCAGTCTTGAATAATAGTCTTACCGTGAACGATATGGAATCACCCACGATTTGTTCCCAAAGCTTTGAACTATGCCGCTCCTCGCCAACCCTGTCACCTGCAACCACCAAGAAACGAGATAGATGAGAATCATGGAAATCGTGGCACTACAACAAATCCCGGAATTAGTGTCCCATTTACCGTCCCTTTTTAGTGTAATTTGTTTTTACATTGAGTGGTAAAAATAGACGCTAAATGGGACGTGTCATGGAAAAAACTTAAAGCATCTCAAAAAGCGTCCTTTTTTGCGTCTTAGATAGAAACCTTTATTGCATCCAAAATAGCGTCTATTTTTTTTCTTCCAAAATAACGTCCAACTTTGCTTCCTAACTAACGTCATATTTTTCTTCCTGTAGAGCATTTGTTATTGCTTCCTAGAGAGCATCCACTTTTGCTTCCTAAATGGCATTCCCATTAGCACCATATTTGCATCCAATATTGCATCCATTTTTGCTACCACTTTAGCATCCCATTTTGCACCATGTTTTACTTCCAAAATAATGTCCAACTTTGCTTCCTAAATAACGTCATATTTTGCTTCCACATTTTACTTCCAAAATAACGTCCGAATTTTCGTTCTAAATAACGTCCAACTTTTCTTCCTAAATAGCATCCCATTTTGTACCACGTTTTACTTCCAAAATAACATCCAACTTTGCTTCCTAAATAACGTACTATTTTGCTTCCTATAGAGTGCTCGTTATTGCTTCCTAGAGAGCGTCCTCTTTTGCTTCCTAAATGGCATCCCCATTAGCACTATATCTGCATCCAATATTGCATCCATTTTTGCTACCACTTTAGCATCCCATTTTGCACCACGTTTTAGTGCCAAGTTTTGCAACCAATGTTGCTTCTAGATCTAGAACATAGTGGGATTCTATTTTATCTCATGTTTTTGCTTTCTTATTAGCACCACATTAGACTTGTTATTTAACACCTACAACCATATCCAATTGTGTGCTATTATTTTTATTATATCAAATTATTATAATTATTCATTAATTTCAATGGTTCTCATTTATCATTTACTTCTTAGTTCTTAAATAACATACTAAAACATTCAATTTAATTGTAGATACAATTATTGAGATTAATTGCATAGAATTTATGAATAAATTTAAGAGAAACATGCAACGTTTATCCAAAATAGTAATATTAATTTTCTATTAAAAGATCATCAACAACTTCCAATATATATAAATTTAAAATATAATAATGATAACATCGACAATATTTTCAGTCAAAATAAGTGAAATTAGAAAGCATCATCATATCAATAATCTATCATACATATAATCGTATTAAGGTTAAAAGAACAAGTGAACAACATATAGTGAAAATAATAATATCACAATAAATATTAAAAATCAAAATTTATCAACAGCAATCCAAGTTTATATGTCAACATGAATCGACCATACAAATAAAAATGACCCAAAATGTAATATGAACTTGGATAATCACAAAAATAACAATATGTGTCTAGTAGCAGGGAGAAAGAAAAAAACATCCACAATCGCAATAGAAGCATCAATGGCTACCATCATCATCATCCTCATCCTCATCATCTATCCCAACATCATATACATCATCGTTTTCATTTGATCCAACTGTATCATTATCAGTGATATCTTTCTCAAGTACAACGGTGGCAACATAATCAGTATCATCAGCTTCGTCACCTTCACCATTTTTATGCAAATACAAAGAAATAATCAATTTAAAACATTAGTAATAATTTCATTACATAATGCATATTCTGTGTTATATTGCAAATATTAGTGTTATAATTTATACATTCTCACGAGTTTTCAAACCATGAATATAAACATCATCTCATCAACATATAGTAACCACACATATTGTATCCGAAACCATGCATACACACACATGTACACCATACATTTTCATATCACAATAGACGAAGACATAGATGCAAGGAACCAAACCCTGAAATGCCATTAGCTGACCCATGTAACTTGAGAAGAGAACAAGCCTACCCATATGAGTATCAATTTAGAATGTCCCATGAGAACATCTAGAATGAATAAAATAAATTAAGCTTTACAAGACAAGACAATGTTTAGGCCAAATTCTTCTTCGAATATATGCTAACTACTTTTAGAGTTATTGAAGAAACATTGAACTTGAACTTTACCAAGTGAAAGTTGAAATTAACATGATTCTTTCTAAATCAAAACAAAACTATGAAAGTTGTCTAGTATATCTTTTGTGAAAGTTCAACTAATATGATTTTATTTAAACAAAAAAAACTAAGGTTGGCTTCTCTAAACTTAATCAACAGTAGTGAATATGCTCGGTTTTTAATAAGGATATGCTAAAAGTTTGATCCACTTTATTTAATAATGCTTCACAACATTAAGGAATTAATCATAGTGGAATCAAAACCATACCAATTGAGACAAAAGGTGTGAGATTATAGACCAACACGTATAATACAAAACTACAAAGCCAAGCAATACCTTACCATTCATTCAAATTCCATTACAAATATGTTTATTCCTCATTAGGGTTTTAGTAAAAACACACATGGAATTCAGATTTCAACATCTTTGTAGATTTAATTACTTTGTTAGCATTTCCTACATGAGTAATTTGTAGAGTTAATTACTTGTTCAACATTCCATTTGTGACATGAGTACTTTTCCTAAATACTAAGTGGTCAAAGGAACTAGATGCATGTTTCAAGTTCCATCCATTTGCATTCCAAATTTGTGGTAGGGTGGTAGTAAAAACCAAGCTGATTTTCTTTAGTACTACATGTTCAAGTCTACTACTCTTCTTGTGTAACTAGACTATGTTAAATAATACTTGTCTAGTTGTAATAGATACCACCAATTATCATGCTCTACCTCACGAAAAATGCAATCAAAATCCATAATGATAATACCATATGGTTCAAACGGTGACACGAAACCTACAACAATTTCCATTTAAAGTGTTTAACAAATATTCAAGGTAGATTGCTTCCACCATAAGCTACAACAGTTGGCTAGTAAAGTTCTTGTAAAAATTTGTGAGCCAAATCTCTCCCACGCAAGGTCTGGAAGCCCAATATTGGAGAAGGAAAACCTACAACAGTCAATTAGTAGGATTGTAAGGAAGTATAGGAGAACGTTGTGAGAAAAACCATGCCCAAATTCAACCAAGGAAACAATTAACATTTTTCTTCGGACATTACAGAGCTATATCCACTTTCACCACTTGGATCGCTTATACCCATCATATGTGCATAAATACAATTTAAGGAATCGATTCACCACCTCAATTTGGCCATATATCTACATATGGAAAGTTGTACTCATCTTGAAGGATGTTCCTTGCAAATTCCATCCTGAAAACAACTCTTGCCAAAAATAAACTATAAATTTAGGGTCTTTAATGCAAATCATTAGGATTTTAGTATAAACACACATGGAATTCAGATTTCAACATATTTGTAGATTTAATTACTTTTTCAGCATTTTCTACATGAGCAATTTGTAGAGTTAATTACTTGTTCTATATTCCATTTTGGACATGAGTACTTTGCCTAACTACAAAGTGGTCAACGGAACTAGATGCATGTTGCAAGTTCCATCTATTTGCATTCAAAATTTGTGGGAGGGTGGTCATAAAAACCAAGATGATTTTCTTTAGTACTACATGTTCAAGTCTACTATTAGTCTTGTGTAACTACACTATGTTAAATATTACTTGTCTAGTTGTAAGAGATACCAACAATTATCATTCTCTACCTCACCCAAAATGCAGTCAAAATCCATAATGATAATCCCATATAGTTCAAATAGTCACACAAAACCTGTAATAGTTTCCATTTAAAGTGTTTGACAATGTTTCAAGGAATATTGCTTCCACCATAAGCTAGAGTAGTTGGCTAGCAAAGTGCTTGTGAAAAGTTGTGAGCCAAATATCTCCCATGCAAGGTCTGGAATCCCAATATTGGAGAAGGAAAACCTACATCAGTTAATTAGTAGGATTATAAGGAATTATAGGAGAAGGTTGTGAGAAAAAACATGCCCAATGTCAACCAAGGGAATAATTAACATTTTTCTTGGGACATTACAGAGTTGTATCCACTTTAACCAATTAGATTGCTTATACCCATCATATGTGCATAAATACAATTTAAGGAATCAATTCACCACCTTAGTTTGGTCATCTATCTACAGATGGAAAGTTGTACTTGTCTTGAAGGATGTTCCTTGCAAATTCTAGATTTAAAACAACTCTTGCCAAAAATGAACTATAAATTTAGGATCTTTAACGCAAATCATTAGGATTTTAGTATAAACACACATGGAATTCATATTTCAACATCTTTGTAGATTTAATTACCTTGTTAGCATTTGCTACATGATTAATTCATAGACTTAATTACTTGTTCAACATTCCATTTGGGACATGAGTACTTTGCCTAACTACAAAGTGGTCAAAGGAACTAGATGCATGTTGCAAGTTCCACCCATTTCCATTCCAAATTTGTGGGAGGGTTGTAATAAAAACCAAGTTGGTTTTATTTAGTACTACATGTTAAAGTATACTATTCTTCTTATGTAACTACACTATGTTAAATACTACTTGTGTAGTTGTAAGAGATTCCACCAATTATCATGCTCTACCTCACCAAAAATGCAGTAAAAATCCATAATGATAATCCCATATGGTTCAAACAGTCACGCGATACCTACAACAATTTCCATTTAAAGTGTTTGACAAAGATTAAAGGCATATTGCTTCAACCATAAGCTATAGTAGTTGTGTAGTAAAGTGCTTGTGAAAAGTTGTGATCCGAATCTCTCCCATGCAAGGTCTGGAATCCCAATACTAGAGAAGTTTAAATTCAACAAAATGGAATAGAAACTAGGGAAACCAGTTTTAAAGAAAACAAAACATAACTTATATTGATGTTCATAGATGAATTAAAGAGATTAATGGGGAAGTATGTCACATCTTCAAAATGTGTAAGACATATTTGAATTAAATCTTTAAAGTAATACAAAAGAATAAACAATGTATGATGATACTAGATAGTAAAATTGCTTGTGATACTAGGTGAAAATACAAATATAATATGATTAATCAAAGTACCTGGTACCCTTATTGATTAACTATGGAATATACAAGGCCTATAACAAGATGACATTTTAAAATAAGTTACAACCTCAATTGAAAATAACTTTAATGCCATCAGACCTCGCTGCAGAGTCCAATTAGATGGTGGGGTAAATTTTCTTAGGATAGTTGAGTAAGGTTATCCTCTGTTACCCCCTGTATGTATGGGGTAAATTTTGAAAGATTTTCAGACCTTGCAATAATTTATGGGAACCTAGCTGATATCATTTGCTGATCTTCAAATCCTAGGAAGCATCTAATTGAATTTTGGACAAGCATGGATCAACCATGCAAAGGTCTTGTGAGCATAGAATAATATTCAATCCCAGTTTAGATATGGAGGATGCTTGAAGGTTTGAGCATTCATGGGGATATTTCAGTGTTTCCTTGGGAGAAAATATGAAACTCTCATGACAGCAGGAAACCAACAGCATATTGAGGGTTACACGTGGATGGCTGAGATAGGTTCTTGACATTGGTTCAAAATTCAATTTTGTTTGATGCCATAGGAGTGATTTTGCTAGCTTATGGATGTTCATGGAATATGTGGGCTAGGAAATGTGATTGATATTGATACACTCTCTTACGGTTCATTGTTATGGTGCATGTTTCCTTAAAGCAATTTTGTTTTATTTGGGACTGGAAGCTTTCTCATGCACTTGCCATCCTTTGAAACCTGTAGCTTCGAAAATCAAAATTGCTTTAATGAATTAATCAGAGCTACAAAATCAAGTTATGGGTAAACCAAAAATTTCCCAAGGGCTTCTGGGTGTGGAACGAAGCATTGGTTTAGGTTGCAGGAAAACTTGATGATGCACATTTCCAACATACTCCATGCATCTAAATCTATAAGGGATGTGTGTTGCAATCACCATTACTATGGACCAACAATTGAGACATACATTTAAAGGGCTTGTGGTGGGTTCAAGTATCATTACAAGCATTGTTGTTACTTCAGGATTCAACTACAAGTGAATACATGATAGGGTTACTTGATAATGCTCCTCCATACTCCACAATACTCAAATAGGTCAATCAATACACTAATAAATATACAGAAGAGGATAAAACAATAGTTATCAGTGTTGTAAACTCTGTTTAAAAACAATGCATTCTTACATCATCTGAACTAAACATGTCAACTCGGATGAAAAAGTTCCAACTGGGTACTATGTCAAGCCTTAGGCAGTGAATTGCTGGAATCATTACAACCTTCATGGTATTCTCAGTTAAGAAGCAAATAGCCATGGCCATCTTACACTTATCAAGTGGCATGACAATGTTAATTGTCAATGAGTTGTTTGATTGTGGGAAGTCTACAGTGGCCAATAGATGCAGCTTCACTTGAGCATATTAAGGAGGGATTCAGCCTTAATCAAGGCTTCCCAAATTGTTGTGGGGAAATAGATGAAACCCCTATTAAACTTGAGCTTTCATAAAAGGAGTCATCCATTGATTGGTATAACTATGAACATAATTACAGTATACTTGTTCAACCCATTGTAGATAGTAATTTGTTCTTCCTTGACATTTCCACGGGTTGGCTCGAGTCTCTTAAAGATGCTGGTCTATTAAGGAATTCTTTCTTTTACAGACTGTGTGAGGAAGGTGCAAGAATTAATTGTCCTATGGTACCCTTTGGGGGTTATGACATGAGAGAGTACATCAATGGGGATAATGCCCATCCAATCCTACCCTGGTTGATTCTACCTTTTTCGGGGGAATTAACGGATGAACAAAGAATCTTCAACTTCAAGAAGTCCTACACATAGAATTTTGTGGGGTGTGATCTTGCAAAACTGAGGAATACATGTCAACTTCTACAAACGAAGATAAATAAACAGAATATGGAGATGGTAGCTCGGACAATCCTTTCCTGTTGCATATTATATAATATGCTTCTTTCAACCAAAGAATATGAGAATGAAAATGTGAATTAGAAAATTGATGAGTCAGGGAATGGCCATAGTAGAGGTAAATCCATATGAAATCTCAAGCATCCTGGATCTCTAGGAGCTATCTTTGGCATGGATCTTTTGCTTACAATATGGGTTATGAAAAACATTTAACTCAATGTCATTCTGATTCAACTTTACCAAATGAAAACCAGTTTGCTTTCTGATTGTGGCCCCAAACTCTACTTCATTCCTAGATCTAAATATGCAAGGGGACTTTGTATACCAGTCAAACCACCATTTTTGGCATCTAATTGAGCATGAACAAGACATATTGGCACACCTTAAGGGTCTAATATGAAGAGACAAAACCCTAGCATTTAGATTTTTTTGTAGTAGCAACATCATTTCTCATGGCTAATTTTGTAACCTTGATAGATTTTCACCTTGACACTTTTTCTGGAAAAGGCATACATTGGAGGATTGATTCTAGAAAGTAGAGGGAGAGGAAGATATCTAATACTGAATGAGAATGGCCAACTTGTAGACATGAATTCCATGCTAAATAGATTGAACAAAAGAACTGCTAGAACCGTGAAGGGGGGAGAGTAATGTAACCATTCATATTTTATGCAATCACAATGGTTGTACGATATTTACAATAAACCGGATTGGGCATGTGTTGAAGAAAAAAGTGATCCTTTGGATATATGCCATGAGAATTCAAATGTTAAAATAGTGGGAAACCTACGACACTAAATTAGTAGGATTGTAAGGAATTATAGGAGAAGGTTGTGAGAAAAACCATTTGCAAAGTCAACCAAGGGAACAGTTAACAAATTTCCAACCCCCCAAGGGTCAATCCTAGGCCTTTTCCTTTCCTTTTTAGGTTTTCAAGGCTTTCTTATTTGACTGATGTACATTTTGTATCTATTATACCAGATCTGAAAACTTCCCTAGATAACACAAAACATGGAATCTTTTTCAAAAGGGAATGTTCAATAGCATGGTAAGGATCAATTCTACCAAGGTAATGTTGTTAATGGATTTGATGAGTTGTCTAATCAAATAGAAAATTTCTTGGTATTATCTACTTTTTCTACTAATAATTCTTACTATTATGTCTTGTATATTGACTTTGGTGCAAGAAAGCATATGCCTCCCAATAGAAAGTTGTCCATAGAGCTTGAGGAGAGTAGTTTGAACGATTTGGTATTTTTGGGTGATGACCACTCACATCAAGTGAAAGCCATTGGAACTGTTCCTATTCAAATTCCAGGTGAAGGATAACAGTGATTAAGAATGTTTTGTATGTTTATATCCTAACAAAGAACTTGTTTTTAGTAAGTGTTCTTGATGATAAGAAAATGAATGTTGGGTTCACAGAAGGTAGTTGTGCAGTCCTAGATTGCAAAATGGAAGATCAAAGGCGATATGCAAAGGCATTATATATGGTGACTTGTACAAATTGATTGCAGGTGTCACTGATCATAGAGCACTGGTGCATGCTGATACAAAAACTTTTGGAGTTGTGGAACATAAGATTTGGTCATCTGAATCTTCAGATCCCAAGGAAAGTTCAAAAAATGGTAAGAGTAATTCAACATTTTAATGTAAGGAAAGGAGGTATATGTGATGCATGTTTTGTTGGAAAGCATCATAGGGATCCTTTATTTTCAAATGATGAGAAACATGTTAGGGCTCTTCTGACCTTGTTCACACTTATGTGTAGGAACGATGCGTACTCCTTACATCACTCGCTTCTCTTACTATGTTGCGTTCATAGATGAAGCTACTAAAAAATGTTGGATATATTTAGTGAAGCACAAGAGTGAAGTATTTGATAAGTATTGTGAATTCAAATCCATTGAAAAGGAAATAGAACATGGAATACAATCAAAATCATTAGAAGTGATAATGGTAGAAGTCAAAAGCTGATATTGACTATTGACTATGGACTATGATGATACCTTTGCTCCTATTTCTCAATATACTACCATTATATGTGTACTTTCCTTTTTTGCTTATTTTAATTGAAGTCTTAATCAAATGGACGTGAAGGAAGCCTTCTTGAATGGTGTTCTGTAGGAAGAAGTCTATATACAAAAACCACAGGGGTTTGCAGTCGTTTCCCAAGAGGATCTTGTGTGCAAGTTCTTGAAATCCCTTTATGGTCTTAAGGAGGCTCCTCAGGTAAGGTATACTTCGATTGATGAGTGGCTTCATTAAAAAAGGTGTACAGATGTCATCCACATATGCTAATTTATATTTTATTTCTGATGGTGGTGGCATTGTGATAGTTGGTTTGCATGTAGATGATCTCTTTGCGATAAGAAATGATGATGAATTAATTCACTGGTGGAAGAATGAATTATTTCAAGAATTTGAAATGAAAAATTTGGGTCATATTCACTATTGTCTCATTTTGGATGTGTGGAAATATAAATATCAACTTATTTTGACTCAATCCAAGTATATTGTGAAGATTTTGAAAAGGTTCAAAATGGAGGGTTGAAAACCTATTTCTACGCTCATGGATCCTTGTGTTAAGTTGAGAGTCGATGACCCAAGAAAAAATGTGGATGCTACATTGCATCACAAATTGATTGGTAGACTTCTTTACTTGTGTAATACTTATCCTAACTTGTGTGCTATGCAGTAAATCTGCTAAGTCAATTTATGGTAAAGCAAAGGAGGTCCATTGGTAGGCTAGTAAGCGAATTATCTGGTATTTGAGTGGCACTATTTCTTATGGTCTTGGTTATAAAAGATGAAGAGATGTATATTTTCATGGCTATGTGGATGTTGATTGGGCAGGTGATGTGAACTCCAGAAATTCTACCACATGTTATTGCTTCTAATTAGGTTCTGGCATGGGTTTTTGGAGTAGCAAGAAATAAGCTTGTGTTGCTTTGTAATCCATAGAGGATGAATATATTGTTGTTGTTGCTGGAAGTTGTGAAGCAGTATGGTTTAAGAAATTTCTTCTTGAATTAGGAATGATGAAAAAGAGTTAATTGATTATCTATTGTGATAATCGAATATGTGTAAAGTTGGAAAAAAAAATGTGTTTCATGACAAGTCAAACCACATTGAGTCTAAGTACCATTTCATTAGAGACTCGATCAACAAGAAGGAGATTTAAATATTTTTGTATTCATCCATATAAAAGGGCACCCATAGAACATCCCCATATAAAACTAAAGCTTCAAGTCTAAAGCATCTCCGAAGAATAATGATTTTTCATAAGGCGGGATATTCAGGAGTCAAATTTAGGTTGGTTAGCATGAAACCACTTCGTTCCTCATCCGACTTACTCCCGAGACAAATAAAAATGCTAACGCGCTTTTTCCAACGATGTCTTATATGAGTTCCAACAAAATGGGTAAGATTAAGTACTAATTAAACCTTTCTAACTTTCCAAGTATGTATGTCTCTGCTCTCAACTTGGTATGAAATGTCATTCGATAGCTTGGTTCTAAATGGATGGGTACGGGTCTATATGGACTTGATCTTATTTATGGATTGGATGTATTAAACCTTATTTCGAACATGTTCTGCAAACTGTAATTGTTCTAAATAAGAGCTAGCCATAAAAAGGCATGGTGAGAAAAACCATAAAAAGGTAAAGTGAGGGATGAAGTGAAAGGCCAATAGAGTTACTTCCTCTATTGGTAGCAATAAAAAAATATCAACAGTGAGCACAACAGCCTTATGGGTGCACAATGGGTACAATTTCAACTTCCAGCACAATAGCCTTATGGGTTCCCAATGGGTAATTTCTATATGGGTTTGTTTTCGAGTCATCATGCTTCTAATCGATAAGTTGATTGGAGGACGGGTATAAATTATCTCCTCTAAGGATGCTTTGCTTCATAACAAAATCTTGCAGCCAAAAATGCTATGCAATTTATTGTAAAAAGTTAAAAACACATTATAGATATTAGAATGTGAGCGTAATCCTCTATTCTTTTTATATTTTGTTCTACTCAGTCAATCCAAGAAAATCAATTCTTGCGAGGATAGGTAAATACCATGGCCAATAAGAGACCATTGGGTAGTAGAGAATGGAAAGGAATACTATGCATCTTGCTGAAGATGGTCAGTTTGGTCTTTTGATACAATATCCACATCCATATGTGAGAATCCACATCCATATGTACGATGTTTCAAGTTCTAACTAAAAATACATTGACAAATAAGTTAATGCAGGGAAAAATACCCAATGAATAGGATTCTCATAAGTCACTATGAATGCAGAAGTGATTCACATGCAATATATTCATTCCTCACTCTAATCCTTGACAATTTTCATCATTAATTTTTCAAAAGTGAAAAAACCATAGTAAGCAAAAATAAAATGAGTTGCTTGTTTACCATACTGGAAAATAATAGATATCAAGCTTACCTCAGTACCGTTTATCTTCACCTTAAATTTTGATGAACATGTCACCTTTTCTGATGAAGGTTCGGTGCCATATCTTATAGGGGAAACTTGCTCATTCTTGTGAACAGACAATTGCTTAGCTAATTGCTCTTGGTCCCTCAATGACTCTTTGAGAAGGAAATTAAGGTTTTGACTAACATCCCTGGAATTGAATTTGGACTTATTTTTCAGTTAAGAGGAAATTATATTCAAAATCCTAAAGTTTTAATTAATATAATAACTAATTAATTAAAAATTTAAACTTAACTAATTAATTAAAATTTAAACAAGACAATGATATTAAATACCTACAAAAACAAAAATTACATATGTGAGAGAGGACCAAGAGAGAGAGGAATTTGGTGAAGCTATGTGAATGGAATAAGTACTAACTCTCAGACCTTGGAGTAACATTATCAGATTATTGTCTCCTCTCTCTCTTATCTACCTTACGTTATATCTACTATTGTGTATACATAACTATGACGGTAGCATTAGCAAATCCAGTGCACTAACATACACATCTCTTGGGTCTCTTAGGTCAGGAAGTCTATCAGAAAAGACAGTCTTTTATAAAGCTCATCAGATAAATACCATCACCATTTGAGCATATGCATCTCTAGAGAATTGAACTACAATTTCTAACAAAACCTATAGACATGGAAACTGGAGACTCGAACAGCTTTGAGACAAATTAAAACACTGAATCTTAACCTATACATTTTGTATTGTAAAGTATTATTTTAGATAGTTTTGAAAGTTATTTTATTCCAAAATGCTCCCCTCTGCAACAGTATGCTTGTAACAAAGGTAACTATCTATAGTGAAACAATGGGGGAGTTTTCTTTTGTAGTTTGTGTCATGTCTGTTGATTCTTGAAACATACACTTTTATTTCTGTGAAAAGAACTTAAGCATCTTGATACTAATGATTCTAGTAAAAAAATATTAACTTGGGAACTTAAATAAATGTAATATTAAAATATTGTCGACTCACCTGAATGTGAACTTCAAGTGGTACTAGCCTTACACTTGGTTTGAAGTTGAAAATACCACCATCATCAATACCCATCCATTCAGCAAAATCACTGTATAAAAGTTACATTATAAATAAGATGAATGTATTCAAAAAGAGGACAGAACTTAGAAGGTCACCTAGAATGGTCACATAGCTACTAAAAGCAAGTCATAATCTAAAATGGTTCCCACTCTACTACAATTTTTATGTATGCATGCACTTTTATAGAAGATAAGCGTCGATTCAAAAAATATGCAAAGTTTACATATATGGAGCATCCATCTCTCACTTCTCAAAAAGAGGAAATAAACTATCAATGTTAATTTTTTCATTGTGTTTCCCAAACACATGCAGAACAGAGCATCCAACACTCACTTCTCCAAAATAGAAAATCGACTATCCATGTTAAGGTTTTCATTGTGTTTCCCAAACACATGCAGGACATAAAAGTAGAAAATTCCATTACCAGCTAATAATAAACTAGCAGGGTATCTAATCTCCCAATGAAAATTTTTGGTCATGTTTCAATCGCAAGGGTTTCAAATGTCATGGTTTATAGCAACAAACTTTAACCACTGGTTTGGAGATTTATGCTTAATAACTATGCTTGATGGAATAACCATATTGGAATCAAACCAAAACTATCAAATACCAAGTCATGTATTGTAATATCCTGTGATACTATACTATACTGATGAAAAAGACAAAGAAGGAATAGTTCCTGGACTCTATTACATAAATCGTCATTTATTAAAGATTCAAATTATTGAAAAAAATGGGTATTATAAATAACCCTTACTGAGCATTAGATAAATAAGTTGACAAACCAACAAAGAGGATGGCATGTGTTGTTTGTGAAGAATAAATCTCATTCAAGAGACAATAACCTACAATGAGATTGTCCTGAAGTGTTGATATCGCAATAAAATTGGCATACAGGTTTCCAAGGGCACTCCCTACCAATAGATCTATTTATGTTAGAATCAACACTCCCCACAAAGACATCGATATGCAATAGAATTGGAACTCCTCACAAAGGAACCCTGTCTCATTTTCTCATAGAATCGATGCTATATCTCATGTTCTTATCAGTATATCCTAAAATGAGTGAAATAAGGCATACCCATTCCTTTGCCCATGTTCGCAATTCAGTATGCCCATTTCTCTATGTTCGATGAGCTCTCTAGTATATAGGTCGATAGGCAGTCAGTTTGTAAAATAAGAAGGGATCTGAACTAACATGCTTAGGTAAATTCATTCTAAGCAGGCAGGGAATTGTGAAACTTAGTGGGGTTCAAATTTTAGTGGTTGTGGAGGGAACGTTTTTTCAATTTTTTGAAATTATTTAGCTTTAATATATATATATATATATATATATATATATATATATTAAGTTAATTAGTTAATAGGGTGGCAGTTAGTGTATAGATTAAGTTAATTAGTTCATAATAGGGTAGCATTTATGGTGAGAGCATTTCAAACCAATTAAGAAAAAAAATCACTTAGAGATTGGGAGAAATGATTAACAATCAGGTACAGGTATTAAAAATTCTCAAATCAATATGATCAAAAATATTATTGTAATGGAGAAGCGATAATTCAATAATCGTATTGTAATGGATGACTCTACAATGATAATTCAACACTTGCAAAATCAATTGTATCTTGAAGATATTTGTCTAGAGAGATTCATTCATAGAGATAAAATGTTGGCAAAAAAATATAGAATTATATCTTGTGTCCTCATAAGCCTTAATTGTTTAGTACATTTTAAAGAAAATAGGGTTGTTTCATTAGATGTTGGAATGATGGGTATAAATAAGATACAATACCTCTTATATCTCATCTCTTGTGAAGATTATAAGTATAGAATACTAAAACATAATGGAAGTAAATTTAGAAGACAATATTCAACGTAACATTAAGCTGAAACGATGGGCATTATAGATATTGACATCAAATACCTACTCATTTGTTTAAGCAAGAGGTGAGGTTTATCAACCTTGCAGCAATAAATTATATCTTTGAAGATGTTATTTTCATTTTTGAAATTAGTTATAGTTTTGGCTCTTAGAAAGCAATATGTGAAAGTCAACAAAGTGAGATAAATTAGAGTTTTGAAGATGTTATTTTCATTTTTGAAATTCATTGTAGTTTTGGCTCTTAGCAACCAATATGTGAAAGTCGACAAAATGGGGGTTTTTGGGTGTGGTCGGGTACTAATATCTCTAGTTAGGTAGGTTATAGGTGCAATGTGTTGCTTCCTCTAGCTCTATGGATTGGCTCTAGTTATAATATGTTATTGTGGATCAAATCTAGTTTGAGTGTTGATTAACTCTTCTTAGTTTGTTCATGAGAATTGTTTTGCATTAAGGGTAGGAGTTGTTTTAGTTTGGAACCGTAAACTCAATTGTTGGTTTTGGAAAAGAATGAAAATTCATAGTCACTTCAGTTGTTGCATATATGAGACCTCAAACCTACAAAGAACTCAATGGAGAAATTAATGACATTAAGAGGATATCTACGTAGCCCTCTCATACTTCAATAAAATAATGACCAATCAAATTGAAGACTAGAGAGGAAGGAATGCATAGATTTCAAATATTTTGGCTCATTATAAAGAAACAAAATTAAGAAGGTGGCATCATATTACAAGATGCTTTGTGAATTGGTTGTATTACTATATAGGATCTTGTACTTGCATAGTGACCCATCACATTCTTGGTTTCCCCTACAAAGGTATTTATTGGTTCTATTCAAGTTGCACCAAAAGATAAGGACATTGATAAAAAAACACAAGGCAACATTGAGATCAAAATGGTATATCTTGAGTACATCTTTAAGTTGAAATCAAATAGGAATCCCTTAGTGGGCATGAATTCTCCTAAGTTCATTTTTTTCATATATATGGAAAATTAATTTTTTTATTGTCCGGCAGTCACGAACCTACAACCTATGCATTAAGAAAACCTTTGATGGTTTTCTAAAGAGAATAGTTGCATAATATATCTAGAAGATAAAAATGTTATTTATATCAATCTTAGACTTAAAATAATAATTTAATACATCTAGATATTGCAATTTAGGGGATATAAGAAATTTTTATCAGCTCTGTGAACCATAGTTTTCAAAATGATGACCATATATGACATGTAGACTAGACATTTTCTATTCAGATGCATGTTATGTGATGGTCAAGGGCATTGTAATGGTCCATTGTATTCGCATAAGTATTTATCAAATGACATTTATTATTAGTATTATTATTTTGGGATTACACCTTAAATGGAATCTTAATTAGTTCTAACACTTTCATAAAAAAATTAACCATTCCTTCAATGTTCCACCACTACACAGACCTTACAAATGGAATCTTCATCATGTCAATGATATATGATCCTAGGGATTCTTCTTGGTGTCCAAGTTAGGGTTGATACAAAAATACAAGTTATTGACCGGTGATATTTGTCTTTATATCTCATGGTCCATACATGGGACCTTGGACCACCACACAAGTTCTACAAAGGGAATGTTTGGAATATGAGTGAGATACGGTGTTTCTTGAAAGATTTAGAAAACCATTGATGGTATTCAGAATCATAAAATGTTTTAGGATTGAAATTCAGGGTCTTGAGCCATAACATTTTTCTGTGGAGCTCATGGGTCGTGCATGGGGCCACAACAACCACATAGGAAATTAGTAGTGAATATCATCCCTCTAGTGCATTATGGTGGTGATTTTGAGGTTTTCCACATTATAGGTTAGTTTTAGTGCCTAATACATGGTTTGGTGCCAAGATATAGGTTGTTTTTCCATAACGTTTGTCCTTGAGGCTCATGGGTGATGTGTTGGGCCTCGAGCCACCATAGTTTTCAATGTGCAAGGGACATGGTGCTCATTTAAAGCTTTGGGATGCTAAGTGTCGTTCTAATTTCTCATTCAATAGTCCTATGCAAAAGGACAAATCCCTACACCAATATTTTCCTCTATGGCCCATGGGCAATGTGTAGGGCCTTAGTTATCACAGAAGCCCTTCATAGGAAAAACTTGACCTGGAAGAGGAATATGGTGGCCATATCAAGATTTGTAACACTAAGGATGATTGTTATTAACTAAGATTTAAATTAAGGAGGGTCTAAGTCTTTACTAGTTCCATATAGGTCTCATGGTCCATACATGGTCTTTTAGGCCCCCACATAGAGATTTTGTAAGGAATATTTAACATACATGTGATATATGGTCATCATTTTGAGGATTAGAAAACTAAGGATCGTTTTAAAGGCGCTGTTACAACTGATTTTACCACACATGGTAGATCACACATTTATGGCCTTCCTTGTCCATCTGCGGACTCTTTGGACTCCATGGACCATCTTTTTACCTTTGACGTTTCCAAGATCATCCCTAAAAACATGCATTATTTTCCATATGTGAATTTTAAACCTATTCTCTTGTATATATGCAGATATGACCCTCAAACCTGCGTACATCAGGATGTTGGCAAAAGGCCAAATAGTTTTGTAGTTTTCCTTGATGTGGATCTGAGTCACTTGTCTCTTGGTCTTCCATATGCCTTGAGATCACTCGTATTTGACCTTCCATTACCCCATTGAAGCACTATATAAGGAACCCTTTGGATACATTGAAAAAAGATGAATTGAAGAGAAAGAAAACTATAGTCCATTATTGCCGTAGCTTATAGTTGAGTCTGCATCCCTTTGTCCCTTGGACCACTTGGTGTTCTTCCCAAGCTTGCCTTTGCTTGTGAGCTTGCTATCGAGAGATGCAGGATTGAGGTGGTGGAGGTCCAGGTGGAGGACTCAGTTTCTCCGGTTCGTAGACATGCCGACAGAGGTTGTCATTCATGTAATCTATGATTTATATTAATAGAAATGTATTTTCGTGTCCAATGATGTGCATTTAGATGAATATTGAATCCATGGATGCTTTTAATTGCTTATACATTATTGATGATATATTCTAGAGTAGGTCTAACACCATTATATAACATGCTTGTCTTTTTTGTTAATTGTTGAGAGAGAAAATTGTTAACACAAGCGGTATTGGAAAAGCTCAATGGGGATCTACATCAACCATCTGGAATAAGGTATGTTTCCAGATCCTTTAGTGTTAGATGTTTTATTTCTCTTTCATATTGGGAAGGGATTGATTTCTGCAGTTACTCTGTCTATTGTAGTACCCCAAGCCATAGGAATTTTTCTCTATAAAAGAATAGGCGACCATACTGGGGATGTTTCTTGTTTGTCTTCGGGGTTTCGGGGCACAATGTGCTTGATATTATTGACTTTCTCTTTGTTTCTCCTTCTTTCTGTGTTGCATTTTATAGTATGTTCATCCGTTGAAACTCCCCTTTATTGGTTTGACCCTTGGCTTTCTTTTTACCACTGTCTTCTCTATATATGCAGGTTTTCGGCCAAAAGTCGTGTACATATGTGGAGTTTTGGACAAAATTCATGTACACATGCAATTTTTTGGCCAAAATCTGTGTATACATGTAGCTCTTTGGCAAAAAGTTGCGTATATATGCATCTGTTCTTTAAACAATCATGTACATCCTCCCTTTTGGTGAGTTTGATGTTGTGGAAAGTTGTTGGGTGGGTTGTGAGTATGGTTGGGTCTTCCTTGGTTCTGATGTTGTCTGTTGGATGCTTCTTTTGTGACCAAAGAGCGTCTTTTCATTGGTTTTTCTTTGAAAGTAGTTTTAGTCATTTATCCTTTGTGTTTTTCCATTGGCGCATTACTCTTTTTGTCTTGATGTCTTGTGGGGCTTGTGTTTTATACTTGCTATAGAGACTGAGAGTTTTAAATGGCTTTTATTGCATTTTCAATCTTTTATATTGAAAAATAGAAAATAGTTGCACTCTTAGTCACATCTTAGATATGGATTGCTTGGATGAGAGTTGTATTTAGGTTTCCGTATAGGAATGATTGCACTTACATTTGAAGGAAAAAAATTTCACTTCACGTAGTAGCATACCTTGTTTTTCATTATACACATTGCATTTGCATTGATTGTTAGGTGTGCATTTTACTTCTTGTTGTGTCATAACTTCATGAGTTGCACAACCATTTTCCCTTTGAGTAATTACAACCATTAAAATCAACACATAGTTTAAAATGAACTACACATTTTTCTTTTATAGGGTTCACCAACAAGAATAGGTTTTAGAGTCTTGGAATAGTTCATTGTGAGTTAATTTTCCAAGACCACTAAACAAAACAATTAGGTGTCTATCCATGTGAGAGAGAAATCCTTAATATAATTAGTGTTTCTCAAGACGCTCCTCTTACATGGGAGTTAAGCAGGAGGCAGTGCACATGATTGTGATTGTGATGACCCCTGGTCACTTTCTGTGAGCACTAGAGATATTTCCAGGATTCTATTCATATCTGGGGGCTCTTTCGAGAGTTTTGGGCTTTGCTACCCTGCCCATATGATATATCTCGCCTGTGAGTATCTGCCTGAGCGTTGGTTATATTTAGGTGACCTTAGTTGCCTTGCCTAGGTATCAGAGAGGGTACTTGCAAAGGTTATTCTGTGAGTGTCCTAGCTAGGTAGAGGTTGGACAGCATAGTAATTTTATGCATTGAATTTGAGGGCCACTATAATTGGTTACATACCTCTACTTGTAGTGTATGGGAGTTTCGATCCTCTCCTAGGCGAGACATACCTGCCGCAATAGGGAGCTATCATATCCTCCCCTTGGTTTGCTTGCATTTTGGTTGTACATTTTCTTAGGAGTGTGCTCTTTGTGCGCTAGTTGGCCTTTGGGATCATGGTTACTTGAGTATATTTATGCTCTCTTGAGTTTGGGTCCTTTTATTTTTGGCATGCCTGGTATCCTATCACCCATCCTTGGTCCTAGTACGAACCCAAGTGTCAGACTTGGGGGCATCACAACCCCTTACCATGCTCATATATTTGGGAGTGGTCACATTCCGCCCTATACTCCATTTATGGAAGATGTTGACTCCCTTCTCTCGGTCTTTACATCTATGGTCACCCTCACGGGGGTGCTAGTGGATGCAAGAACGTTGGGTCTACACCTTACTTTCCTTTTTATGTCCCATTGTTCACCGCATTGTTTCCTTTGGATGCAGTTGTCATGATCATTCATCCCTTTATTATATACTTTGGATTCTTTATTGACTATTTTGGGTTCTTTTGGACTTATATGGTTGCCATGTAGGGTCCCATTTTTGTACACTCTCTCTGAGGTTTCGACCCATTCATGCCTATCACACGTATTATGTCTGAACTAGCATATACGTTAGGATATCACATCTGCTTACACTTATGCATTGCCTTATGACCATTCCATCTTAACCTTAGGTACGAACCCATTCCATGGTATCACAAAACCTTCATGCTACTGTTAGAAGGGGTATTATCTAAATGGTAGATCTTTCCTATACATGGGTGTCCTAGTTAGCTCCCTTTTGCATTTGGTACGCATGCTATGAGTTCTCTCTTAGGTCCAGCAGTCCCTTTTAGTCCCGCCATGTCCTTGAGAAAGAGCTTCATACTCCTCTTGAAATTTATGCTGGCCATTTCCCCAGGACTTCCTTGTATATGTCAAGTTGTAATTGCATTATCATTAGTTTTTCCTTCCTTTTTCAGCCTTATGTCGGCTTCCTTGACTTTGATTATCAGCCATATAGCCTGATTTTGTGGAGATAAACTCAGAGAAACGAGTACAGCTCCTAAAGAAAAACTATTAACCCAACCAACATATAGTAATTTTATGCATTGAAGTTGAGGGCCACTATAATTGGTTACATACCTCTACTTGTAGTGTATGGGAGTTTCGAGCCTCTCCTAGGTGAGACATACCTGCCGCAATAGGGAGCTATCATATCCTCCCCTTGGTTTGCTTGTATTTTGGTTGTACATTTTCTTAGGAGTGTGCTCTTTGTGCGCTAGTTGGCCTTTGGGATCATGGTTACTTGAGTATATTTATGCTCTCTTGAGTTTGGGTCCTTTTATTTTTGGCATGGCCGGTATCCTATCACCCATCCTTGGTCCTAGTACGGACCCAAGTGTCAGACTTGGGGGCATCACAACCCCTTACCATGCTCATATATTTGGGAGTGGTCACATTCCGCCCTATACTCCATTTATGGAAGATGTTGACTCCCTTCTCTTGGTCTTTACATCGATGGTCACCCTCACGGGGGTGCTAGTGGATGCGAGAACGTTGGGTCTACACCTTACTTTCCTTTTTATGTCCCATTTTTCACCGCATTGTTTCCTTTGGATGCAGTTGTCATGATCATTCATCCCTTTATTATATACTTTGGATTCTTTATTGACTATTTTGGGTTCTTTTGGACTTATATTGTTGCCATGGAGGGTCCCATTTTTGTACACTCTCTCTGAGGTTTCGACCCGTTCGTGCCTATCACACGTATTATGTCTAAACTAGCATATACGTTAGGATATCACATATGCTTACACTTATGCATCGCCTTATGACCATTCCATCTTAACCTTAGGTACGAACCCATTCCATGGTATCACAAAACCTTCATGCTACTGTTAGAAGGGGTATTATCTGAATGGTAGAGCTTTCCTATACATGGGTGTCCTAGTTAGCTCCCTTTTGCATTTGGTACGCATGCTATGAGTTCTCTCTTAGGTCCAACAGTCCCTTTTAGTCCCGCCATGTCCTTGAGAAAGAGCTTCATACTCCTCTTGAACTTTATGCTGGCCATTTCCTGAGGACTTCCTTGTATATGTCAAGTTGTAATTGCATTATCATTAGTTTTTCCTTCCTTTTTGAGCATTATGTTGGCTTCCTTGACATTGATTATCAGCCATATAGCCTGATTTTGTCTCATGTCCAGCCAAGCAGAGTCATTTTATATATCTTTTGCAGCTTGATTCCCCATTTTTAACCAAGAGGGGACTTTCCCCCGAGTGTCGTTATCCTACACATGTTTCCTTGCATTGAGCATAGGTATGTTCCACTACTTAGAGCTATCTTGTTTTCCCCTTGAAATTCGTCTCCTCCTGGATTTGTGACTATAAAGCACTTTTATTCTTTTTCAAGATTTTCAAAATATTTGCAAAAGTACAAAACAAAAGACAAAAAACCAAAAAGCCGGACAGGAAAAGATGTTATCTTTGGCATCATTCAAGTCGTGTCACCTTCCAACAGAGCACTGTATATCACTTATGTTGGTTGGGTTAATAGTTTTTCTTTAGGAGCTGTACTCGTTTCTCTGAGTTTATCTCCAGTCCCTATGGAGCCTCTGTCGATGCCTCTTGTGTTGCAGAGATGTCCAGTTTTGTATATTAAGTCTATGCTACCTAGATTTTGTCACCATTCACCTTTATGCTCTTGTTCGAAGGAAATTGAAGCCCGAGCTGTCCATTCCTCATTTTTCTTGACTTTGCATGTCGGCCATTCCCGGTACTGGTACTGGTTCGTGCACATTATGATCAAGTCCTTCCACATTATACAAATTTGCTGAGTACCTTGTGTTGGATGATGGGGATGCCTTAATTCCCTCCTTCCAGCAGATTTCATCCCATCAAATTTAGATCATTTATTCTGGGATAGGAGTCTAGAGTTATTTTGAGTGCCTTGAGACTTGCAGTCACTAGTGGCAGGTTCTCTTGCCATCGATAGTTTTAGGAATACATCAATGTCCCCTGATCGATGGATTATTTTAAGTGTTTGACCTCAACACATTTATTCGCAATTGTTAGATTGCACTCTAGTACCTTGATTCCCATTTTCATTATCAACGGGTGATCTCGTGTTTGTTAACGGTATACATCAATGACCACTAATCAGACGATGGACCACTATGTTCAACCTCGACACCTCTATTCACATAGTAGGACATGTACTCATAGTGGTTTGTGTAGAAGACTTTCCACATTGGTGGCATTTCATATATGCTGCCTCCTTGATCATGCCAATGTTCATGAGATTTTAGCTCTCGTGACTTGATTCTAGTGTATGTCAGATATATTCATCCATTATGGAGATCTTCATCCATTCTATATCTTCAGCTTTCATGGAGATCATGATCTTTTTTATATCTTCATCATCAAGATTCTAATCTATCTATATTGTACATTGAGATAACCACACATGTCATATTTTGTATCATGCCTATTCATGTCCATTGTACTCTTATGTATCCGGGACTATTGTATGTACTTGCAGTCATATGCAGAGATATTTGTAATGTATTGTTGGCTGGATGGTTCTTCCACCTGGTTCTTCATCACTCCACTTCTAGGATGTAATTATAATGTATTTTGGCCATCTTATCACCCCTCTGACCTCACACATTAAGGGGCATCTGTTACAGCTGATTTTACCACACATGGTAGATCACATATTTATGGCCTTCCTTCTCCTTCTGCAGAGTCTTTAGACCCCATGGACCAAATTTTTACCTTTGGTGTTTCCAATATCATCCCTAAAAACATACATTATTTTCCATACGCAACTTTTAAACCTATTCTCATGTATATACGCGGGTATGACCCTCAAACCCGTGTACATCGGGATGTGTGCAAAAGGCCAAATAGTTTTGGATTTTTTCTTGATGTGGATCCGAGTCACTTGTCTCTTGGCCTTCCATATTCCTTGATATTGCTCGGATTTGACCTTCCATTACCCCATTGAAGCACTATAGAAGAAACCCTTTGGATACATTGAAAGAAGAGAAATTGAAGAGCAAGAAAACTATAGTCCATTGTTGCCAAAGTTTATACTTGAGTCTGCATCCCTTTGTCCCTTGGATCACTTGGTGTTCTTCTGAAGATTTCCTTTGCTTGTGAGCTTGCTATCAAGAGATGGAGGAATGAGGTTGTGGAGGCCCAGGTGGAGGACTCAGTTTCTCTGGTTCGCAGACATGCTGACAGAGGTTGTCATTCATGTAATCTATGATTTATATTAATAGAAATATCTTTCTGTGTCCAATGATGTGCATTTAAATGGATATTTAATCCATGGATGCTTTTAATTTCTTATACATTATTGATTATATATGCTAGAGTAGGCCTAACACCATTATATAGCATGCTTATCTTGTTTTCTGATTGTTGAGAGAGCAAATTGTTAACACAAGCGAGATTGGAAAAGCTCAACAGGGATCTACATCAACCATTCGGAATAAGGTATGTTTTGAGATCCTTTAGTGTTAGATGTTTTATTTCTCTTGCATATTGGGAAGGGATTGATTTCTGTGGTTACTCTATCTGTTGTGGTACACCCCAAGCCATAGGAATTTTTCTCTATAACAAGCCCATTCCTTGGTATATGTACACATATAAAATTTCACATTACATATTTTCACAAGGAGCCCATGGTCCATTTATGGGGCCCCAACTAACATACATGCCCTCCATAAGGAATTTTGGCATTTAAGTGTAATATTGTTAAGATTTTGAAGTTTAAAATACCAAGGATTTTTCTGAAAAGAAATGGTCTTATACCTTAACATCTATTTTGGGCTCATAATCCATCCATTGGGACATAATCCAATACTGGCGATAAAGCTTTGTTCGTGTGGTGTCTTTGCATGTTAAATTGGGATAGTTAGTGTGTGCAAGAAAGTTAGGAGAATTATAGAGTATGGTTCTTGGTGAAAAGGTTGTGGATCCTAATGATTGTTTTTATCGATGATTAGATCTAGAAACACACTTCATTCTTGCTTCGATTGGAGGTGTGTGGGGATATGCACTAATTTCACATTGTTTGTGGGCATGGAATCCTTCTACATAAATAAAATATAGCATCACACAAAAATGATAGCACATGAATCATGATCAATGACACTGATGTTGATATATTTGACTTTATGTCAGACGTTTTCAGAACACAATCCCTAGCTCTAAACCTAGTGGAGTTCCTAGCACATTTCCTTTCGAAATTTTTGGCACTATTCCAGGAGCTATACATGTTGAGACTCGGAATTGTCACATTTTCATCCACTTTATATTTCGCTATTCCTCGCATTTCATCCTCCCGTTAACCTTTTATCATAGCATTTCCATACATATATGTGGGTTTCACCTTATTATTTCCACTTTATTCATTTTAGTATTATAAGTGAGTTTATGATTAAAATATTATAAATTAAACATGTTTTTCACTAATATCTCAAATATGGATGAGCTTTGTAATGTGTAGGAATATGTGAAGGATTAATTCAAGAAAATACTTTTGGAATATCTCCTCCACCATTTCAAGGAGATAATTATTCAAGCTAATTATAATGAGAATATCATGAAAATTTGGTTGGCACATCCTATTTAGGATTTATGAGATACGTGTGGAGAATTTGTGAGAGACATGTGGAGGATTTGAAGGGATCATATCTTGTAATAATAGGAAAGTAGTTGAGTAGTTGAGGGAATAATGGATATGTCATTATGAGATGGTTATATCCTTCATGTATAAAAGAGAGTGCTCTCTCTTCATTTCATTAATCTTAAATCATATATAGAATCATAGGATATAGATCAGAGATACATGGTATATTGTAGAAGTTAGTCTTGACTTTGTAATATGGAGAAGGGAATTCTTACCTTTTTTTCATAATATTCGCTTTGATACTTTCATGATTTGTCATTGATTCTTGTGATGTAAATTAAGATTTCTTTATTGTTAATGTGAGATCACATGTGTTGTCTTGTTGCTCTTCATATGTTGTCTTTCTTTTATGCAATTACCTTCCGTCGTGTGTTTCATCTTCCTACATTATATTAACAATTGCGTGTTTCAACTTAAGGGGGGTTAGCTTAGATTAGTATTAGTTTCACGGGGGGTTAGATTAGCTTAATTTTGCTTCAATCCTGCATATACTTTGCATGTACTTCGTAATCCTACAAACCTAGGATTCGCAAATTAAATGGCTAGGCAATTACTACAACAAAATTAAAATGACATTAATTCGGCCCAACATTTTGGCATCGTTTCCGGGGATGCACGATGGATTGAAGTTTAGTTTGATTATTTTTCTGCAAGCATACACTAGAGTGTGAATTTTAATTTCTGCAATGAGTGAATTTCAATTTTTGCAATGAGTTAATTTCAATTTCTGCAAAGGGTGTTTCAATTCTGCAAGTGTGAATTTCAATTTCAACAAGTGTGTTTTCTCACAACTATGAAGAGTAGTTGTTTTTCTTGTACATAGTGTTTTTTTTTTAATTTGTTTTCAGCAAGAGTGTTTATTAAAAAATTTCAATTTATATTTGAGTGGTGTAAGAATCTCTTTTTCAAAATGATTTAACAATGAGTTCAAGCTTGGAACAACTCACTCAGATCCTTGCAAAAGTAGGGATCTCTTCTTCTCATGAAAAAGAGATCCTGAACGCAATCGAGAGCTTAATTACTCCTCCAGCAACAAACAAAGAATCGACATACAAAGAATCTTTCAGATCCAATGACGAACAATCATGCAAACAGGAGATTGAGGAGGACCACGAGGAGTTGCATCATGATCTGAGGAATGAAAACTATGCCTAGGAAAGCCCTATCAAACGATGGTTTCAAGTGAGTACAAGGTTAGAACAATTTAGTTTTTCTTTTCCTCTAGTTAATTCATAGTTACAACAATTAATTCCATACATTTATATTTATCCTCATCTTCTATTTGCAAAATTAACACTGAACATATTTTTATTGTTGTTACGTGAATGACTACACTGGATATTTAACTACACGTAACTATTTTCTAATTCCCAATTAGCATAGAGTAGGTAGGATATTTTTTTTAGTTTTTGCTTTCACCTAGAATAAGTATGCTCTTCTCCGCGCTTTGTGCAATCATGAGGATCAGAAAATAGGATGTTTTCTAAATTTTTCATAAATGAATAATTAATGTTTTGCAACATGCTTAATTGATTCATTTTATCCATTTGCTAAAAACATTTCCAATTTGTAAAATAAAGTTAGTCCGCAAATTCATGTGGAAAATTCATTTTTATGTTCAACAATAATTGAAATTATAATGCTGAAAAGCAACTGCAACTCCAATCTGAAACAGTGCAACTCTGAGTTGAAATAACACCTGAAGCAATGTCACACATTTAAGCCTCTCCTTTTCCTTGACATCACCCTTCATCCTATAGCTGCCTGAAAATTGACTCGGCTAAACCAATTCCGAAATTTTCTATATTTGCACATTCCATCCCTGATCTGCAATTAAACCAGTAGGCGCATTAGAATTATTTCATTAAAATTGAATGAGTGGCCTGCAGAAGCTCCATGCTGAAAGGTTGTAATAGTTGTAGCTGAAACAGTAACTCCAAGCTAAAACATTAGCTGTAATAGTTGTAGCTGAAACAGATAAGTTGAAATGGAATGAATAAATTAATGCCTCAATGTGCAAGTCATTTCTCTCCATTTACTAAAACTTTTTCAATTTATAAATAAAATTGGCCCGCAAATTCATATGTGATGCGAGTGCATTCTTTGAAAATTTTAAACTGAAACAGTGGCTAAGCCTGTGTCACAATTGAAGTATGTCTTCTAATTCTGGTTTATTTATGGTTGAGTGGTAGCAATGTCATCTCTCGCCTTATCCGAAGCCTAATCAACTTCATCTTTTTTCCTTGAATTAAATCTGCGTAAAAATAAAGAAATAGTTAGCTCTCTTGGCCAGCTTGGCGAGCATCTTAACCAAGTGATGACACATTGAAAATATCTCAATCATGGAGAAATACATGCAAAAAATAAATCGATGATTACCTTCCTAGGCTTGGGTAGTTAGGTAAGTGTTGTAGGTCCATCCAAAACGAAAGGAATTGAATAAATCTACAACAACCCCATTTCGATTATGCCTCCATATGATCTATTTTCCACCTAATCACTGCCTAAGAGTTGTAAGTTCAACTGAATAAAAATATTACGCTCCATTTGGTTGGTTTATTCATTCTGAAATTATTATATAGATGCCTTATCTTTTGGGCAAAATACGAAGCTCGCGTGGCCAGAAAAACTCAAAATACAAAGCTCGCCTGGCCAGTGAAATCTATATGGGTCAATAATAAATAAATAATGTGGATGATATTTTCAGTTCTCCATGACTCTTATTGAATTTCATACATTGAATTCTTATTTAGCAAGGGATGCTTAAATTTCTTTTATTTTTGTAAGGTTTGAGTTTTTTTTGGCTGCACGTAAAAAAAAAAGTTGAGCGAAAGTGGCATTAAGGATTGGCCTGTCATCATATTGCATGGTGGAAAATAAGATTGTATTGCCTTAATGAATATAGCATAACCAGTCAACTTGTTTTATTTATTTATTTTCGTTTTCTGTCAATTAACGCCCATTTATAGACAGTTAACTTTGGGTGGATTTTATGAGCAAACAGTGATGAGTTTCAAAAATTGAGCACATGGGTTTTGTGCCGAAGGATCTTATTTAGTTGACTCACAAGCTGTTTGTGAAAATTCAACTTGGTTTGAGAGAAGTTTTCATTTCTATGAACTTGAAAAAGCCATATTTCGGGAGGGTCGGTTTTCCAACGTAGCAGATATTTGGTTTTGCATTTGGTTCTACACTGGGAGGTAAAGTGACAGCTCAGAAAGTGTTACAGGAAATACTTTGGTGACCAATATATTTCAAACACTGCAAGAAGTACATAAAGTCCTACGATGGCTGTCAACCGATTTATGAGCCAATAAAGTTAATTGATCCAATTGTCTAACTCTTTCGAACCTTGAATAGCTAAGCATCAAATGAAAATATTATAATAGAAAATGAACCGATCTTAACACCACAAAAATAAGGAAGGCGAGGTAAGTCTTACATCGAATGGATTGGTAGTTGCATTGACTTCCTATATCCCAACCGAAAGAATAATACCAAAACTTGGGCTGCGATTTCATGTGAAAGGTTGCATGCACAACGATGAAAAATAAAGAAGATAACTCAGAACCGTGGATAGGAGTAGATCAATACTTATGGGGTAGGTATGCATGTAATTTATAAATTGTTCTGTAGGTCTCACGAACCGAAGTGGCTCTGTGCCTCCCGTATTTTTTGTCAATAAAAATCACCCATGTAGAAAATATTAAATTATATTTGACAACATACAGCTATAGGCGTGTCACAGGCTGGTGTTGCAGCTGGCCATTGTAACTTGTTGTCATAGCTAGTTGTTACAGTCGGGTGTTGCAGCTACTTGTAGCAGCTGGCTGTTGCAACTGGTTGTCGCAGTCAGTTGTTTCAACTAATTGTCGCAGCTGGTTGTTGCAGCAGGTGGTGTCGCAGCTAGCTGTTACAGCAAGTTGTTGGAGCTAGTTGTTACAGCCGGTTGTTGCAGCTGGGTGTTGTAGCCGGTTGTTGCAGCTGGGTGTTGCAGCCGATTGTTGCAGCCATGATTTTAATTTCGGTATTGTTGTGAACAATATGAATTATGATTAAATGGACAAAGAAATTTCCCAATAAAACTATCAAGATCAATATTTCAATTGCAATAGTGATGGCTGCCATTCTTTATGGATTTTTCATTCAATCATTGACTACTAATTTGATGAGGATGAATTTATGTTCATTAGGGAATTCTTATGTGTGCTACTTGTAGTTGTCTTCCTATGCAGCCTTGGATATATTTCACTTCACCTTATTTTATTGATCTCTAAACTCATGGGTAAAAAAATACTTTAGGGGAAACAACAATGGCTATCTGGCACATATGTGGCAGCATTATAGCAATTCATTTGGAAAAGGTATGTGATTTTAAGACGCGTGTGAAGCATTTTTATGATAATTTTAAATTGAAAAAGCGAAGACGTTGATTTAAGGATATCTTTCAAATCGTGATCTGGTATTTTCTGAATTTTGGTGTGAAGATGCATGGGACTAATAAAAACTCACTTGAAAATTTTCAACCAAACCCGTTTTTATTTTGTGAAATATTAGTTCAAGAAGTTTAGCTGCAACACATCTTTATTCATGCTTGTCTATGAAAGTGTAGAAATTGAAATGAGCATATCTTGCAATTGGTAAATCGGATTCTCATTATTTTTGAACACAAAGTGCATAATATCAAGATGAACAAACCTACTATGTTTCAACCCAGTATAATGTACATTTTTTAAGAAAATGTGCATCATCACCTACATCCAATTTGCATTTTTCTTGAAATCCGTGATGTGGGTATGTCTGATTTTTGGTGTGTAGGTGCATTGGACTAGTAAAAACCTTCTTGCCAAATTTTAGCAAAACTCAATTTGTCATTTGGGATAAAATGACTTCAGGATTTTTCTACTCAAAAGGTCGTGACTCCCCTAAAATTAGCACTCTTTGGGCTGCGACTTCGCCAAATTTTTCACCAAATACTCTGCTACAATTTTTCCTATCCTTATACTTTTCACATCTGCAACTCCACTATATTTATCCTATGTACAGTTGTGACTCTGCTAAAACTTTGTCTATCCTTCTACCTGTCGCAGCTGGTTGCTACAGCCGGGTGTTGTGGCTGCTTATTGCTACTGGCTATCATAGCTGGCTATTGCAGCTAGTTGTCACAGCTGGAATTTATAGCAATAGGTGGTTGTTACAGCTATCAAAATTTGAATGTTTTGTTGAATGCACAGATCAGCTAAATTTAATTTTGAAGTGCTTTTGCCATTTTTATTTTGTGTGTGTTATAAAAAAACAATAAAAAATATATGAAATTATAAAAAAAATATATTTCTTTTGTTTTATAAAAAGAAATCAATTAATTTTTTTTTATAAAAACCAGAAAAAAAATAAAAATCACAAACAATAAAAAGTTAAAAAGTAAAAGCAACCCCCAAAAAAAAAGTTACAAATGGATGTTTTCATTTTTTCCTGAAATTGCTTTTATGATTAACGCTGAATTTTTTTATTTCAATCACTTCAAGTAGCAATCTATGATGAACCAGGAGTGGAATGGAAATGGTTATACCACATTTTATTTCTTCTTCACATTTTCTTTGTAGCTTATGGACTTCTTTCCGCATGATTTGTTTTCTTTTACGAACATCTCACAAGTTTCATGCTAGGTTGCATGAGGACATGCAACTAGATTAGTTGGGGAGGGGAACTATATTCAATACATATTCACTACTAAGTTTCATACAGGAATTTTTACTCAGTTTTTTTCCAGGTTTCAAAGACAATCGCATTTGGCTGCTAAACTGATTTTTCAAGAATCACAAAACTTTTGAGAATCATGCTTCGATAGACAGCCTAAAGGAGTTGTTAATCATGAAATTTGTTGATAAAGATCATAACGTTCACTATTACACAGAAACCATTCATAAACTCATTTTCATCATGATTGTTTATCCATATTTCTCATTTAGAGAACCTTCATCATCCATGTCTTGAAGTCCACTTTCCATCGCTTTATCTGTCATGACTTCACACATACCTATCTTTCTGAATTGCATACATCCCTTTATCTTTTTTAGTTCATTTTTCCATTCTAGTTTCCCTTCTGAATAAAACCAGCTCCCATTCCATGACTACATAGCCTTGCCATATCTAGTGCTTGACTGCGAGATATTTTCACTGATAGTCCTACCAATACTTTTATACCAACTCATGTTGACTGATGTGGGATTCCTTAAGTCCCATATTTCAATAAGTATTGCCCCATCGACCTAAGCACCTCATCTGGGATATAAAATAGAGTTAATTTTGAGTACTTGGAGGCTTGCATTCGTTAATGGCAAGTTCTCTTGCTAACAATCATGGGAATTCATCAATGTTCATTGATCGTTAGATCTTGCAAGTGAATCGACATCAGCGCATCTATTCACACTTCGCAAGATGTACTTGGGTACCTTGGCACTCATTGACATCACTGGTGATTTTTCTTGCATTGGTTAACGACAGTCATCAATGGCTCGTAATCCAATGACTTCTTTTCATGCTCGACATTGACACATTTATTCACATGACTATAATTGTACCATCGGGTTTTGTAGCGGGTGAAGACTATACATTATTTCTCATGACTCCATCAGTAGTTGTAGAAACATGAATTCATATCTATGAGTGTACCACAGTTCCACTTTCTACCTTCAACATTTTCCATTATTTATCACCAGCAGTTCAGATTCCTCCACTTCACATTACAACAGTTCTAGCAGTTACAGCTGCAGCATCATTTACAGTTAGATTTTTATCCTGCAACCATGACATGTTCTCCATGATTCAGCTAGAGTAGTTATGATTCCTTCACATCCCATGATCCAAAAGTTACAGTCATTGTATCAGTAACACATTCCACGATCCAATGGAATCAGCTACATTCCTATTGTATCGTTCATCTACTTTTCAGGTAAGTGGGGGTATGTTGTTTTCTAAACTTTAATCATGCAATTCCTTACATGCTAGCAATGAATAATTTCAAAAATTCCCTCACCAGGCTCCATTTTTTTTTCACAGTCCATACTAGGTTGCATGAGGACATGCAACCACATGAAACCACATTAGTTGGGAAGGGGGAACTATATTCAATACATACTCACTACTATGATTCAATTTCTTTTCACCATCATCACCCACTTTTCATCTCGTTTACCATTCACAAACATTTCTTTTCTGACAAAACCTCTATTGCACTTTGCTTTATACACATTGATATTGGCATGATTCTTAAAGACAAAGAAAAGGCTTTCTTATGCACAATGATGCTTTCTATGCACATTAATAGCTTATCATTTCTAGTGAGAGTATGGTATCTAGAAAATAAATAATGAAATGAATGTTGTTGACAAAAGAACCAAAATTCTTTATATTCATGGTTGTCACACAAGAACCAACATTCTTTATATTCATGGTTGTCACACAAGAACCAACCATAAGGAAATGTGAGTCGTTCCTCATGTATTTCACACCGTGGAAACATTCATTATTAAAAAGACATCATCAATCAAAGCTATGTTCAGATGCCAGAAGTTCTTGAGAAGATCCATACATGGTTGCATGAGGACATGCAACAAGTTTAGTTGGGGAGTATGTTGAGACTCAGAATTGTCACATTTTCATCCACTTTATCTTCTGCTATTCCTCGCATTTCATCATCCCATTAACTTTTTATCATACCATTTCCATACATATATGTGGGTTTCACCTTATTATTTCCACTTTATTCATTTTAGTATTATAAGTGAATTTATGATTAATGTATTAGAAATTAAACATGTTTTTCACTAACATCTCAAATATGGATGAGCTTTGTAGTGTATAGGAATATGTGAAGGATTAATTCAAGAAAAGACTTCTCGAATATCTCCTCCACCCTTTCAAGGAGATAATTATTCAAGATAATTCTAATGAGAAGAGCATGAAGATTTGGTTGGCATATCCTATTTTGGATTTATGAGAGACATGTTGAGAATTTGTGAGAGACATGTGGAGAATTTGAAGGGATCATATTTTGTAATAATAGGAAAGTAGTTGAGTGGTTGAGGGAATAATGGATCTGTCATTATGAGATGATTATCTCTTTCATGTATAAAAGAGAGTTCTCTCCCTTCATTTCATTAATCTTAAATCAGATATAGAATCATGGGATATAGATCAGAGATAGATGGTAGATTGTAGAAGTTAGTCTTGACTTTGTAATATAGAGAAGGGAATTCTTACCTTTTGTTGATAATATTGGCTTTGATGCTTTCATGATTTGTCATTGATTCTTGTGATGTAAATTAAGATTTATTTATTGTTAATGTGAGCTCACATGTGTTGTATTTGTTTTATGCAATTTACCTTCAGTCGTGTGTTTCATCTTCCTGCATTAGATTAACAATTGCGTGTTTCAACTTTAGGGGGGTTAGATTAGATTAGTCTCAGTTTCATGGGGGGTTATATTATCTTAATTTCACTTCAGTTCTGCATATACTTTGCATGTGTTTCATAAGCCTACAAATCTCGGATTGACAAATTAAATAGCTGGACAATTACTGTAACAGAATTAAAATGACATTAATTCGACCCAACAATACCTGGATCTATACTTGGAGCCATATTGGATGTTTTCTAGGCACAATTCTTGGCTCTATACTTGGCGCTATGTTCAATATTTTTCCTATTGAAATTCATGGCACAATTATTGTCGCTAACCTTGGATTAATATATGGTGCTATGCTATTCATGGCGTTTTTTGGAGGCTATTCTTAGCATTATATGCGATGCTTTTGTGGACGCTACTTGGGACATTAATTGGGATGCTAATTGGGATGCCAATTGGGATGATAATTGGTATGCTAATTGTGGTGCTAATTGGGACGTTAATTGGGATGCTAATTATTGTCTAGAATAGTGCAAAATTTTAAAAAGGGACGATAATTGGGATGCTAATTGGGATGCTAATTGGGGAACTATTTGGGATTCTAATTGGGATGCTAATTAAGACACTAATCGGGACATTAATTGCGATTCTAATTAGCATCCAAAATAGCACCAACTTTTAAAAAGGGATGCTAATTGGGATGCTAATTGGAATGCTAATTGGGATTCTAATGGGGATGCTGATTGGGATGATAATTTAGACGCTAATTGGGATACTAATTAGCGTTCAAAACAACACCAACTTTTAAAAAGGGATGCTAATTGGGATGGTAATTAGGATGTCGATTGGGACTCTAATTGGGACGACAATAAGGATGCTAATTGGGATGCTAATTAGCGTCCAAAGTAGCATTGGTGTTTAAAAAGGGACGCAAATAATGCCATTAAAAGAGCCATCCCATGGAAAAGTGTCTACTTTGTCTGAAAAATGATTAAAAATACATTAAAAGTGATAGTGAACGCTAAAAAGGAAGCTAAAAGAGATGTTAATCATAGTTTTTTATTGTAGTGTGACTAAGCTACAAACCATTAAACAATGCTGCAAAAACCAAACAAAATATTACCTCTATTGACTTGCAAGATGCCTTCACCATGGTGCGTAGAGGTGAGAAAGGGAAAGCAATGAATTGAGTAATGACCAAACCCCATCGTGAGCCAATCCCTAAGCTTGAGCTGCCACACACTCTAATGTGCATTAATGGTGCCAGCTTGTTTCCCATTATCAAAAAAAAAACCCACTTGTCCATAGTGTCCATATGTTATAGTATTGAATGCCTCCCTTCCCATGCAAAGTCTTAAACCCCTTGATCACAGTTTAAAACTATGATATATATTATCCACCCAAGTTTAATGCAAGGTATGGGATATCATATGCATAGGTATAAAATATGATATATATTCGCCACCCCACGTTAATACAAGGTCAACATTAACATATGTATCATTTACCTTATATTTCAAACCTTAGAACCTTATGCATCAAACTCTTTACGCTCTAAGCCTAATATCATGGCATATGAAATATGCCATGGTATGTGGTATAGACATAGACCAAGTTTCATTTTCAACAAACGATATTTGAACCTCTAAATGAATAAAACAAAAGTATAAGTTCATTACTTATCATCAAATAAACATGTAATACAAAATAAACTAGGGTCTGACCAATTCATAATAATTATGACAAAAACAATAAATACCATTAAAAATACCGAGTTGTGTCATGCAATGATAGGTGTGGTATTGACCTTGTCAATACTACAAGTTTGTAAAGAACAATAAGAAACAACTAGTAGGTGTCGCTAGCAGCAGGTATGAACACTAGTTACCAAACATTCAGCTTTTTGTAAAACATTTATCATCACTAGGTGCACATACATGTAAGCAGGTTAAGAGTGCCTTAGTTCAAAAGAACTAAGTAATCCTGCTAGACAAGTAGAGATGTTTACCTCTCATACAGTTACAAGGCGGATCTAGTTTTGCCACTCCACCCACTTTGGTTCAAAAAACAAATTTAAGTTAGAATCAGGTATGCAACGATAAACACATGTAAAATAGAAATGAAGTCTATAATCAAAGTATTTAATATACATAGCCATGCGTAACCATAAGAATAGATTAAGTAAACAACCTTTCGATACCATAAGTAAAAATAGTAAAAATAGTAATAATCATAACCGAAGTAAGGAAGTAGGATGTAAGAATAACTTACAACAAATCAACAGTACGATAGAGTACAACACATTCCACAAGATAAATAATGTCGAGAGTAGGTAGTACTTAACTAGCCTAATAAAATTTATTTTTATTTTTGTTTTTAAGGACATTGCAAGTCTTATTAGAGCCCAGTTTCAACACTAAGAGACCAATGGTAGTACCAAACATTCATTGCAGAGAAAATAAAGTATGTTTTTAAATATTGTTAACTAACATAAATTTTCCTGTCATTAAGATTTTTCCAAATACAGGAATTTTTACAAAATAGTTCAGATCATGAACCCTGACGAACACAACAGTTGGAAAGGAAAAATGAACACCCCACCCAGGAAGTAGAACTCATGGTGGAACTGAATTCTGACATTTTAAATACCATACACAGTCTTCAAGAAGAATTGAAAAGTTTCATAGAAGATAGTATGAATGAGAGAAACGAACAGCAATCCATTAATGAAGCATTATTCAGAAATATGACAGGAGGAAGCCTACAGGGGAAACCCACTCATTCCATATACAAGTCCAAAAGGGAACTGTATCATAAACGGGTTAGCAGGTCAAGGGAAGAAGAAAAACAGGAATGTACCCCTGAAGATCTGTAAGGAGATCATCACAGTCCTTCCAGTGATGACTATCTTTCTCCATGTAGAAAGAAATAAAGAAGCGATGAACTTTATTCAGGGGGAGTTTATAAAAATAAGAGCCCCAACCTATGAAGGTGAAGTAAACATAGGGGAGAAAGCTAAAGAATGGTTGTTGGCTATGAGAAAATAATTTTTATTTCATAACTACTCAAGCGAGACAAACGATCGACTTGCCATCTATAACTTAAATGGAAAAGCAACAAGATGGTGGAGAGATTTGAAACATACCAAGAAATATGAGATAAGATAAATATGTTGGAGAAACTTCCACAAAATATTTCAAGAAAAATATATGTCAGAAAGATTCTTCATCAGAAAAGTAAAAGAGTTTCACAAACTACGTATGGGATCCCTGACTATGGATTCTTTTATTAACATATTTCTAGATCTGTTACATTATGTACCATACATCAACGAAGAAAAGGTAAAAATCCAGTAGTTTTTAGGATGTCTTTCTCCCAACATTCGAGAAAGGATTGAGTTCGACATGCCTAAAACCTTGGACACCACATTGCACAAAGTTAGGATCTGCTATGAGCATGGACAACTAAGGCAAGAGAACATGAACAGAAACAGAGACAAGTCTAAGAACTTCTCTGATAATTGTAAACTAGGGTTTAACCCACCCCTGTATAGAAATTAGAACAACAATTTTCCAACAAACAATAATTTCAACAAATCAGGTACAAAATCCTATGTACCAGCTCTAATTTCTAACACTACAATAAAACCCTATGATTAGCATCTCTTTTTGCTTCCTTTTTTTGCGTCTAAACCATCTTTCAATGTATTTTTCTTTGTTTTTTGGACAAAATGGCACAATTTCATGGGTTGGTTCTATTTTATACATTTTTTGCATCCTTTTTCTAAATGTGGCACAAAATATGGCGTAATTTGCACTGTGTTTTACACCTTGTTATGCACCAAGTTTTGCATCAGGCTTTGGCCTAGTTTTGTGCCTCGTTTTGGTCCTAGTTTGTACATATACTCTTATTGTGCCCTATTTTATGTTCGTGTTTTCCTCCACTTTTACACCCATGTTTTCATCCACTTTTGCATACTTTTTACATCCTTTTTTGCATCCACTTTAGATTCTTTTTTTGCATCCCTTTTTGCATCCCCTCATGCACAACATTTTGCATCAAATTTGACATCTTGTTTTGAGTCTAGTTTTGTTTCACCCACTTTTGAATCCACTTTCACATCCATTTTTTCATCCACTTTTGCACCCACATTTTCATCCTTTTTTGAATCCCATTTTGCATCCATGTTTATGCCTTTTTTTGCATCTACTATTGCATCCACTTTTGCATCCTGTTTCGTCACATCCCAATTCACACCCATTTTTGCACCTACTTTTCCACCCACTTTTGCATCCACGTTTACATTTTTTTGCATCCAATTTTAAATCAGTTATTGTATCCCTTTATGCATCCATTTTTGCATCTACTTTTGCATTGGGTGTTACGTCTACTTTTGCATCTAGCTTTTCATCTACTTTTATTGCATCCACTTTGATATCCAATTTTTTATCCAATTTTACATCCATGGTTATATCCACCTTTGCATAACTTTTTTCATCATGTTTTTCTTCCATGATTGCATTGTTTTTTTCATCCACTTTTGAATCGCCTTTTGCATCGAATTTTGGTGCACCCCATTATGCACTCACTTTTGTGCCTACTTTTGTTGCATCCATGTTTTCATCCTTTTTTGCATCCATGTTTTTGTCCACTTTTTCATCAAGTTTTGCACCTGATGTTGAAGATGACAATGAGGATAATGATTATGATATTTAGGATGGATAGGATGATGATGATTATGTTGTTGATAATATGGAGAATGAAGACAATGATGATTATGATGATGATGATGAGAATTATGATGATGATGATGATGATGACAATGCCGACATTGACGATGATTATGATGGCAATGAAATGAATGATGATGATCGTGATAATGAAAATGATAATGATGATGAATACAATGAGAATAAGGATGTTGATCATATTAAAAATATTTTTTTTCTTTCTCCTGCATAAATCCTATGTGTCCTCCATGAACCTTTTCCACTAATCACATATTTTTTGTAGATGTTATTTCTTATTCCAAAGGTAATGATGAATAACTGATGACATTGTCAATAATCATGACGATGGTGATGATGATGACGATGATGATGTCAAGGAAAATGGCAATGATGATGACATTAATTATGATTATGACAATGATGATAACTATTGTGATAATCATGATGACAATGGCAATGCTTTCAATGATGAGGATGATCATCATCATCATCATCATTTCCATCATCTCCATTTCCTCTACCTTCTCTCTAGAGTACTATTTGGATTTTCCTATACTCTTGTCCTTTCAACCAAACCCACCATACTTCATGATGCCCTTGTCTAGTTGTTATGGAATCCTTTTGCAAACTATATCTTTTGATAATTTTCCCTAACTTTCCCTAATCTTTTAGTGGTAGGTAAGGTTTCCCTTCCAATTTCTTTCTCTAACATGGAATGCTTATTGAATTTCAATTTTTCCAATTTTTCACTTTCAATATTAAGTAAATGCACATATGTGGGGTAGAATGAGTAGTAGGAAATATCACCTACCTTATCCAACTCTCCAAAATGACCATACCATAGAGCCCTCATATTCTTACCAAGTCCATGTATCATTTATTTGCTAAAATGAACCCAAACACGGTCTCCCAACTTAAATGTCTTATAATTATGCATTGGTTATGCAAAGCCTGGTTCTTTTCATGGAACTTACTCAACGTATCATGTAGTTGCAAATGAATTTGCTTGATATTATCAATGTTTTTTTCCACCTTCAATGATCCTCTTATGGTATCTTCCTCTCTCCTCTTTGTTGTCCATATTCAAAATCTAAGACATAAGACTAAAAAACATCAAAAGCAAGTTTGAAAATGGGACTTACTAGTGGAAGTGTGTATTGATTTGTTAATAAGAGTGATGGATATAAATCAAATATTCATCTTAATTCCTTGGATGCTTATGATTGTAACCTCTCAAAATATCAACCAATTTCTTGTTCATTATTTATGTTTGTCTATATCTCTGTAGATGGGAATATATAGATCTCTTGAACTTTGTGTCCATATTCTCCCAGTGTAGTCTAAAAGTCACTAAGAAATCTAGTAACTAATATGTGATGATGCTCCTCAATATCCCAAATTGCACCAAGACCTTTTCAATTAACACGTGGTGTTGCATCTTGCACCAAGGCCCCCCTAGGTACACCATATTATCCTCTCTAAGTACATTACATTCCAACTCCATTTGCATATTTTATCCTCAAAACATGGGAGGAAACCATATGATATGATCTACTAAGAAATTTAACCAACTGGTAGCTAGCACAAGTACATGTCCATCCTAGTGAAATGTGGACATGCGGCCCAACTACTTCCTTGACACCTTGATGTTGATTCAGGTTCATCCTCAAGTTCCCTATTTTTGTTGTGCACTTTTGATGTGTCTATGCATTTCCTTCAGTCCTCCATGTGCCTGCACATTAGTTTCCTTTTTCATTCTATGTCCAATGATGCTCCCAACCTTGCCTTGATGGTTATTGTTTCTCATGGTGGTGTGGGTGGTGATACATTGCAACCTATATATTGGTTATTCTTTCTTTGACTCTTCAATCCATGCTTCATTTGAGTCATGTAGCTCTTGTTGGCACCCCAACAACCCCCCATAAAATTCTTACAATTTTTTACAGGCCCCCATTTATAATTTCTAATTACATTTATTTGTGTTTTTTCTTATGTCTTTCCTTGCTTGATTTATGAGTGCTAATAGATGGTTTTCTTTACTAGATCCTTTTACTTTTTTCACTTCTACTTCTTTGCTTGGATCTCTTGAAATAAAGGTTTGATGGTTTGATTTCGTTCTTTCATTTAATGAGTTTTGGGTTTAATAATGTTTACATGTTCTCATTCGAGTCAATTTGCATGATGTTCCAACAACTTTTTCAAAATTTACACATTATTTTGTAAATTATTTCAAAATTTTTTACGGATAACCATAAATTAATTAATTGTCTAATTTTGAGACAGTTGATCTTTAAAGAATGTAAATCAAAAGGAGTTTAACTAGACATTTTTTATTTAAGATATGTATGAAACATTTAATTTTATGAAGCTTTTATTTTTATCTTCTAAAACAAAAATTTAATTATTCTTATACAAATATATTTTTTGGTTAAAATTTTGATGATATTAATTCATATTTCAACAAATAGCATGTTTATGTAATTAAAAAGGTAAACTATTATATTTCAAGAACTTTAACAGGTTAAAACCTCAAAGTGATTTTACATCAGTTCTTTTATCATTTATACATCCTAATAATTCTTCTCCCACAAGTGTTTTAGTGAAGCATGTGATAAAGATAAATTCAATTAAGTACTTTGATGATGTTTCTTTAGGTGAAGAAATATAATTAAACTCTCTTGATTGTCTTAATACAATCATAAAACTTGAAACACATGATTCTATCAAAATCTTATTTTATGAATCATGAGGAAATGTGGCAATTTTAGCTAGTCATGATTTATGGCTTAGTTAAGACATTCTTTTATCTTACATTATTTTTCAAAGTAATTTTTATATGAATTATGGCCAACACAAATGAACATAAGTTATGAAAACATGTTATACTTTATTAATGACTTTTGTTTTCTTTTGCAGATATATTTTATTATAGAAGACCTTTTTATGGGGATAGCCACATTTTGTCAAACGATAGAAGCATGCCACCATATACAATAAAAATATGACACATTAGGTCGTGAGATCATTCTTGGGCACTCTATATGCAAGTTAATTAAGCCAACATACGGAATGTTCAATATAAATTGTCAACCTAGGAAAATATTTTGGTTGCAAAGATAATTTACATTGTCTGTGCTTAAACACTAGGTAGATGATGCTATGAATAAACTATCCTACCTCTCTATTCAGTTCAACTCTTCCCATGATTGACATAATCTAAATTACCTTCCTAAGAATGCAGAATTATGATTACCTTTCTACAACCTTCATCTAGAAATGACAGATTCAAGAAATAAACATGTCTAGACTTACTTTTACAGAAAGCTAAATCCTAATTTACCAAGACATATGAAGATCCATTATAACCATCTCAATCAAACTTGATCTAGTAATATGAAATGCAGAAATTGAACTAAACAATTATAACTGTAAATGGACTGAATTAGCAAAACTCAAGAAAGATAGTAATTCAAAGAGTTTGGAAATGAGCTTGTCTATTATAGCTATCCACAAGTGCATAAAGAAAATTAGTCTACACAGTCGACTGTCACACCGCTCTGCTGCAACTGACAGGAAATGCCATTACTGATCAATTGAGGAAACACAAAATGAATCATTATTGTTGAAGCTATTATAAAAGAATACATCTACTATAACATCCGAACCACATGATAGAAGAGATAAATACCTAATTAACTCGGAAATATTTGTAGGAAGATGGCCCCAACCTTCAAACAGAGACGTCAAAGACTAACACAAGTTAAAACACATAAATAAGAAGAATCCTGCTCCTTGTATTAGATGATGGAATGAAAGTACAGTCTTTGTCACATCTTATATAATATGACCAATTATTTTCCAACCCTTGGCTCTGAATAATTCCTAATATTTATACATCAATCTTCACAACCTCTACCCACTAATATCGGGAAGCCATGAAGATCTACGATCTCCAGGATACCCTATTACAATGTGTTGTTATAGCTATGGGTGAAACAGAAGCAAGGAATATAGGAAGTATGTTGCATGAGACGATAATGAAATAACAGAACCCAATCAAGAATTACTCCATCGGTTGCAGTTACCCTTGAATAATGGCGTGCTACTAAGGCCAAGTCTGTTGCAGCCTATGTAGAATAAGGATCTTTGATTGTGTTTCACCTGCAAAGATGGTGTCTGTGGGCACAGCTAGCAATAGATGTTCATCTCTTCTAGAAACCACTTGACCTGATGCACATGTATCCTTCACATTTTGAACAATCTTCATAAAATACACTTATTACCATAATTCAAGAGGTAAAGTTGTGTTTATTACAATCATAAGTATCAATAAGATAAAACAATAAGTAATCATACCTATGAGGAATCAGGGCTCCAATGAAGGAAAAAAATATGTTAGGTGCATAAAAATAGGGTAAGATAAAGAAAAAAGAGTATAGAAAGTGTGGTAAAAAAGGGGTCATTTATGGGCCCAACATTTCCCCCCAACTATCCTGTTGCATGTCCCTATGCAAAAATATCCATTAGTCTGAATTTGAATCTAGCCTTGTACTTTGTTCATGGAGAGAGGAAAATTTATAAGGGATCTCAGGTTATCCCTATGCTTCTATAAATCCATTGTAGGGAACCCAATATCTCCAACACTTCTCTAATTTAGCCTTTGTCAAAAAGAAATCTTCGCTATATGGTTTTGATGGCCACCAGATAAGAGGAAATTTGAACTTGAGTCCTAGCCAATTAGTTCCACACTTCCTTATACAACCCACATATCCCTCGACCCTTGAAATAACATGTTTAAAGTTTCTGAAATAGTAAGGGTCCCTATTCTACAATGATAAAGGAGAAGCCTGCCATCTATGCTTATTGCCTTCCAAAACTGATTGCTGCTGCATGGTAATTTTTCCAACACACTTGGAGATGACCCTTTCTTGAAGTTCAACTATCTATTCGGTATTGATGGAAGATGTAATCCTTTTTCACTGCAAATAAAAGATAAGGTAAGGATATTGAGGCTCACTTCGAACCCAAAGATTAGTGCTGGCCTCATTATGAGAGTAGGTCTGGAAAGATCTTTTCCACTGCACATGATTTCTAACAAAGGATGAAAAATATCTGAGTTGAACATCTCGAAGGTAAGGGGAAGGGTTTGAATGGTGGTCTAAGGGATAAGCCATTTCATGTAAGTAAATTTCATAAAGCAGGTTCTTCTAAACGAAATTACTTTCCATAAAATTTTACAGAAACCAATCTCAGGTTTCCATTTCATACGGTCTCCCCTCCTTTACTGCTTTCAATTTAAACCAAATAAATTGTTCAAACAAAAGAACAGGGTAAGAAGGATATGGCGCTCTGGTGCTGAACAATTCTTGGCAAAGAGTATACAGCTGGTCCTTCTCCACATGCATATATTTGAACTTTTTCATCTCCTTCAATTCTTTCTGTATCTGTTCCCATCGTAATTTCTAGAAAATTAATTCTTCTACCCTTTTTTCCTTTAGTTCTATGATGGTATTCTCGTGATCAACAAGGGGGATCATCCCTTCTTGGTACTTATCCACCTGCCTCTTCCATTTATTCACTCCCATTTTTAACAATGAGATCTCTTTAATTATCCCATAGATTCTTTCATCTCTTGCATTTTCTTCATCATCAGAGTCTAGATTGACAAATTTCTGGGAAATTGAGTGCATACCTTGCCATCCGATGTTTCAGCTTGAACATTCTGCACTAGGAGTGTAAAATATTCTTCTATCATGGTTTCAACAGTCTCTGCCTACATAGGAACTTCTGCAACCACTCTTGGGGATGTTGGTTCTTGTGTAAGAACATCTTATTTTTGAAGATCCCCTTTTTTGACTTTAGCCTATGCAGGTACGTCTGCCATTAATTCTGAGGGTGCTAGTTCTTATATCACAAAATCCTTTTCGTGAAATTCTCCTTCAGCAACTTCAACATTCAATTGTGAAGACATTGGTTCTTGTGTGACAACTTCTTCCTGAATTTTAATTTCCACATCTTCCTGAGTCTCAGCTACAGCTACTTGGATTTCATCCATGGCTTTGATAGGCAGCTGCAAGACTACTGGTTCTTGTGTATCATCATTTTGTCCCCCCATTTCCTCATGCTATTGGAATTACTCTTGAATTACTTCCATATCTCCCAAAAGATAATGATATTACCCAAATACCTCAGTGTTGGCTGATGACTATGACTGCATCTGTTCATCTTCTCCCAACTCCATATCAAGGATCAATTCCACCTCAGGATCAGTTGTTCTTGGTTGAAATGGAGCTTCAGCAAGGATTTTTTAGGATGTTGGTTCTTATGTAGCAACATCCTAATTGACTTCAATATCTTCCTATTGTTGGGACTCTTCCACTAGCTCTGTATCCTGAGATGGTTTTGGGGTCATATTCAAGATATCTAAGGTTGGACTAGGAATTACCTTAATATCTTGTTCAACTGCTTCTTTTTTAATTGCAGATTCAACAAAAAATTCTGAAGGTGCTGGTTCTTGTGTGGCAGCACTCTGATTGGCTTCAATATTCCATTTATTAGGCTAATCCATCAATTCTAATGGTTGGGGCTATAATTGCTCAGCTTCTTCCAATTCTATATCAAGGATTGGTCCTACTTCTGGTTCATTTTCTTTCCTTAATTCTACATCAGGTGCTTCTTATTCTTCTTTAGCTGCTAGTGCAGACTCTTGGGTCTCAAATGCACACACTATGACTATATAACCTGATTGACTGAAAATTTCCCCACATGCAGTGCACACCATTTTCTCCACTTTTTCATCCTCCTTAGTAGGAGATGATCGTTCTAAATGGCCTATAGCTTCTACCAGTGTGTGCAACCTTCTTTATACCTATTTCTTACATACCTCCTTCCAATTTTCTAGTTATGTCCGATGAAATTGCACTTCTTCCTTCAGTAACCCATTTTCGTACAAAAGCCCCTGAACTTGAGGTTGTTCTTTAATAGTCTCCTATGGAGCATTGTTTGTCCTTGGTCTCAAAATGGGAAATTCAATGTTTGCTTCAATATCTGCCCATTTTTCTCACACTGCTTCAGCTGCTGTGACTAACCTCGTTCTCCTTCTCCTCATTGGTCGAGATGCTTGTATTTCTTCTCTTGACCTTCTTCTCTTCCTTCAAGGTACAAGGGTTTCCAACCCTATAGTAGATGTGGAGGGAATATTTCCTATTTTAGCTTCCTCTCTTTCCTCTACCATCTATGTTTCTTATTCTATTAATGTTCCCCTCCATTCATAAGAGTATTTGATGGTGAGGACCTATGTATTATATTATGTAATCATAGCTCCCACAGCTTCAAATTCAACTGTCATAGCATCCAATGCCACTCCAGCCTTAGCTACAGCTCCTCAAGCTCCCAAATTCTCTATCTCTTCTATAGGGTTTGCTAATGCTACATCTTCCACCTATTCTTCCTCTTCTTCTGATCCTGTCTCAAATGCCTCCATCCCAACTAAATTGGAGGGACTTCAGTCCTCCTACTCTTCCTCCAATTAAACACTCAACATAAGTGTAAGTGCCCTTACTTCTCTAATGGGAATCTCAAGAAAAAGTATAGGTCCCTGGGCTATCTGAGGTTGGACATTAAATTGCTCCCATGTTTAATTTCTATGATCTAGGGTCCTTAAGATTAAAATTTTAATGAGGCCATGATGGGTAAGGGAAGAATATGGATGCTTAGCTACTCTCACAAAGCTTGCCATGTGATGTAGGTCTTTAAAAAGGAAAATGGAACATCAAGTATATTTTGTGGCGTAAATGAGACAGCAGTGGAAACTCAGAATAATACACAGTCTGGTACCTACCTTTGCAGGTGATATACTTTTTGAGGAAGATGACCACTTGATCCCACGGGCGATGTAATGAATGTAATTCTATTCCCCATCCTTATGGATGCAGTTGTTCACCTGCCACCAAAAATTCTTGTACTGCAGCGGCATTGGGAGTTCTTCTTCCAAACCAAACTCTCCCTACTTATAGGATCTTGGTAACGTCCGCTATAATCACCTCAGAAAATTCTATCCGCAAACCCCTAACCTCTAAGTGGGTTTTTGTAAGGTTTAAATAAAACTTCAAAGTAGTTTCATGATGAAAACCATTAAGATGTTGGAAAAACTCAGTCTAGCCCGCGGCTTCAAAGATAGTAAAAAATTCAGCATTCTTCTACAATGCCTATGTGTTTGGAGGTTCATGCCGAGCTAGGATACCCATGTTGTCTTTCTTTATAACTTACAGTATCATATTAGAAATTTGTAGGATCCAACAATGGATATTTCAGCATAGGACATGCACGAACAACGGGGATCGAAGTTGGCAAATTTGGAAAGTTAAGACGGAAGTAAGCATAGAATGATTGGTAAAAATTTTCCCCAAATTAGGAAAGAGTGGCGATTGTGAAATAAATTTGAGTAGCCATTAGATCATGGGAATGGGAAGTTAACGAATTATGGGTGTAATGACAGATATAAAAAGGTAGGTATCATTAACTCTATCAAATATGCTTAATGCTTAATCATGTAAATAACCAGAAGCGTACCTTAGTAATCATGGGATAAACTGTAACTTCTCGGAGTAATACAGTGTGTCAATGTGGCCTTCAAATTTAAAAATTATTGCAAGTGTGCTACCATGATCATTCTCCCATTGAACCAAAAGTTGTCTTGTCGATTCTGTCGGAATAATAATTAAAGCTATGAAGTGAGTTTCAATCAGCAAAATCATGGGCGGTAGAAATTCTGGACAAATTTGAAGGAGTTGTATCCCAACTGTGAATAAATATCGAGGAGTTGTAGCCACAAGCCATAGGGAAAGTCATCCAATTTAACACAGTTGCAGCCGCTAAAAAGAGTAAAAGTAGGAAAAATTTTAACAGAGTCACGACTACTGTAACATAAAAATGGCCAATACTTTACGGTGTTGGAGCTGTAGAACGAGAAAATAAGCAAGGTTTTACGGTGTTGCAGTTGTGGAATGGGAAAATAAGAAATGTTTTATGTTGTTGTAGCTGCGGCAGAAATGGAAAAATAGGCAAAGTTTTACAATGTTGCAGCTGCGCAAAACGAAAAAAATATGCAAGATTTTACAGTGTTGCACCTGCGACGGGATATAAAAATAGGAAAATTTTGCAGAGTTACAGCTGCGACGGGACGAAAAAATAGGAAAGGTTTTATGGTGTTGCAGCTGTGGCGGGTCAAAAATATAGGAAAATTTTGCAGAGTTGCAGCTGCGATGGGATGGAAAAATAGGCAAATTTTTGCAGAGTTGCAGCTGTGCGGAGCTGTTCATCATTCAAATTTTCTTCTTATTGTAGGTACAATAGATCCGATGTTATTTTGACACGAGAGCCCAATTACACACATGAATATAACTTGGTAAGACTCTTCGTAATCTTAATAGGATTTCATTAATATTTTTATTTGACTCTTGGGATTCCTGTACTTAACCAAATCTCCAAAAAATCCAGGATTGATTTCTTTATTTTTTATGGATTAAGATTTTTTTTTTGTTTGGGATTGTCTTGACACTCCACATACCGCAAGTTGTAGCATGCATGGAATATTTTAATTGATATTTCTTTTTTTTCTTCCGGGAAATGCGGGATGCGGGGGGGATTTTCATGTGTTTTTAGTTTTTTCAACCCGCATCATGCATCCCACAAGTTGCAGAATGCGGGTTGCAGGGTTCTCATTTGTTTTCATTTTGGTTTGCATCTTTCCGCATCCCGCATCCCCCATCCCACAAAATGTGGAATGCGGAATGCGGAGCTAATTGAATATTTTTTTTTTGTTTTGCAATTCCGCACTCCACATTCCGCAAGTTGCGGGATGCGGGTTGTGGAATGCTTAATAATTTTATGATTTCATTTTTGATCCTGCATCCCGCAAAATTGATCCTCACCGTTCTTTTTACCTTCATTTGACAATTTGTATTATTTCTAGGGAATTATAAATATCACATATTGATTTATGATTTTTCACTATTTTTTACTGTTGTAATTCACACTGCTATGTGATTTTACCTCCAGATTTTACCGCATGATTCTGACTGTGTTTTCTATAGTTTCATGTTGGTTACCAAGTCGCTTTCAGGTTGTGATTAATGTGCTTCCTATATAATTCAGTTTTAATTTCTGGTACAAGTATTCAAAGCAACACATGGCAACATCCAAAACTCCCAGATTTACCAGGTGTAAAGATATTCAGAAGGATATGTTCACCAAAGACCCAAACTTCAGTGTCTTTTTTTATACTAGTAGCCAAGTGACTGAAACTTATCAATTAGACTGGGCCCAGGTTTACTCAATCTTTGATAACAATGACCTATCAGACCTCTAGTGTGACCAACTTGTTTATGAGAGAATTAGGGATTCTGGCCTACATATTATTGCCGCAAGACCAACCATCCTACCCTATAATGATGTTGTTAGATGGATTGTAGACCATGCCAATGTGAAATATAGTTCATTTAATACCAGTACCGGGTCTCAACTAGCCAATTTCCGCTTTGAAATCTTCATCAAGTATTATGCCCTTAAACCTTTTATATAGCTCCTTGATGCGGAATTTATTAAAGCTTCCAAATCTAGTTTCAATTTTGACCAAATGCTTAAATCCTGGATGACTGAACCACACAAGTTTTCTAAGACGAAAGACCAACTGTACCCCGTTGAGTGGTTTAAAGAGCGTTACTCCCTGCTTGCAGCAATATTATGCAGGGTTTATGGTCTCCCCAAATTTTCTTTCTTTAAAGAAGAATGGGATCCTACCGCTCATCATATTTAAAGTACGGGTGAATCTTTCCCCTCGGCCTCAATCCTGTCACTTGAACTCAAAGATGCCAAACAAGAGTTCTAGAAAGCCACTACTAAGAAAAAGCCCAATTTTTATCTCATTTCTTTTATTACGGACATCTTCTGTTCTGAATTCAATTACCCTAATATGGGATGGAGTTGGATATTACCAGCTCCCCCTATGCATATTTATCACTCCAAGCTCTAGGATAGCAACTATGTTTCCAGGTCTTATGATATATGTGAAAGTTTCCTTGGCTGGGTGTATTTCTTGATTTTAAACAAAGAAGCTCCTACCTTCTCACCTTAAGCAAAATCCATCATAGCCACTATGGGAGACTGGTATGTTGGTGAATCATTCACCTATATCAGGGTTTATGGTACCAATGTTTCCCATATGTTACCTAATGTCTTATCAGACAGGTTGCTCCTTGAGGATATTTCTTTTCAAACAGTTATAGAGGGGATTTACAAGAAATGTGTTGCACCTAAAAGGAAAGTGTGGCCCGGGTTTCCTATTACCCTTAGATCCTTGAGCATACCCACTTCTACTTGGGAATTGGAGCAAAGAGACCACATAATGTCACTTAAAATTGGTTTCGCAAGCAAAAGGCAGCATGATCCCAAAGGGATGGTCGATTTGCACCTAAGGCAGAACCATTTTAAAACAGGATATGTTTATGAGGAAACCCTAGATGATTTCATTTATCAGGGACTAGATACATTTTCTGAAGTTTTGGCTAGGGCTAAGAGCAAACAAGAGAAGAGCCATATCCTGTAGTACCAGAAGGAGATCAGGGACAGAGTAAAACATTGCAGGTCTATGGAGTTAGATATCCTGGAAATAATGGCAAAAGACAGGGAAGAAAAAGAAGCTCAAGCTACAACAAAGGAGGCATTGGCATCCAAAAATGCATCTGTAGAAACCAACTCAGTTTTGGATAAAGGAAAAACTCTCATTGGAGAAATTCCCCAAAAATCTGTGGAACAATAGGTTAAGGACTATTTGTAGAATTCATAGCAGATCAAGCAGAAGCTGAACATAATGACTTCAACACTAGATACTAAAGAAGTTGCAACCTCTCAGTCAGTTGAAATTCCCCAGGTGGTTGAAAAGACTCAACCTGAACAAACTTAGGTTGAGGACAAACCTTTAATGAAGATGAATACCTCCATTCTCATTCCTACTATTTACCTGAATCATTTAGAGGAAGAGGAGGAAATAATTTCTCCTATGCCTGTTACTATTGAGTCTAGTAATGATTTCCAAAATTTCAATGGTAAAATTTCATCAACTCCTCCTCAATCTCAACCTTCTTGTCAGTGTGTCCCATCTTCTTCTGCAATACTACTTTCATCAATAATGGCTTTATCATCATTGTCTGATGGCTATGTTGTGACACCTTTTATGTATGAGCTCTATCAAAATTACACTATATTACCTAAATCAATCACACTTATTTCTATGGATATGCCTATTCCTTCATCTATTGTACCTCCAGTTTTTAAAACCCCATTGCGTATCCCTTCATTTAGTTCAATGTCATCCCCTGTGTCCAAGAAAATTACAAAACTTTCATCATCATCATTACTCAAAGCCACTACTCTACAAATTTCTTCTATGAAATTTTTTGTCCATGACATTTCTTCAGCCTCTGAAGTGACTCTTGCTCAGAATATTACTCCCTTCCCTACCACTTCTCATATCACTATGGCTATACCTTCTCAAACCACAACTCAGAATTCACCTTTGATATCCACAGGAATCAGCGTACCCCCCATTGATGAGGTCAGGGATGAGTTTAATGAAGACTTTGTGATATCTTTGGGAGAATATCAGTACAATCGAACTGATAGATCATTGGTAAAATGAGGCAAGAAGAGGGGCATAGATCATAATGATATGGACATGTCTATGGTAAATAAAGTTGTATCGATGCATCAATCAAGTGACCCACAATCCTATGCTACAGATGTAGCATTTGTTCTAGGAACCTTCATAGGTTCCAATCTGGATGCTGTCAACAATTTAAATATAAAATTTGGTAAACAAAAGGAAAAAATTGTCAATTTGAAAGACGCACTAGAGTAGCTCAAGAAACAACATGAGGCCAAATAGGATGAACTTCAAATGAAAATTATTACTCTCAGAGAAGAGCTGCGAAGAGAAAAGGATGATAATGCCACGGTTAAAAAAGTTACAGTATTAGAAAAACAAAATGAAGATGCAACTGGAAGTGTAGCTTCATCTTCATTTTCCAAATTCTCCCAAGAAGAGTTTAAAGAGCTTTCCATCAGAACTAACAAGGAACACTATGATTTGGTATGTGAGTTATTTAAGAATGTAGCTGATATATTTGAAACTCACATGGTGTTTGAAAACATGTCTGTTGTTCTGGAAGACTTAATTGAGAAAATGAGGTAGGCCTCAAAAGCTTATGATGAGGTCACAAATTGTCAGAGGTACATGAAAGATAAGCTTGATAATATCACTCTTCTCACTACTTTTTAGTTTAAAAGAGCCATAAATATTTTGAGAGCTTGGGAAGACTTGGATGATACAGTATTTGAAACCATAAAAAATCTTAGGCTATCTGTAGCAGAAGATGGTATGCAGTTGACAATATCATGATTTAATTATCCTTTCCTCCCATGGTAGTTATTGAAAAGGCAGGTCCACCTAGACTGATGATCGAGCAAGTAGAGAAACGAAGGGATGACCAAGAGGAGAAGATCAAGAAAATTGACCACATCAACATACATGATGTAGAGTAGTAAATGGAACAGCCATTTGTATTACAAGGAAAGATCCATGTCTACATCCAAGTTTGGCATAAGTTGTCTAAGAATAAGGTCAAATATTATAAGTGTAATGCTAAACTTGGCATTAAATCTGCCACTTATCCAAATATCGAGGAGCTGCTACGTATTTGGAGGGTGTGGAAATATTTCTTGGGATATTAGCCTTGTTTAGGTTTTGATCCCCTTTAGGGGGAATTCTATTGTTTGTAAAAATTATTTAAGTGAATGATCTCTAAGGTATATGGGACTTTTGACTTTTGGAAGTCAGGAGACTGATACAAGGGACCAAACAACACTTCATTTTTTTGCCAAGGTCTTTTTGTGTAATTTGTTAGAAAAAATTCTGAATAAATACAGTGTTGCAATTTTTGTCTCTTGTACTTGATCTATCAAATTTCTTTGACAGGTTTTAGTTTTCTTGTTCCAAATGATTAGATAGTACTGTGATTCACTTGTAATTGATTAATGTGTTTATTTAACTTTGATTTATCTCTATTATTTATTAATGCATTGATAAAGTTTCATGAAATTTGTTTTATGAACTGTCTTTATCTATTTCTGTAAATGTTTCAACAGTAAAAGTTGTATAGCTTATAAGTTGGCTTTTCAACTAACTTGAGCACTTGTAGGTTATTTTCAATGGTTTAATTCTAATTTATTGTTATTTATTTTTTATTAAACAATTGTAATCTCAGTAAGTGCAGTTTCATCTTATTTACATTTTTGTCAATATGATGAATTGCTTGTTCTTCACATAGTTCAAGACAACCTCTCATCCATTCAACACCTTTTCAAAGTAGTTTAGATTTAGATTAAGTTCTTCTTCGTAGTTAGGTTTTAGTTTCCCTTTTCTTTTCTTAACTCTTTGTTTTCCATTCTGGAAAACATATCCACTCTAGATCAAATCCCTCCATAAGCCAGCGGAGCCTACAAAAGTATCCCTAGGGGATTACCATACCAAAAAACTCGAGGATAGAACAATACCTACGTGGGATTGTTTGAATCCTTTGGCTGGGTTTTCTCCATGTGTTGTAAGCCTTAAACAACCTTATCAACCACATACATAGTTGGGGCTTCAACACTTCTATAAGGAGCTCTTCCAAAAAAAAAAAATTACGTAGGGGCTCATGGTTGTCAGGGCCGATCATAACCATCGCTCCTTGAATAAATTCTTTCACAGATTCTAAAAAAAAACAATAAAGTGTAAAAGAAAAAAAAGGAAAAAGGAAAAAATAAATAAGCATTAGTTTATTTATGTACAAGAATTTTGTGTGGAAATTGTAGTGACTTTCTAAAGATTGACAGGGGCAGAGAAAGATTCCTTCCCTTTCTCCAGCTGGTATCTCGGATCAGCTGCAATCTATGGAACAAACGCGTCCCTTGAAATTCGCTTATGATATAGTCACAGCCTGTGACCATTAGCGAATAATGGTGGATGATTCTCATCAATGGTGACTAGGTGGATTGTACCGCTGTCGAATACTCTGTCTATCAGATATGGACCTAACCATCTTGTGCATAGCTTACCTTTAAAGTCCCTTTTGAAACTTGAATCATATAATAGATCCTAGTCTCCGCCACAGAAGACTCGCTTCTTGATGAACCTATCATGCCAATTGGATCTCTGTTGCTGAATTAATGTTGTCTGATCCATAGTAGCTATGCATTTTTCCTTAAGTTCATTCAATTGATTCAATCTATTCATATGGGATTCAGTTACATATAAGTTTACCTCCATGGATGTATTCAAACTTTTGATTTCGAATTCAATGGGAAAGACAATGCTTTTGTCATACACCAAATCATAGGGGAGAAATCTGTAGTATTGCACTACATAGTATCATATGCCCACAGTGCTTCTGAAAGTTTGCCAGTGCAGTATCTGCAATGGCTCCTGAATGTTTTGGTGAGGATAGCTTCAATAACTTTATTGGTACTTTCCACCTAGCCATTGGCATGGGGATGGTAAGGTGAAGTTATCCTATGCTGAATATGGTACTTTTATAGCAAAGATTCAAATTTGTTTGACGGAAATTGTGGTCCTCCATCTATGATTACTTCCTCGGGTATTCCAAAATGAGTAAATATTTCTCCATACATCAAATCTATTATAGCCTGGTCATTGGCCTTCACCAAAGCCACAACTTCTACCCATTTTTTCATGTATACGGTGCAAACTAAAATGTAGGATTTCTGGTTTGAATGAGGATTGATAGGTCCAACAAAATCTAAGGCCCATCTATCAAAGTATTCCACCACCAACTGTGGTAGAAGAAAAATTTCATCCAATCTATTAGGTTGTCCCATTCTTTGACAGTTGTCACAAGAATGGAAATATTTCTTGGCATTCCTGAAAACTATTGGCCAATAATAACCAATTCTTAGCACCTTATGACTTGTTCTCCTGTCTGCAAAATTTCCCCCACATGGTTCATCATGATAGGCCTTAAAGATATGGAATACTTCATCCTCCTTTACACATCTCTGGATCTCAAGATCAGGACCTATGTAGAAAAGATGTTCATCTATTCAGCAATACCTGGCACTTTGTTGAATAATCTTCCCTTTCTCTCTTTTTCACAAGTGTGTTGGAAGATTACTTATAGCCAAGTAGTTGGCAAAATCTACATACCTAGGGGAATGAGCTGAAACTGCAAACAAGTGTTCATCTAGGAAAAAATCCTCAACTGGTAGGTTGTTATCACTATTATTAAATTGAGATAAATAATCAGTAACAACATTTTATTTCCTATGCCCGTCAATAATGGTAATATCGAAGTCGTGTAATAGTAACAACCATCTAGTTATCCTAGCATTTGTAACTAGTTTGTTCATTAGGTACTTGATGGATGAGTGGTCAGTGTGTACAAAGGTGAAATATCCTATGATGTAGTGTTTAAATTTGTTAATGGAGTAAACAATGGCTAAAAATTCATTCTCTGTAACAGTATAATTGAGTTCAGCAGGGGCCAAGTTCTAACTGATGTAATAAATTGCATATGGTGCTTGACCATCCTACTGGCCTAATACTACTCCAATGGCAGTGTCAGAGGCATGTGAAGAAATGTTGAAGGGCATAGCCCAATTGCCCCCCCTTAAAATAGGAGTTGTAGACAACCTATTCTTAAGCTCAGTGAATGTTTTCTTGCATGCATCATTCCTAGCAAACTGTACATCCTTCATCAATAAGGTAAATAAAGGAGAAGCTAGTTTGGAAAAAATTTCTATAAATATTCTATAATACCTAGCATGCCCTAAAAAGATATGTACCTCTTTCTATGTTCCAGGAGTGGGTATGTTTTCAATCACCCTAGTTTTTGATGGATCTGTCTGGATACAATCAGCAGATATAAAGTTCCCCGACACTACACCTTCGCTCATCATCATATGGCACTTTTCAGTGCTCAAAGATAGATGGGTTTGGTCATAGTGTGTTAAGACCTTTTCCAAGTTTTTCAGTGCATCTTCAAATTCACTGCCATAAGGGGCAAAATCGTCCATGAAAATATCCATAATATCATTAATCATTTATGAAATGATGCCAATCACAGCTCTCTGAAATGTGGCTAGTACATTGCATAAGCTGAAGGGGAGCACCCTATATGCAAAGGTACCCTAAGGATAGGTGAAGGTGGTTTTATCTTGGTCTTCAGAAGCAATCTGGATTTGATTGTACCCGCTAAACCCATCCAGAAAGGAGAATAACTTCTTCCCAAATAGGGTGTCAAGTACCTGATCGATTAAAAGCAGGGGAAAGTGATCTTTCTGTGTTTCCTTGTTCAGCTCTTTATAATCTACATAGACTCTCCATTTTCCATTCTTCTTTGGTACTATCAGGACTGCAGAAACCCACTCGGTGTCTAAGATTGGGTATATAAACCCTCCTTTAAAGAGTTTTTGAATCTCTTCCTTCACTATGTCCCTAATATTGGGGTTCGTCCTTCATTGTCACCGGCACATAGGATGGGGGTCACTTTTGATATAAATATGGTGGGTGCACAGATTAGAAGGGATACCCTTCATGTCTGTATACTCCTAGGAGAATTCCCCCTTATGTTTTTTTAAGAGAGTGATTAGGAATTCATGTTCATCTAGATTAAGAGTGGGATTGATATTCAGGGTTTTTCCCGGCTCTATCTCGACTAGAACACTTTTCAAACTTTTCAACATTGGAACTATGTGAGTGTTACTAACTAATGTCTCCTCTGTGAGATTTTATTGTTCTTTTTCACCTAGAGTACTATTTAGGATGTGATAAATTTGTTTGTTGACAGAAGTGGGTTCACTGATGAAATTATTGATGGCATCGTCCTCTATTTCATCCTTAAAAATCAAGGCCTTCCCTACCATTAATAGTGGTTGAATGCCCTCCTCTTCCTCTAGCTCCATCCATAATGGAGTTTCATCTTCTAGAGTCGGTCGAGCTAGAGGATAAAGGGTAAGGTTCTTTGTTTATGTTCCATCTGATATGCTCATAGACCCAGATCGACAGTTGATGCAAGCATCAGCTGTAGCTAACCAAGGCCTTCCCAGGATTAGCGCATGTCTTCGTAGCTGTGACTTGGTTTGTAGAACCAAGAAGTCAGCTGAATATTCCCACGAATCAACTGAGAAGATAAGGTTATCCAAGATTCCCTCGGGTTTGATGGTGGACCTATCTGCAAGTTCTAGAACAGTAGGATTTGGCCTGAGATTAGTGAGCCCAAGTTTCCTTATAGTTTCTATAGTCATGTCGTTAATAGTCATGCCTAAATATACTAGTACATTTGGTATCTGTGTATTCCCAATCTCCACAGTGAAAGTGGTATTCCTAGGATCGTCGTATTTGTCCAAGAGGGTTTTTCCCATTACTAGTTTAGATAATTTCTTGATAACATGGACAGTCCGAGGATCCATGGGATTTATTCCTAGTTTTCTTGTACACAGATCCCGAATAGTTCTGGCATAGATAGGCACATCATGAAGGGCCTGCAGCAGTGGAATTTTGACATGGAGGTTTTTCGACTCTCTTAAGAGATTAAATTGAGGTTGACCCACCACCTTCTGTAGTGTTAGTCTTTTAGGATATGGAGGTTCCCTAATCAGTTGTGTAGGCTGTGTGTCAATAGATTTTTCTTCTCGTGTTTCATCCAGTGTCTCGGTAGGACTTTCAGCATCCTCCATAATGGGGATCGATGCATTGGATAAGTAATGTTGGTTCATCCTTTCTTCAGACGCAGAGGACGGAACATCCTTAATGACTAAAGGCTCCACTACCCTCCCTGATCGTAAGCGGATGTCATTAAAGGGAACTGGAGTAATGGAGTAAGCGGGCATGTTGGCAGTCTCATACTGATGGACTACTTTATTATTTGGATTGGGTTTAGGTTGAGTAGGCAACAGCGGTCGTATAGGCGTATTGGGTGCAACATTGTTCTGGAGTTGCACCTGCTATTGTTGATACTCCTAACATGGATGAGGGTATTGTTGAGGAGGGCGTGGTTGATGAGGAAACTGTTGATGTGGAAACTGTTGAGGAGGTTGGTTATGGGGAAAACTGGTTTCTTGGATGGAAGTTCTTCCAGCCAACAGACCAAGAATTCTGTTGGTTTGCTGGTCATGACCAAGAATTCCAGGAGTTAAAATTTTGCATCGAAGGTTGAGAAGGATACCATTGATGGTTGGAATAAGATGAAGGGAATTGTGTATTCATGTGATGCATATTATTCCAATTATTTATGTTATTTGAAAATTGAAACGAGTCTGGAGTCATACCTTGATTTCGAGGCTGCCAAGTCTTTTTCTAGGCAATGAAGTAGGCTAATTCCACATCTGGAGTTGATGCTTGCAGAACTACCCTCACTTGAGGTAGTGAAGGGCATTCCTTTGTATCATGGTTTAGCTCATAGAGTTGACAAACTTCTACTTTGTTGAGTGGGAACTCCTTCAAGGGATTTTTCTTCCTATATTTAGGGCAGAATATACTGAGTGTTAGATCATCTACTGCTTGTTTTTACTTTTCCCTCATGACATCAATTTTTGAGGAGATGGAGCTCATCATTTCTATCTTGAAATTATCGAGAAGGTTTCATATTTCTTCCCGGGTATCTCCTCCATTAGATGACTTATGTGTTTTGGCGAAGACATCTCGTTCTAATTTATCCTATTTTCTGTTCCTCGAAGATCCTATGGAATACCTTTTGCATAATTCAACAATATTTTCAAAGGATTCCTTTGAGATATCCCCCTTTTCTAACAGGTTCAACATGTCTAGGCAGTCTTCCCTAATCCCACGAAGTAGGATTATCTTGAGCATATCTAACCCCATATTAGTTTGGCCATCTCTCTGCACATTGTACGGAAGCCTCTCGACAAAATCTTCCAATATTTCATAGTCCCTTTGTATCATCTTGAACAGTTCTTCTCTTTTATCCTTGGTGTGGCAGTACTCCTGATATTTTTCTAGGAACACCTATTTCATTCGGTCTGAAGTGGTGACAGTTCCACCACCCAGGCTCATAAACCAATGTAGTGCATTATCCTCCAAGGTACCAGGGAAAAGTTTCAACTTCTGCTCACTGGAAGTGCTATCATAGCTATGACAGAGGATGTCAAAATCGAAAATGAATTCATCCGGATCCTCTATGGCTTTTCCATGAAAACGAGGTAAAAATGATGGCGATATGTTTTTCATGGGGGCTATTTCCTCTGGCTGTTAAATGGGGAACTAGAGTGTGGCATCATTTCCCTTAGGCGGGGCATCACCCTCATTATGATGATTTTCTTCCATCACCTTCTCGTGATATCTTAGATCGTGTCTGTTACTCATGTATTCTTCTACTCTCTCCTCTATATGCTTCCACTGATCATTCAGTTTTTTATGGCACTGTGTCCACTGCTCTTTTGTCACCACCTTCCCATTAATGTGATAAATCAAGTCTTGGTGAGCTGATCTTCCAATACTAACTATGTCTTCCTCCATAAGGACACCTGAGGGTGTCCCAGCTTCCCCTGTGTTCTCCACTATGGAAACGGATGCTTTCACCCTGGGAATAATTGGGCTTCTTCTGATGGAGGACACCTGATGGCAAGCTCTGGTAGAGGAATTGGTTCTAACAACCAGATCGTCAATGAATGTCCTTCTTCCCAAGGCTAGATTTCTTCGACGACCTTGACCACCTGTAATGTTAGTATTCTGGGGATTTCTGGGGGTTATAGGAATGTCACGCTGTACCATTATCGTATTCATGCAACCCAAAACATGCAAACTTAAAAGAAAACTGAAGAACAATGAATGGATGCAACTACTATGGTGTCTAACAATTACCTTCCCCAGCAATGGCACCAAAATGTTCGAAACTCTATATGCAAGTTAATTAAGCCAATATACAGAATATTCAATATAAATTGTCAACACAGGAAAGTGTTTTATTGCAAAGATAATTTACACTATCTGTGCTTAAAGACTAAGTAGTTAATGCTGTGAATAAACTATCCTACCTGTCTGTTCAATTCGACTCTTCCCATGATTAACTTAATCTAAATTACCTTCCTAAGAATACAAAATTACGATTACTTTTCTACAACCTTGATCTGGAAATGAAAGATTCAGGAAATAAACATCCAGGCTTACTTTTGCAGAAAGTTAAATCCTAATTTACCAGGCCATCTGAAGATCCATTATAACCATCCCAATCCAACTTGATCTAGTAATCTTAAATGTAGAAATTGAACTTAACAATTATAATTGTGAATGGACTGAATTAGCAGAACTCAAGAAAGACAGTTATTGAAAGAAACTCGGAATGAGCTTGGGTGTTACATCTATCAGACAAGTGCATAAATAAAATTAGTCTACATAGTCGACTGTCATACCACTTTGCTACAACTTATAGGAAATCCGATTACCGATCAACTCAGGAAACACACAATGAATCATCATTGTTGCAACTGTTATAAAAGAATACATCTACTGTAACATCCACACCACATGAAAGAAGAGATAAATACCTAATTAACTCACAAATCTCTGTAGGAAGGCGGGCTCAACTTTCAAACAGAGACGCTGAAGACTAACACATGTTAAAACATAGAAATCCGAAGAATCCTGCTCCGTGTATTAGATGATGGAATGAAAGTACAGTCAGTGTAACAGCATATACAATATGATCAATTATTTTCCAACCATTGTCTCTGAATAATTCATATTAATATGTATACATTAATCTTCATAACCTCTACCCACTAATATCGGGTAGCCATAAAGATCTACGATCTTCAGGATGCCCTATTACAATGTGTTGTTATAGCTGTGGGTGCGAAACATAAGCGAGGAATATAGGAAGTCTGTTGCATGAGCCGATAATGAAATAACAGAACTCGATCAAGAATTACTCTGTCAGTTGCAGCTACCCTTGAATAATGGTGTGCTAATGAGGCCAAGTCTATTGTATCCTGTGTAGAATTAGGATCTTTGACTGCATTTCACCTGGAAAGATGGAGTCCGTGGGCACAATTGGCAATAGATGTTCATCTCTTCTAGAAACCGCTTGACTTGATGCACCTCTATCCTTCACGTTTTGAACAATCTTTATAAAATCCACTTATTAGCATAATTCAAGAGGTAAAGCCATGTTTATTACAATCATAAGTATCAATAAAATAAAACAATAAATAGTCATACCTATAAGGAATCGAGGCTCCAATTAGGGAAAAACATTTGTTGGGTGCATAAAAATAGGGTAAGATAAGGCAAAAAAAGCTATAGCAAGTGTGGTAAAAAATGGGTCATTTATGGTCCCAACCGTAGTCGTTTATAGAGACTATCCAATCGCCATCAAATTGAGGTTGGAAATTTAGAAAAAGAGATCGCTAAATAGGAGGGACAACGCACGAGTGCATTAACACAGTTATTCTACGTGTTTCGTCCTCTCTTCGAGTCCTGTTGCAGAATCAATACACGTACAACTGTTAGGGGATGGATTGTAAAGAGTGTCATAATTTACACTAGGAGTAAGCTAGCTATGGAGCAATCCTCTCTTATCGGATGGAGGAGCAACAAAGTTAACGTTGACTTTGCTCCTCCTCCGTCGGATGGGGGCTTAACGTTGACTTTGCTCCTCCTCTGTCGAATGGGGGGAGGATTGCTCCATAGCTACCTCACTCCTTTGCAAGGAAAAGATTTATATATTAAAAACTGGATTTGACTGCCACGCAATCAAATCAAGGATTGAGCCTCCGTCAACTATCCATTAGCCTTGACGTCACAATATTGTAGGGATACAAACAGTTACATTCTCTTTAGCTGATATGTCGAATCCACGCCAATGATCAGGCGGTGAAGTTATGATGTAACTGTATTAGCAAGGAAACAGTTTGCTTGCTAAGGAGGTGAAGTTAGCAAGCACCTGATTACTCAGCAAGAAGGGAGATACTACATATCTTTATCAAACAGGTCGTCTCTTTCTTTGGATTAATTCCCAGCATTGCAAGATTCGTTGTTAACTTCCATAAGATGTTTCAAATGGTTACGTGAAGTATGGAAAGCAAAATTTATGCAGACCATTACCTCGGAATCACCAATGGTTACCTTGTGTAAAACTCATTCTGAAGATGACGTTAAAATAAATCTATGATGAATTTATTAAGTAAACTAATGTGAGTTGCATGGGATCATACTTTATCATAAAATTGTCAAAGAAAAGGTGTTTTACCTGAAACTCAATTCATAGGAATGTGTTGGGACAGCGCATCTGTCATTCCATTTCCGTCAAGTTTCTACCAAGAAATTGAAGGCAATAAAATCAACAAATAAACTCAAGAACATTTTAGTAGCACAAGAATATAAATTCTCTTTTAGTAGTTGGAGAAGAAATAGAAGGCACTAATCGCAGGTGAACATAGATTGTTGCACTAGATCACGATTGTATCTCGAGCTTTGAGAGAAAGGATCGGATCCAGTCGGATTGCTCAAAAGAATGAGAACCTGTGGGGAAACATTGAATTTGAAAGGGCTAACTCTTTACCATCTTATTATAATCTTACATTCGATTTAAAGGTGTTTTCCTTTTCTTCACAGATAATTATTTGCCCATCCTTTTTTAAGAATTGTTAGTTATTTTACATTTGAATGTGCAGATTTTGCTAGCGAAGGAATAGAAGGTAGTTTCATATTATGCGAGATTGCAGAGGAAAATAATCTCTGATCTACAGTTAAAATTTAGAGAATGAAGCACCTTATTATCAGTTTATCCATTAGATTTGCAGAGAACTACCAAGATTCTCCTTCCTTAAAAGATGGATTCGAGAAGAATCTTTTACCCAAGCAATCCAGTGAAAGGGAAAAAGTTTTATCTTTCTTTCTTATCTACTCTACGCATGGATTTTAGAATTAATACTACCTTTGCTACTGCAAATCCATTTCATATTCGTAGTATATATATTTTATCTTTTATGAGTGCAGAAATGATGGTCGTTAACTACGCACTAGGATTGGATCGGATCATTCCAGAAGATTGCGATAGCTTCACCAAATCACGAGAAGGAATGCATTCAATCTTCAGAAGGACATTTCTTGGAAGGTCGTTGGAAAAGGAGATTGTTGTCATGATTTCGAAAGATATGATCCAGTATCGTCAGCCAACAGTTGAAAACCTCATAGTTTATTGAACATTATAAGAAGAGCTTGGAATCGACTGTCAAAGGAGGAGGAGGCGTCTCAGAGATTAATGTTTTTTTTCTTTTGTATTCTCCTGCCTTTTTTGTAAATGGCTTTCGAAAAGACTGGAGACTGAGGCGTTGCACATAGTGTATGGGTCAACTTTTATGGAGGAGTGATATACTAAGTTTTGAAATATGCTTTTAAGGCTCTGTACAAATGTATTCAATCATGAGTAATACAATCATTTTTTAGGTTTATTTGTCATTCCTTGCAGTAGATTTGAATAAAACATTGACATGTCTCTCCACTATTTCTTTCAAATTATTTTCTATAATGATCTTCTTGACTTGTCTTCCCTTTCAGTTTGCAGAATTAAAAGTTAACCCCTAATTTCTTCGTGTGACTGTGTTTCACATGTCTTGCAGTAAATTTTTCATTTGCTTAAATCTGTAAAAGATAGATAAGGGAATGTCTTTCGATGACATATTAAATTCAAATACTTGGCTGCCATGGGATAGGATTAGTTGTAGTTGTAGTTTTTCTTTATTTGATTAGATTTTAGCTTGTCATTTTTTGCATTTTGCAGTTAGGTTTTTTTGGGTAATTAAATCATATATATATTTATATGTTTGACTTTTTTTTTACTTCATTTTGGTGATGTTATGAAAGGTTTTAATATGTTGATGAAATATTTGAATTTTAGTTGATTTTATTAAAGAAGATAGATGATATTATTGGTGATGTCTTGGAAATGACTAATCTTCTTTTAATAAAGAATTAGTATATATATACATATTGATGTTGATATCATTATTTTTGGATGGATGTTAGAAATGTCTGTAAACTTTTTTAGAAATGTTATGTTTTAAATTTGATTTTTTAATCATATGTGAGAATTTTGATATATTTTAATATTTAATTGAAATTAATAAAATGGATGCAAAAAAATTAAAAATTGTTATATTTAGCTATTAATAATTGAATTTTAAATTCATAATTAACATATGCAAAACAAAAGGAAAAATGGATGCAATATTAGATGCAACACTAATTGCAAATATGGATGAAAAACATGACACAAAAGTAGACATCACACCAAAAAGTGAATGTAAAATTGGGTGTCACATAAGACAAATGTGGACACAAAAATGGGAGTCACACTAAACATAAAATTGGACATACTAAATTGGATGCACAAACTAGACACGATTAATGGCTCAAACCTAAACTCAATACTAGGCCCAATTGGACACAAAATGAGACAAAAAAATTGGCATAAAATTGGGTGCATCATTCGATGTAAAACTAGGCACAAAAATATGTGCAAACCTATAAGAAACAGTTGGCACAAAGAAATACTTAAAACGAGATCTGATATTGGATGTAAAATGGTATGAAAGATTGGATATAAAAGTAGATGCAATATTGGATGTTAAACATGACAAAACATTAGACATAAACATGGGTGCAATGCTGGGTGCAAATCTAAATGCAAAAAAGGACATCAACCAAGATGGAATAGTAGGTGCAAACCTAGACGCAAAAAAAAGATGTGATTTCCAAAACTATATGCAATAGTAGATGCAAAAGTGGATTCTCGATGGACACAAAGTTGGACGCTAAAGTTGGCATAAAATTGGGTGCATCATTCGATATAAAAATAGGTGCAAAACTATAAACAACTCTTTGCACAAAGAAAGACTTAAAACAAGATATGATATTAGACGTAAAATAGGATGAAACATTGGATGTAAAACTAGATGCAATATTGGATGTAAAACATGATGCAACATTGGACACAAACATGGGTGCAATGCTGGGTGAAAACCTAGACATAAAAAAAGACATCAACCAAGATGGAATAGTAGGTGAAAACCTAGATGCAAAAGAAGACGTAAAATAGGATGGTATTTTACGCAAAAAAATGGATGCAAACCTAGACATAACTTTATATGCAAAATTGGGTGTCAAACTTGACATCAAATTAGGAGCAACATCAGATGCAACATTGGATGTAAAATTGGGTTCCAAATTGGGTGCAAACAAGGATGTATCCAAGGGTGCAAAAAAGATGCAATACAAGATGCAAAATTGGGCACAAATAAAGGTGTAAAAAAACACACAAAAAATGGGTGCAACAATGGAAGAAAAAATGGACGTTACAAAGGACGAAAAAAAAGATGTAATAAATGGTGTTTTATGAAAATGCACAATAGTGCTAGGTTTAGTGCCAGATTTTTCGCCATAATTAGAAAAAAATACACTAAATTTCAGTGCTAAATTCGGTGCTAAATCCATTTTTTTGTACTGTAACAAGGCAGAAGCAGCTAGGGGAGCGAATGCTACCTCTATATAGATCAAATGCTAGAATTGCAGCATGCCTCACTGTGCCCGAGACTATAAGAACAAGGCCAATGGGGCCTTATACAACTTACAAGAAGAACCAATGATATAGGATATAGCCAGAACACTGCATATTTATGTAGCCTTGGATGGCTGAGAGGCAGACCATCAGGCTATCATGGTTGAGATAGAAGGTAATATCTTGAACACTTCTATTTCAATACTTATTGACCCCGGTGCTTGTCGGAGCTATGTATCACCTAAAATTGTTGATTTATGGAAACTAGGAAAAGTAAAACATGATAAACCTTGATTGGTTCAGTTAGCCACCGGTACGAAACAGAAGATTTTGAAAATAGCTAAAGATTGTGAGGTAAACCTGAATGGTTTTCCAATGAAAGTACACCTGAACATCCTACCCTTAGGATCGTATGATATACTTATCGACATGGACTGGTTGGAACAACACCATGTCATACTCAATTGCTTACAAAGGTCAATCTTGTGTATATACAGCCAAGAGAATCAAGTGAAGATTCATGGCATTCCAAAGGAAATTTCTATAAGGCAAATATCTACTTTACAAACAAAGAAATGTGTTAGGAAAATCTAGAAGTTGTCTGCAGTAAATATCCGAGTCATAGAGGCTAAAATGGAACAACACATACAAGACTTTCCCATTCTTGTAGAATTCAAGGATATGTTTCCCAAGGAAATCCAAGGATTACCACCAAAATGAGACCTAGAATTTTCCATCGAAATGACACCAGGATCTCTTCTGTCTTCCAAAGCCCCTTAACGCATGAGTGCAATAGAGTTGGTGGAACTCAAACTGCAGTTGCAGGAATTGATTGACAAATGATATATCCGACCAAGTGTGTCCCTTGTTGATGTAATCGTAACTTCGGAATGTATTCACTTGTATTTCTTATGTATTATAACTCGATGTTTATTCCAGGATGTATTGTAATCTATTTTAGTCATGTCATACCCTGATGTTTATTTCAAGAATTTTCTATAATGAGAAAGTCATATCAAGTCATTTTCGGTAACCCTCCTATTGGTCAAGTGTTCAAGCTCCCATAGTTATGGGGCCCTTGGGTTATTAGACTATCTTAGTGAAGTCAACCCTAGGACACACACTTACTCATTGGGGTGCATGAGTGAGAGAGGAGAAGCTTTCTCAGTGAGAGAGAGAGAGAGATTGCTACTGTTGGGAGATCATCTTATTGTTTTTTGGTTTTGCCTTTGGTGTTGATTCTATCTCCGAGGAAGTTGCGGGGTTTTCCCCTTTATGGTTTCCCCAAGGAAAATTATTTGTGCCTCTTGTCTCTTGTATTGTGCTTATGTTTTATTGATGTGCCTATTATTCTCTGAGTTAAAAGATCGTAAGATCATAATGCTAGCTTGAATGATAAAAAATCTAACATGGTATGAGAGCTAACCTGAGAACAAGACATTATGCAGTTGTAGAAGATAGGGATTCTTACTTTTTGGGTCTCTCTCCACAATCCATCAGCAAAATTATGCTAGGATGACTCTCCATTGAAGGGCGCATCTTTCTGTCGAAGAGAAATTCAACTATGAGCATTTTCAGTTTTCGATGCGAAAATTAGGGATTTCTACAGAAGAGGAATTTTTGAGTGAGCCCAGCATAGGATTGTTCTCCTCATCAAAATCAAAGTTTAGAGATCTGTATCAAGAAATTTTGTTTGGCAAAACTTCAGGAAAGTCAAACCCTAGTTTGACCATGAGCTAGAAAAACCCTAAATACTAAAAATGCTAAGTTTTGGTACATTCGCTATATCCCGAGATTGGCGAAGTATCAGGTGCTGAAAATTGCAAGGGCCAAATATAATATCGTGATGAATATTGTATCCAACATTCAGCCTTCGATTCGCTATATTCTGGGAGATACATGTGTTGATGTATATTTAACTTCAGAATGTATTCTTCTATGTACCTTAACTCGATGTTTAATCCAGGATGTTTCTATTATGTATTTGAGCCATGTTGTCATGCCCTGATGTTTCGATCGGGAGGATTAATAATGTAAAAAAGTGATGTCAAGTCATTGTGGAAGTCCCCATAGTTTCGGGGCACTTGAGTTATTATACACTAATTAACGTGTAGGCTTGAGTAAGTAATTGTTAAGTTGAGCCGACATGATTGAGTGCACTTCAAGTGAATGGAAGAATATAAATAGAGAGTGAGACTCTCTATTTATCACACACATCATTCACTCTCTCAAGTGTGGCACACTAGTGAAGAAGGAAATACTGGGACTAGACAGAAGAAGAAGACTACTACTGTTTTGGGAGATCTCTTACTGTTTTGGTGCTGATTCTATCTTAGAGGAAGTTGCGGGGTTTTCTCCTTTATGGTTTCCCCGAGGAAAATCTCTTTGTGTCTCTTGTCTCTTGTGATGTGCTTATGTTTTATTTCTGTGCTTGTTATTCTCTCAGTGAAAAGATCCTAAGATCATAATGCCAGCTTATTTGATGAAAACAACTAACATGGTATCAGAGCTAACCTGAGAAGAAGACACTGTGCAGCTGCGGGAACTAGGGCTTCCTAGTTTGTGGACTTTCCTCCACATATTTTCAGCAAAAGTAAGGGGGAACTACTCTCCTCCTTAGGGCGCATCTTTCTATCGAAACAGAATCCAATTCTGAGGTTTTTCAGTTTTGGAGCTATCACTGGGGTAAAAAATTAGGGCTTTTTACAGAAGAGGAATTTTTCAGTGAGCCTAGGCTTGGATTGATCTCTTCCCCAAAATCGAAGTTAGGAACAAATTTGAAGACATTTGGGTGGACAAAAATCTACGAAAGCAAAACCCTAGTTGCTCCTGAACCAGCTCTGCAGGATTTCAGCTCAAGTTTCAGATCCGACATCTTGAACCTAGCAAGATCTAAAATCTTTTGTATTTCTATTTGAGGTTCTTATTTAAAGATGTCTCATCATACCAAGCTTGATGAAAAGCTTGAAGGGGCTGATAACTTCTGATCTTGGAAGTATAGGATCTCCCTGGTCCTGGAAGAGAATGAATTAGACTCTTACATTCATGAGGAGGTTCCAGTTTTAGAGGGAGATGAGGCAAAGGCCTTACATAAGAATACGATGGTTATGGAAAAGAGGATCATTGTTGATTCTATTAAGGATCATCTCATCCCACAGGTGTCCTCTCTCAAGACACCTAAAGCTATGTTTGATGCCCTAACCAAATTGTTTGAAGGAAAGAACATCAATCGGAAGATGACCCTGAGGAACCCACTGAAGAATGTGAAGATTCAGAATGCAGAAACTATACAGTCTTACTTCACAAGGGTTTCTCAGATCAAGGAACAATTAGAAGCTGTTGATGAAGAAGTGGAAAATGCAGAGATTGTGATGACTAATTTGAATGGCCTTCCTAGGTCATGGGATGCTTTCATCCAAGGTATCTGTGCAAGAAAGAAGCTAGTCAAATTCAGCAGACTATGGGAAGAATGTTCTCAAGAAGAAGCACGGATAGCAACTTGGGAAGAGAATATGGGAAGTGAAGACCAAGCCCTCACAGCTCACTCCAAGAAAAGTAGAAGAAGACCTCATTACTCCAAAGGTAAGGATTCTCATCCTAGAAGAGATATTTCAAAATTAAGATGTTATACATGTGATGAGATAGGACACTTTGCAAAAGAATGTCCTAAGAATAAGAGCCACTCTCATAAGAATAAGGGGAACAAAAGAAGACATCATGGTCATGCTGCAGAGGATGATGAACCATCCAAGAAGAGATCCAGATATGAAAGTGAAGATTCTTCAAGTGAGGATGAATATGTTCTGATATCATCTCTCATAGGTAACATTACTCATGGTAGTAATGATTGGCTTATAGATAGTGGGGCTTCCAAACATATGACGGGATTCAAGGAATATTTTGTAAGGCTATCAGAACATGAATCACCTCACAAGGTGAAGTTAGGAGATGACTACCAATATCCAATAAAAGGTAGTGGAGAATCTTCATACAAGATAGACTCTGGTAAGTCTCTAACAATGAAAGAAGTATTGTTTGTTCAAGGACTCAAGAAGAACCTTCTATCTATCTCAGCATTGGATGCAAGAGGAATGCGGGTTGCATTCATAGATAGTCAAGTCATCATGTGGCCAAAAGGAAATACTATTGATGATGTGGTAGTAATTGGAGAACAAGAAGGAGGCTTGCACAAATTGAAGGGTCATCCAGAACAATCCTTGATCCATGACACAGTAGAGCCAAATGAGTTTTGGCATAGAAGACTTGCACATGTGCATTACAGACCACTACCTATTACAAGTAAAGCTGTCGAAGGTCTTCCAAAAATTCAAGCAAAACATGATGGGGTCTGCAAAGGATGTGCAAAAGGAAAGAATACGAAGAAGACATTTCCAAGCAGCAAAAACAAAGCCAAAAGAATTCTGGAAATCATCCACTCCGATGTATGCGGTCCTATGTCATCAAACTCACTTAGCGGGTATGCATACTATGTTTCTTTTATTGATGATTTTTATAGAAATACATGGATTTATTTTATGAAGAACAAAGATGAAGTATTTAGCAAGTTCAAGGAATTCAAAGCCTTGATCGAGAACCATACTGAAAGGAAGATCAAGACCATTCAATCAGATAATGGTGGAGAATTCATGTCAAATGAATTCAAGGAGCTATGCAAAGAATCAGGGATTAAGAGGGAGTTTTCCACTCCTTATAATCCACAGCAGAATGGGGTTGCAAAATGGAAGAACAAAACTATCATGGAAGCTGCAAGAGCTATGCTTCATGATCAAGATATACCTATGCATCTTTGGGCTGAAGCTACCAAAACAGTGGTGTATGTACAGAACTGTACTCCACATAGAGTACTCAAGAACAAGACTCCTGAAGAAGTCTTCTCCGGCAAGAAACCAAAAGTCAGCCATCTCAGAATATTCGGCTGTCCAGTGTACATACATATTCCAAAAGAGAAGAGAACAAAATTAGATCCTTCAGGAAGGAAGGGCATATTTGTGGGATACTCTGAGAGCTCGAAGGCTTACAGAATCTACTTTCCAGGTAACAAGAATATTGACATTAGCAGGGATGTGACATTTGATGAAGGCACAGCTTACAACAAATCCAGAAAGAGACCCGCTGAAGAACCTGAAGAAGCAGAAGTACCCAGGATTCATGACACAATCATGGACGAAGAAGCTCAAGAAGAAGATCGAGAGTTCGAGGAACCACAAAAACCTGTAGATCCACCTCTGGAGAAGATTCCTCATAAGAGGAAACCTGCTTGGGTACGTGAACTTATCCAAGGTGCAGAAAGATATGGAGCTCCAGAAGAGAATCACAGAGAAAGAAAGAGGACCAGATCTAATTTCGGGTATGTAACTTTACTATGTGACTTTATTGATAAAGAACCTTCCAGTTATGTAGAAGTGGTAGAATAGAAAGAATGGAAGGATGCTATGATTGAAGAATATCAATCGATCATGAATAATGATGTTTGGGATGTTGTCCCAAGACCAAAAGGGAAGTCAGTTTTAACTTCCAAATGGATCTACAAGATCAAGCATGCTGCAGACGGTAGCATTGAAAAATACAAGGCAAGATTTGTAGCTCGAGGATTCTCTCAGAAAGAGGGAGTAGACTATGAAGAAACCTTTGCACCTATAACCAGATAAACATCCATCATATTAGTACTTGCTCTAGATGCAGTGATGAAATGGAAGATTCACCAGATGGATGTCAAGACAGCCTTCTTGAATGGTGTAGTAGAAGAGGAAGTGTACGTAGAACAACCACTCGGTTTTGAGACTCATGACAGAGAGTCTCATGTATGTATATTGAAGAAAGCCTTGTATGGTTTGAAACAGGCACCTAGGACCTGGTATGGAAGAATTGACAGCTTTCTATCCAGTTTGGGCTTTACCAAGAGTAAAGAAGATTCCAACCTTTACTACAGGGTTGAAAATAGAAATCCAGTAATGCTTCTACTGTATGTAGATGATCTATTTGTGACAGGTACGGATGGATTGATTGCTGATATGAAGAGAAAGCTTGCTGCTGAGTTCAAAATGAAGGACTTGGGGATGATGCATTACTTTCTAGGTATGGAGGTGTGGCAGAGTATGGATGGAATCTTCCTTAGACAAGGGAAGTATGCATTAGAGATCCTGAAGAGATTTGGGATGATGGACTGCAAGGCTATGGCTACACCTATGGCATCGAACCTGAAGCCATTGAGTGATGCTTCATCAGAGTCGGTTGATGCTACGATGTATCGTCAGATGATTGGGTCATTGATGTACCTGACGAACACGAGACCAGACATTTGCTTTGCTGTGAACACCTTGAGCCAGTACTTGACAGATCCTAGAAGTGTTCACTTGATAGCTGCAAAGCATATTCTGAGGTACCTGAAGGGTACAATTGATTATGGGCTCAAGTATGATGCAAATAAAAAGATTAACCTGGATGGTTATGTTGATTCAGATTGGGTAGGCAGTGCCATCGATAGGAAGAGTACTTCAGGGTGTTGCTTCAGTATGGGATCAAGTGTGATCTCTTGGTTTAGCAGGAAGCAATCTTGTGTGGCACTGAGTATAGCTGATACAGAGTATGTCGCAGCTTGTTCAGCTAGTTGTGAGGTAGTATGCCTGCGGAAGCTATTGTCTAATATATTTGATCTCCAGATGGATGCTACTTGTATACATTGTGACAAACAGAGTTGCGTGAAGTTGTCAGAGAATCCAGTATTCCATGACAAGTCGAAGCATATCGAGATCAAGTATCACTGTATCAGGGATATGGTGCAGAGAGGAGCAGTGAAGCTCCTCTATGTTGCGACGAAGGAACAAATAGCTGATGTATTGACGAAGCCATTAGATAGGCTGAAGTTCGAGTACTTCAGAGAGAGACTTGGTGTTCTCCAAATCGAGGCTTCCTCCCAGAGAAAGTGATGAGACCCATAGCCATTCTGACATGGTGAGAGGATTGGTTCCTTCCATGGTCAGATGTAAGGGCTGATCCATTCTGTCATGGTGATAAGGTTTCTCCCTTCCATGTCAGATATGAGTGCTAGCCATTCTGTCGAGTAGGACAGATGTAAGGGAAGTTCCATTCTAGGAATGGAGGCACCTAGTCAGTTACCAGGATCACTCAGTGTAGGACTGAGTAGCCATTCCGATGTGATAGAGGGACATGTTCCCACTTGATAAGATGTAAGGGCTGAAACATTCTGTTCATGGCTAAAGGATTTAGTTCCTTCCATGTCATATGTGAGTGTTGGCCATTTCGACGAGCAAGTCAGATGTAAGGGAAATTGCCATTCTCTAGGAGAATGGAGGCGCCTGGTCAGTTACCAGGTAGCTCAGTCGAGGAGGACTGGGGGCCATTCTGATATGACTGTAGGATTGGTTCCTACAAGATCAGATGTGAGTGCAGAGCCATTCTTTGCATCATGTGTTGATCAGATGTAAGTGCTGAGCCAGTCTTTGCATCATGTGTTGATCAGACGTAAGTGCTGTGCCAGTCTTCGCATCATGTGTTGATCAGACGTAAGTGCAGTATCTATCTTGGCATCATGTGTTGATCAGACGTAAGTGTTGTGCCAGTATTTGCATCATGTGTTGATCAGACGTAAGTGCAGTATCTATCTTGGCATCATGTGTTGATCAGATAGAGATGATTGAGCCAGTCTTCACATCATGTGTTGATCAGACGTAAGTGCTGGGCCTTTCTGACGAGTAGGTCAGATGTGAGTGATGGGCATGCCTTTCTGATGAGTAGGTCAGATGTAAGTGCTGGGCGTGCTTTTCTGATGAGTATGCCAGATATAAGTGCAGTATTTATCTTCGCATCATGTGTTGATCAGATAGAGATGATGAGCCATTCTTCGCATCATGTGTTGATCAGATAAAAGTGCTCGGAAAGACCTACATGGAGGCTAGGCCTACAACCAGCATGAAAAAGGGCTGGCTCTGTAGAAATTCCTATGACGAGAAGAATCATGAGATAGCACCAGTGTTGATCCAGATCCAGTAATGATGATCCAGCAGTGATGATCCAGATCCAGTCCAGTGATGATGATCCAGATCGAGAGATGATCCAAATCGAGTGGTGATCCAGATCCAGTCCAGTGATGATGATCCAAATCGAGAGATGATCTAGATCCAGTGAAGATGACTTGAAGATGAATATGACTTGAAGACAAAGATGACTTGAAGACGAGATGATCCAGTTGATATAGAGAAGAAGACCAATGCTAAAAATTGTGTCGAAAGAATACCTTCCTAGTTAAAAGGGAGTGTTGATGTATATGTAACTTTGGAATGTATTCTTCTATGTACCTTAACCCGATGTTTGATAAGGGATGTTTCTATTATGTATTTGAGTCATGTTGTCATGCCCCGATGTTCCGATCGGGAGGATTAATAATGTAAACAAGTCATGTCAAGTCATTGCGGAAGTCCCCACAGTTTTGGGGCACTTGAGTTATTATACACTAATTAAGGTGTAGGCTCGAGTAAGTAATTGTTAAGTTGAGCCGACATGATTGAGTGCACTTCAAGTGAACAGAAGAATATAAATAGAGAGTGAGACTCTCTATTTATCACACACATCATTCACTCTCTCAAGTGTGGTGCACTAGTGAAGAAGGAAATACTGAGACTAGACAGAAGAAGAAGACTACTATTGTTTTGGGAGATCTCTTACTGTTTTGGTGCTAATTCTATCTTAGAGGAATTTGTGGGGTTTTCTCCTTTATGGTTTCCCTGAGGAAAATCTCTTTGTGTCTCTTGTATCTTGTGATGTGCTTATGTTTTATTACTGTGCTTGTTATTCTCTCAGTGAAAACATCCTAAGATCATAATTCTAGCTTATTTGATGAAAAAAACTAACAATATGGTCCCTCAAAGTTAGGGTTCCAACCTCTTCAAGAATTCATCCCTAAACAAGACACTTGGGGAGAATTGCAATATATTTGGCTATAGAGTTCCAAATGGCATTCCTAAAGATTTTCTAGAAAGGGAAGGGACATTAATTTTTGTGGTCCAAATTTTATACTCAGAAGACAAACCAGCAACATGTGGTAGTTCGTACAAATTCCCTGTTGTGAACAGTCCTGTAATAGGTCACCTTTGGAAAAGGATCATAAATCCCAATTGGTAAAATAAATTCTGATGAAACCTATGGTGTTGGATCAGGGACATACTAGGTTACCTTATTATGAAATTTCAGACACAAAGGAGTCGTAATTTTAGAGATATCATGGAAAGAGTGATAGGAATGTTTGCAAAAGAAATTGGAAAACTAGGGCTTCCTGTTCTAGGAGCTTTCCTCCGCTGTTTTCAGAAAACAAGTACATTGGACAGATCCATTTGAAGAGATATATCTGTCTATCCAATTAGATCTAAAAGATACCAAGTTTTGAAAATTAGGGTTTCTATGACAAACCCTAGATGAGCCAGCTTTGGAACCATGACAGACAGCTCAAATTGGTAAGATCAAATCCTTTGCTATTTTCATTTGAGGTTCTCATTTCAAAGTGATCTATCACATCAGCTTGATGATAAGCTTGGTGAAGTTGACAACTTCCAAGCATGGAAGTATATGATCTCTATGAAGAAAATGAATTAGACACCTACATGAGTAGAAAGGTTCCATTTCTAGAGGGAGATGAGGCTAGAAGCCTTACAGAAGAAGAACTTGGTCAAGGCCAAGAAGATCATTGTTGATTCAATCACGGATCAACTTGTGCCACAAGTGTCTTCCCTAAGGACACCAAAGATGTTTGATTGCTTGAACAAGATATTTAAAGGGAAGAACATACATTAGAAGATCACCTTAAGAAACTAGTTGAAGAATGTGAAGATCCAGAATTCAGAGACCATGCAGTCATAAAGGTCTCTCAAATCAAAGAACAAATTGAAGCGGTAAAAGAAGAAGTGAAGAATACAGAAGTGGTGTTGGCCACCTTGAATTTCCTCCCAGGATCATGGGATTCATTCATTTGAGGAATGTGTGCCAAAAGGAAGTGATTACTTTTAGTGGACTCTAGAAAGAAGAGGAAGCTCGACTCATAACAACAGAAGAGAAGATGGAATCCACTGAAGATCAAGCTCTCACCTTTCAAAGAAGATACCTCAAGCGATGAGGAATATGAAGAACTCAACTCTTGAAGAACCTCTTATCCACCTTAGCATTTGGATAAGAAACGATGCTATTATGAATGAAGAAGATGATGAAGTTGAAGGCTCAAGAAGGAGTCTACCCATGAAACAAATAAAGATAAGTATTCAATTGTCATTTCATTATTTTGTTATGCATTTGTTTATATTCAGTTAATGTATTATGCATGATAGGATGTTTGCATTAATGACAATATACTACTAATATGTATGTGATGGGTAAGTAGCTCATGGTTCTATACAAATCTCCATTGCTACTTATCTAGAATGAAACCTCTTTGCTGACATGTTGGATTAGTTCACAATCTCAATGTTGTCCTGGTAGAGATGGAAGACATCTAGAAACGTCTTCATGATATATGGATGAATGTTGTATTGGCTAAAGTAGTTGCATGATCTATATTTATGCATAAGCATTTTCCAGTATGAATATTCCTTATGAAATGTTTCTAACCATACAAATGCATTTGACTTGTAGGAATGATCACATACATAATCCCCTACAAGCATAGAAGAATGAAAACTTGTTTCGAAGAACAAGTGACGACAATTAAAAGACAAAAAATAATATGACGAGTGGAGTGACATCATTGATGTAGAACCTTCCATCCACCAAGAAGAAAGGGAAGACCAGTTCAAGAAGAACGATGTCTAGGATGCAGTATCAAGACTTGAAGAGAATTTCATAGTTCCATCATGGAGTATATGGAAACATCGTGGGATACAAAGTAAGATTTGTAGCACGAGGCTTCTGATGAAAAGAAGGCCTAGACTACGAAGAGACATTTGCAGCCAGTAAGAATTTAAGCACATATATGATAATCTTGATGAAGATATTAACCTTTGCTAAAAGGTTGAAGATGCAAGTCTATACACTAGATGGTCACATAGAATATTAGTAGCATAGGAAGCTACTTGTCACTCCGGTACATAATGTTTCAGTGCATAGAGTACGAAAGACACAGAGATTATGATGCTCTGCTTCAGAGGGAGTGACTAGAAAATATCTAAGGTTAGACATGGTATGACAAGATGGATAGATTACTGATGAGTCTATCATTTACTGAGAGTGAAGTAGATTCCAAACTTTGCTTCAAGGTTGAATGCGGAAGACCAGTGATGCTCCTGTTATGTGTTGATGCACTACTTTCTAGTTATAAGGTGTGGCAGAGTACAGATGGAATGTTTCTTGGACAAGGGAAGTATGCAGTAGATATCGTGAAGAAGTTTGGGATGATGAAATGCAAGTCTATGGCCACGCCTATGGCATCGAACCTGAAGCTTTTGAATGATGCTTCATCAGAGTCGGTTGATGCTATAGTGTATCGTCAGATGATTGATGTACCTAACAAACATGAGACCAGATATTTTCTTTGTTGTGAACACCTTGAGCTAGTTCCTGATAGATCTAAGACATGTTCACTTGATTATTGAAAAGCATGTTCTGAGGTACCTAAAGGGTACAGTTGATTATGGGATCAAGTACGATGTGAATCAAAAGATTAACCTGGAAGGTTATGTTTATTCAGATTGGGCAGGCAGTGCTATCGATAGGAAGAACACCTCAGGGTGTTTCTTCAGTATTGGATCAAGTGTGATCTCTTGGTTTAGTAGGAAGCAATCCAGTGTGGCACTGAGTACAAGTGAAGCAGAGTATGTTGTAACTTGTTCAGCTAGTTGTGAGGCAGTAAGGCTACAAAATCTACTGTCTGATTTATTTGATCTCCAGTTGGATTCTACTTGTATACATTATGACAACCAGAGTTGCGTAAAGTTGTCAGAGAATCTAGTGTTCCACGACAAGTCGAAGCATATTGATATCAAGTACCGCTATATCAGGGATATGGTGCATAGGGGAGCCGTGAAGCTCCAGTATGTTGTGACGGAGGAACAGATCGCTGATGTCTTGATAAAGCCATTAGCTAGGGTGAGGTTTGATTACTTTAGGGAGAATCTTGGTGTTCTCCAGATCGATATTTCCTCCAAGGGAAAGTGATGAGTCCCATAGCCTTTCTATTATGGTGAGGGGATTGGTTATTTCCATGGTTAGATGTAAGGGTTAAGCCATTCTGTCATGGTGAGAGGATTGGTTCCTTTCATGTCAGATATGAGTGCTAAGATCCATAGCCATTCTGATGAGTAGGTCAGATATAAGGGTTGATCCATTCTATCATGGTGAGTGCTAGCCATTCCATGTCAGATATGAGTTCCGGCCATTTTGTTGAGTAGGACAAATGTAAGGGAAGTTGTCATTCTTTGAATGGAGCTACCTGGTGAGGTACCAGGAACACTTAGTCTAGGACTGAGTAGCCATTCTGATGTGATAGAGGGATGTGTTCCCACTTGATCAGATGTAAGGGCTAAACCATTATATCATGGCTAAAGGATTAAGTTCCTTCCATGTTAGATGTGAGTGTTGGACATTTCGACGAGCATGTCGGATGTAAGGGAAGCTACCATTCTCTAGGAGAATGGAGGCACCTAGTCAGTTACCAAGTAACTCAGTCAAGGAGGATTAGGGGCCATTCTGATATGACTGTAGGATTGGTTCCTACAAGATCAGATGTGAGTGCAAGCCCTTCCATCACTGTGAGCAAGATATGTTCTTGCCTGGATGGATGTAAGTGCAGATCCTTTTAATCACTGTGAGAAGGATGTATTCTCGCCTAGATGAATGTAAATGCAGAGCCTTTTCATCACTATGAGTAGGATGTGTTCTAGCCTAGATGAGAGTCTTTCATCATTGTGAGCAGGATGTGTTCCAGCCTAGATGAAAGTGAGAAAATCTTCCATCATTGTGAGTAGGATGTGTTGCAGCCTAGATGGAAGTACTAAACTCTTCCATCATTATGAGTAGGATATGTTCCAGCTTGGATGGATGTGATTACTATGCCTTTCTAATGAGTAGGTTAGATATAAGTGCTAAAGAAGACCTACATAGAGGCTAGGGCTACAACCAACAAGAGAAAGGGCTAGCTCTATAGAATTTCCTGTGATGAGAAGAATCATGAGATATCACCAGTGATGATCCAGATCAAGTGTCGATCAAGATCCTGTGATGATAGCCAGTGATGATCCAGATCTAGTGACGATGATCTATATTGAGTGATAATCCAGATCCAGTGATGATCTAGATCGAGTGATGATCCAGATCTAATGATGATGATCTAGATCGAGCGATGATCTAGATCCAGTGATGATGATCCAGATCCAGTGATGATGATCCAGATCAAGTGTTTATCCAGATCTAGATGAATATGACTTGAATATGACAAGGACTTGACAATGACCCTGATGATATAGAGAAGAAGACTTGTGTTGATAAATTGTGTCGAGAGAATACCTTCCTAGTTAAGAGGGAGTGTTGATGTAATTGTAACTTCGAAATGTATTCACTTGTATTTCTTATGTATTGTAACCCAATGTTTATTCTAGGATGTATCGTAATGTATTTGAGTCCTGTCATACCCCGATGTTTATTACGAGAAGTTTCTATAATGAGAAATTCATGTCAAGTCATTGTGGGTAACCCTCCTATTGGTCAAGGGTTAAAGTCCCCATAGTTGTGGGGCCCTTGGGTTATTAGAATATCCTAGTGAAGTAGACCCTAGGTGAGTCATTATAAGTTAGGGAAATAGTCCTCACCATTGTGTTAAGGATAAACCTCCTTGTTGGTTAGAGGAGGAAAAGTCCGCAAAAGTTGTGGGGCACTAGCGTTATTAGACACTCCTAGAGATGTCGGCTCTAGTAAGTAATTGGTAAGTGAGGCCAACATGATGGAGTGGGTTCCAAGTGAATGGAAGAATATAAATAGAGAGTGAGTTTCTCTATTTAGGACACACACACTCACTCATTGGGGCGCATGAGTGAGAGAGAAGAAGCTCTCTCAGTGAGAGAGAGAGACTGCTGCTGTTGGGATATCATCTTACTATTTTTCGGTTTTACCTTTGGTGTTGATTCTATCTCTGAGGAAGTTGTGGGGTTTTCTACTTTATGGTTTCCCTGAAGAAAATTATTTGTGTCTCTTGTCTCTTATGGTGTGATTATGTTTTATTGTTGTGCTTGTTATTCTCTTAGTTAAAAGATCTTAAGATCATAATGCTAGCTTGAATGACAAAAAATATAACACCCCGTTGGGGAGCACTGATACTATTCATCAGGAAAAATGTTAGAAATATCAACTGATAGTTACCCCTATTTGACATCAGTTAATCATTATTGTCTTGTTCCTAGATTCCTAGATTCCCTCTCTATGTTATTTGACTTCCACATGTTCCTAGAAGTCAATACTTTCTAGAATGGGTCATGGATTTCTTTGAAATCATCTAGAAACATATTTATCAAGCTTGCTTTTATTCCTGGTTCCTAAAACTGCATATCTTTTCTTTCTAAAAGTTGCCTTGCTTTACAACAATTTTAAGGCATAAAAGAAAAGCTAATCTAGGGGAACTTGCCTTGTTTTTTTACCACATCATCCTCCCTCATTTTCTCCAAAGAATAACATGAATGAGTTTTATTTCCACCACTTATTATCTTTCCCACTTGATTTAGCCAACTCATGAGGATTTTCAAAGATTTGGAAATTCCTTTTTGCACCTATGGGGGATTTGACTTGATTTACTAAGCCTTCTTTTTGACCAAATCGAATAGCCACCTAGTGATTTCAAATATCTCATGTAATTGTATATTTGAGTCACCTATTACTTGATATGTTTTGATTATGTACACATATTCAATACAGGATTAAGTTATGCTCCAATTTCAGTCTCCTTTTGTGTGAATTTTGCATGTTTGATTAGCAATTTTGTGAGTGTAATTGATCTATCACTTGGGTTATATTTCCACATAGTATCAGATCCTTTTTAGATCCATTTCCATCATTCCAAATTGTTATTTCAGGCTTGACATCACTGATTGGGAGCGCATTATGGTGACTGAAGGGCACAAGAGATGATAGATGGACTAATCTCAAAAGATCATCTTGAATCCATTCAATTTCTTTGAATGGAAATCCAAAATGGAGATATTGTTGAGAGAGAAATGTATCTAGAGGGTTACCATGGCTATTGAGGTAGATCCCAATGTAGCTACAGATAAAATCAAATGGCACAACAAGAGGGATGAGGCCTATGATATTTTGTGTCTGAGTATTTCAAGAGACCTCCTCTTTCATCTTGATTCATTAACATCTCCTAATGAAGTGTGGGAGAAGATTCTATATGTTTTTGGAAATATAGATGAGATGAGAGGACATCAAATCAAGAATGAGTTGATCACATTGAGTCCTAGTAGCTTTGAATTATTACAACTCTATTTTACCAAGTTTAAGGCCCTTGTTTTGTAGTTAAAACAATGTGGGATTGATAAGAAGGAGGAGACACTAGTTTTGACCATTCTCTCAAATATTGGTCTTGACTATTTAGTGTTTTTTTTGTCCTTCTATGCCACTAAATTGACAACTCAAACTTGGAAGATGCCTAAGCGTGTTGATTTCATGGAATCCCTCACCTGGGAAAAAGATAAATTGGTGATGATGGGAACCATCAAACCTTCCAAATACCAAGCTTGGGTTGCTGGATATTCAAAGGTGGATACAAAAAGAAAGAAAGAAAACTAAAAATCCACCCGAGCAAAAAGAAACAAGGAAAAGTGTCAAAAGGAGTCCTCAGGATCCAAGAAGAACCCCTAAAAGAAGAAAAACAAAGGAGAAATGAGCAAGTGCACAGACTACATTAAGGGTTATCATCCTAAGAGCTATTGTATGAAAAAGCAAATTGACATGTTGACCGAACTCCTGGAGAATAACAACATCTCCCTTCCTTATTGCTCAAAGAAGAGGGAAGGAGGATTGAATTCAGAAGACAAGGAGCGAGTACATGCCTTCGTTGTTGGCACCTCAATCTCACCTAGCTTCATCATTGATTATGGATCTTCTAAACATATGGTTTCAAAAAGGGAGATATTTTCCTCTCTTGACATGTCAAAACGTCCACCAATAGTTTTGAGAGATAACTCTCTGACTGACAGTATGGGAAAGGGTAGGATTGATATTGACCATGGTAATTTCAATAATGTGTTGTATGTTCCAGGTCTTGCCTCTAATATCTTGTAAGTGTATCATATGATTCACACTGGGTCTCTAAATAAATTCATATTCTTCCCCAATGAAGTTGAAATCACTATATTTTTAATGGTAAAGTCATAGCAAAATGTGTTGTTGATGACACTTCGAAGGTATACAAATTTTCCCTTTTTCTACCCTACTCAAACCCCTTTGCTCTTCTTACTCTTGCTAATGAAGAAAGCAATATTTGGGATGAAATATTTGGTCATATTAACTACAAGTATATTTCTAATTTGAGTGACAAAGATATGGTCATAGGATTACCAAAGATCACGTTTTCTAAGGGAGTCTATCAAGGTTGTATCCTAGGAAAACACGCAAAGCACAAGTATGAGAGTGTTGGGGCTTAGGGTAGAGCCAGGTTCTTATAATTTTATCTTCACACCAACAAAGTAACCCACAGTGTTGTCCCTTTCGGCAACAACCTGTGAATAGGTTGCAGTCTCACCCGAAACAGCTATGGGGTGCCGCAGAATCAGGTTTCTGCAGCAAAACGAGGGATATTACTGTACCTTTAGCCTTAACAAAGAATGATCATGCAATATAGAGCTTCAACATTCACTTAAATAGCTTCACAGTTTAGATAAAAAGACAGTTTCTTGCTTAACCCTTAACTGGGAATTCACAGTGAAGTTAATACTTAACAATTTATCTTACTTTATCATTCATTTACTTATCAAATATGCATAAATGTAATAGGAACAAAATAAACAGAACCACCACAACACAAGATATATGTGGTTCACCCCTAGTGTATGGGCTACATCCATAGAAGTGCGCTTATATTCAATAAGTTACAAACGACACAGTTCTGATCTGTGCACTCAGCTGCAGATCTTCTCAACAACCCAAAACTACGCACTTAGCTGCAAAATCTTTCATCCAAAACCCTCTGCGCACTCAGCTGCAGAGGTCGTCCATGCACTCAGCTAGGAATTAACCTTTCTACAAAACCCTCTGTGCACTCAGCTGTTGAGGTTGTCCATGCACTCAGCTGGGACTTAACCTTAAACCCTAAAAATAGATCTAAGCTTATTCGCATCAACTTATCATCATAACACAAAAATCATACTTGACTCCTTTACATAAGTTCCTATTTATACAAGTGCACTATTACAATACCACGGGATTAAAACATGGGACATTTACAAAAAGAGGGGATTTGACCCAACCTCGAAGCCCCTAAGACTATTTTGGACCGCAACTCTGCTTACAAGCTTCGCACCAAAACCGCAGAGCTGCCAAAATTAAGGACCTTCAAGGTCCAAACCCTAACAGGCCCCTAAGACTCACCAGTATCCCATCTCGGGGCACTCTGTTGCTTTTCTGGTGGAAGAATCTTGTTGGTGAAGATAGTAAATTGCTTGTTGAGGCTACGCATGATATCTTTGGTTGCTTTCTCCTTCTCCACTATCTCCTGCAATGTTGCTGCAAATGCTTCATTGGCCTTTTCGTGTGCAAGCACATCATACTCCTTCAGGAATTTGAGCTGGTTGTCTACAATAGTGCTCAACTCCAAAGCCTCATTAATAAGGGCTTGCACAGAGTTCACCAACAGTGTTTCTTTCCTTCTGCAAGACTCAATTTCTTGCTGGAGCTCATTGCTATGCTTCACCTTAAGCATCTTCTACATAGGAGGCAATGTATTAATTTCTGCCTTTACTGCATCCATCTCTGTCTACTACTGCTTGATAGTTTCTTGCAACTTTTCTACTTCTAGGTTGTCCTGCAAGTTTTCCCAGGCCTTGACGCTTTCATCTAGCAATTTTGAGGCACTACTCAAAATATCTAAGATCTTCGTTGCTGAGGCCTGAATATCACTGTGACGCTATTCCCTGACCTCTGGTGGACTCTCAGGAATGAGGCAAAGCTAAAGCTCCGCAATCTAAGCCTCATGTTCTGCTTTCAGCTTCTTTATCTGGATTTGAGACTATTGTGCATAGTCTTTCACCTTGATTATTCTTTTCTCTTGTTCTTCTTCAGCCTGCATGTCGAATTCAGGGAGACTTCGACACGCCTCATCCAACAGTTGCGCTAGTTTAGCCCACTTGTTTTCTGCTTCCTTCTTCTTCTTCATCAGCTCTATCATCTCCACCCTGGTCATATCTGCTCTGCTGTAACTCATCTTGTTCTTCACTTTCATCTGGTGGGTCACTCTACAATGACTAACCAGGACCTGCACCCACATCTATTACTAGGGGAACTGGTATGTTGGGCCTTGTTCCTGCATCCTTCATCCATTCAGCCGGCCACTGCTTGACTACTAAGAGGATGTATTATTGGTTCACCACGTATGGAAACTTCTAGCATGTATGCTTGTTATCTACATGGGCCTGGATGAAGACATTGTGCATGTAAGCCTTGAAGTTGGCCACTCTAGCATACTGAGAGAATAGCTCATTACTGAGCCGTGGTGTTTTCAGGATCTCATATGAAATGTTTATCACATAGAAGGAGAACATGTAGTTCGTCATTTGCTGGAAGGCCTTATCCTGCGAGTCCCAAAGAGATGCATACCTTATTGTGCTAGGCATCTCCGGAGGCACATCAACAAACTGTGCCTCGGTCGGTTCTTTCCATCCTACCAGTGCAATAAGCACTAACAACCATGAGTAATGAAAGGGTCTACCTTTCTCCTATGCATCACAGACATCTTTGAGGAATTCCCTAGCAATGTACTCTGCCCATTTGTAACTGTAGCCTTCAGCACAGTTCGTAGCAATACTGACAATCGGGGCAGGTACTTCATTCGGTCTCCATTTCTGCATTAATTTGCATGCTATGAGCTATGCAGTGAAGCAAATGTTTTGGTGTCGAATTGTCAAGGTTTGATACCCTCGCTTTCCTTTCGTCAGGCCGAAGCAGTCCTTCATGTGTTGCGCCAGCTTCGTATCTTCGTGCTTCCTGACGAACTCAATTCCTGGATCAGGCCCTTCCTTTGGCAAGACTGTAATCCTATGAATTAGCTCTCCATCAATGGTAATTTTTTGGATTCCTATCCATAGGTTCCCATCAAGCTACAACGCCAATAATTGCTTGACCACTACGGTAACCTATGTGCTGCGACCAAAGTGGGGGACATTTAACACCTTCAACAAGCCAGCTTTCTCCAAGCCAGCAGCCCACTGTTTCACTTCCGGTAACATTGTTCTGGCCTCCATATAATTGACAGAGTGCAAGTATTTCCTAGGTGTGAAATGTGGAAATTTTCCACGATCATTCGTATCATGGTTTGCGTACTTGAGCTGATCTACTTTTCTTGTCATCGTTTCAACCAACTACACACCCTATGGCAGCGAAGGGGTGCGTAATGTGAACTTGGCTATCTGCCGAGGTGGTTGAACTCCTATTCGAATAGGCGGAAGATATTGTGGATGTTGCGATGAAAAGTTCTCATCCTCACCGAAGTATTCAAAACCTTCAGGTGGGTGCTCTTCCAAACTAGAAGTATTCATCTCTGGATCCTCCAGTGTCTTTCCTGATGGCTTGTTCCTTTCCTTGTTCCACTTAGAGCGAACTTCTACCTTAAATTTATTTCTGGTTGATCGTGTCTACATTGGTTGATTCGGCGCTAGGGGAGTCTCTTCACAAGGTGTAGATGCAGGGGGGTTTCTCATAAGGTTCTATAGATCCCTCTCTCTGAATTCTCTCAACAATTCCTAAACTTCGTGATCAGCTGACATGGACTGAACTCAAGAGAATGCGTAATGAAAAAATCGCATGCCTGGGTGTCTTCTTATAGAATCCAATGACCAAATATACCATAACTCTGTATTAAATACACCAAAACTGACAGAGTGTCTGTAGATCTTGTCCAAACGATGCTATATTTCCCAAAATCTCATTATTACAAGAAGTTAATGCAGTTAACGTACTGGCTCTGCCAAATCTGATTTTTTCCAACGGTCGCATTTTAAGCTTCAACACACCTTCTGTCTTCGGTAGAACCACTAAGTTCAGCTTCTCCACAATAAGGACCTTTGTCACAATATCGACCTTCGACACATCCTGATTTCGAACTTCGACCCACGACAGAATTTCTTCGACAACCTTCGACACTTCGTAAGTTTGCCAAATCTCTCTGAGAACAGCTTCATTGTAGTCTAGTACCCAATTTCAACTGTTCTTGGTACTTAGACTCTTCTTCTTGCTATTACTTCTGATCAGGGGGTATAGGTTTGTCCCTGTACATCTTTAATCTACTTCCATTAACCATGGAGGGAAAAATTTCTCTATTCAATTTAGCTAACTGAACTGCACCACCATCAGTAACTTTCTAAACTATGTATGGTCCTTTCCAATGTGTCTTGAGCTTTCCTAGGAACTTCATGAATTTACTATCGCACAAGAGCATAAGATCACCATTTCTTCTTCTTAATGTGTCTATTAGGCCATGCTTTTTCTCTAGCTTTCTATACTTGCTACTGGAAACCTGCAATGAATCTGTCTTCTTCTAGTTCCAGTATCTTCGCCAGCCTTTCGTTTAACATAGCTAGATCATCCAACTGTGTGAAGGTAGATATTCTGAGGTTAGAAACAATGTACTCCATGGGCATAACTGCTTCCTATCCATATACCAGCTTAAAAGGTGTGTGGCCTGTCAACTTTTTGCAAGTGGTTCTGTAAGCCCATAATACTGCTGGAATTCTAAGATCCCAATCATTTCTATTAAGATTTCAAACCTTCATCAGAGCATGCTCAAGAATTTTGTTAAAGGCTTCGACAGTTCCATTTGCTTGAGGATGGTAGGAAGTACTCTTCTAATGATATACTTGAAATTACTTGGTCAATGCTTCAATAGTCTTGTTCAGAAAATGTGATCCTTGATCACTCATAATAATTCTAGGACATCCAAACCTCGATAAGATATTATCAAATATGAACTTCACAGCTATAGCAGCGCTATGGTCCTTGACTGGTTGAACTTTGGCCCAATGAGTAAGGTAATCGGTTGCTGTAATAATGTATCTTGCTTCGGATTTCTTTGCAGGGGGATTTATTGGTCCAACAAAATCAATAGCCCATTTGTCAAATGGTTGTAAGGTTACCTATGGAACCAGAGGAATCTCATCCCTCCTGGATGGTTTTTCTGTCCTCTGACAGATATCACAGCTGTGGAAATACTCTCTTGCATCCTTATGAATCGTAGGCCACCACAATCCAGCTGTCAGAATCTTCTGTGCTATAGCTTTTCCTACATAATGACCTCCTGCTGCTCTAGAATGTGCCTCAGCCAAAATCAATGGATTTTCATGCTTTAGGACACATCTGCACAGTATTTCATCTCGTCCCATCTTATATAGTTGTCTTTCTATCAAGGTAAAGTTAGTTGCTCTAACCACTAGCTGCTTCTTCTGCTGTGTTGTCATCTCAGAGGGTGCAAAACCTGTAGACAAGTATTGAACAATATCGTGAAAATAGTCATCAACCATCTGGATGGAAAACAATTGGGCATCAGGAAGACCTTCATCCAAACTAGTGGGTTCTTCTCCTGACTTGAGCATCGACAAGTAGTCAGGCCCCAGGTTAAGTCTTCCTGGCTTAACTATGATCTCAAAGTCATACTCCTGAAACAAAATCAGCCATCTGCATATCCTTCCACCTAACACAGGCTTGTTAACCAAATACTTCAAAGTAGAATGGTGAGTGAACATCTTAAAATGAGATCCTAACAAATAATTTCGAAATTTTTGCAAAGCATAAACCATAGCTAGACCTTCTCATTCTGTCACAGTATAATTCTTTTCTGCTGTGGACAATTTTCCACTTGCAAAAGCAATAGGGTGATCAATATTGCCTTGACTTGACTGAGCCAATACTACACCTAAAGCAATGGAATATGCATTGACATGAACATGAAACTCCTTATTCCAGTTAGGGAATACTAAGATAGGGGTAGTTACCATCTTTTCTTTCAAAATGTCCAATATTTCCTGACATTCAGGTGTCCATTCAAACTTAATATCTTTCTTCAATTTATTTTCCATAGGGGCTGTAATCTAAGCATATCCTTTAATGAATTTCTTGTAATATCCAGTATGACCAAGTGTAGTGTGAAGTTGCTTAACAAACTTTGGAGGTGGCAAGTTCACAATAATGGCTATCTTTGTAGGATCCATCATCAATCCTTGCTTGCATACAATGTGACCTAGTAGAATTCCAAAAGGTGCACAAAAGATACACTTCTTCACGTTCAATGAAATCTGATGTTGTCTACACTTGTCCAGCATAAGCCTTAAACTAGCTATATGATCTTTCAATAAACCAAAGATAGTCCAATCATCAAATTAAAGTTCCAAGAACTTATGAATAAATTCCTTAAATGCAGATATGACTACTATGGAGAACATAGCAGGTGCATTCTTCAATCCAAAGGGCATAACAGTATACTGAAAAGATCCCATTTCTGTAGTGAAGGTTGTTTTATGTTGATCCTCTGGGGCAATTCTGATCTGATGGTAGCCTGGAAATCCATCATTAAAGGAATACACTTCTTCAACTCCGACATTATCTAAAACTTCATCTGTAAAGGGAGTAGGGAAGGGATCATGTAAATAGGCATCATTTAGATTCCTCAGATCAACACAGATTCTGATTTATCCCTTGGTCTTCTTTTCTTGTACCACCATAGGGCTGACCCATTCGGACTCTTCGACAGGCTCAATGATTCCTACAGTGAGCATATTATCTAGTTCCATCCTAACTTTTTCTTTATACTTAGGATTCAGCCTATAAGGGCACTACTTCATAGGCTTCACATCAGCTTTCAAAGGTATTTTTATCACTCCTATATCACCAAGGATACCTTTCATTTCTGAGAACTTCGTCGAAAATAAGTCCTGATACTCATGGAGAAGTTCAGTCACTTTGCTTACCATTTCTTCATCCCAATAATCTCCAATGGTAGCGTACTTAGGAATTTCTTCTGATCCAATGTTTACTTTCCTTATTTTCAAGGGCTGAGTTACTTCGAGTGATTCGACTGCTGTTCCATGTACTTCACAATGTCCTTTTGAATCAGGAATATTAATGTTGCGAGGGTCATCGTCTTCGTCAATGGAGAGGTTGTAGCATTCTAATGCATTAGCTTCTTGTTTCTTCCAATCAGGTTGGTGCATGGCTATTTCTTTATCGTCAAACACCTTAGTATGGATCACCCTAATAGTTGCGTCCAAAGTAGGGAAAAATTCATTAGTAGAAAATGTGCGCACAAAACTATCAACAAGGCTAACCTAACTTATAGTACCATAGCGAAGCTCCACCTCCGTATACCAGTTCTTTGCTATAGGTTCCAGAGTGTGTACAAACCTATGTACCCATTCTTCACAAGGTACATGCTTCCATTCTTCATAACACTGCTCCAAATGTTCCTGAGGGCTAGTCTTACCATTAAATCTTCTTCGTACCTCCTGAGGTTGATCCATGAATCTCAGGAGAAGAAACTTTTGACAAGCTCTCCAACTATGAATATACTTTTTATGACCATTCCACCATCTGGCAGCTGTGGCTCTGAATACTGAATCTAGAGTCTCCATTTTCTGTGAATCTAGTACTTGCTCTGAGAATTGTATAATAAAATATTCTGGATCTGTCAAGCCATCAAAAGTAGGTATGATTCTTGTCTGTGAGCCAACCCATCTAATAGACTTGGTAATTCTTGCACATCGATGTCCATGTAGCTCATAAATTTGATTCTGCCAATTCTCTAGGCCTTTGTCTGAATCAGTCATGCAAGAACTGTCACACTACCAATCCATTACACCTTCAATAGTAGGGTTAACATAGTCTTATTCTTTAGCTGTGATGTTGTAAATATGATCCAAAACATCCTAATCTTCATCTCTGGCTGGCTCTGTATACCTTTCTCCTTGAGAAGGGTCCAACAGTACTATGACTCTCAAGCCTTTTCCTTCAAAAGTCATCTGTCTATTCTTAAGGTTGATTACTACATAATTGTTTATTACCCATTCAATTCCTAGCATTGCTGGATAGGGGTTGCTATCCTCAATTATTTCAGTGACTTCAAAATCTGCTAAGGTATTGACTCCATCAATGTTCACTGGTACACTAGGGAGTCTTCCCAAGGGCACAATCTTCTGCTGATTGGCTAATCTCAACTGTATAGGGGACCATTCAAGCGTAGGTTTTCTCATTTGTTCCCATGTATTCTTATTTAGGACATTCACTTCTGATCCCAGGTCGAAAATGATATCATTCATGTCATAATCTCCTATCTGAGCATGCAATATCATTTCTCTTCCAGTCCTTCTAACTCTATTAACAGTTTTTCCTCTATCAGAGCTTCGCTGAGGTTTGCAAGACACAATAACTTTCTGTAACTCATTCAAAGCATTCTGATTTCTTAATAGCTTCATACAACTCTGTAAAAAGGATGTCATTGTACTTACTTGATCAGGCAAAGCTTCTTGAAACTGTAACTGCTGGTGATGCTGTTGCGTAGTTGCTACTGATGTTCTCAGATCAGCAAAGTCTTTTTTAGCTTCCATAAATGTTCCTTTTTCTCTTCCAACATCAAAGGCTACAATTTTCTCTGGGGTCTTATCGACCCAAGCCTCGTCAGGATGTTTCCCCTTATTCGACACCTGCATCGTAGTTCCACTCCTTGTAACAACGTTAAGGGCTGGGACAGGTCTTTTATCTACAGCAATCATCTGAACATTCTGAGTAGGAGTGCCATTTATTTCTTATATTTTGGTTATCAACTGTGGGCATTGCTCAATCACATGATCAACTGCTCTGCAATATCGACATGTCGTAGTTTGGTTCCGACAGTCTCTAGCTACATGTCTTGCCTGATTACAGTTATAGCAAATAACCTTGCCTCGACCTCTTCCAGGAATATCACCATGACCATGACCTCTGAAGTTGACTCAACCTTGTGTACTACCATGGTAACCATATCCATCATTGCCTTGTGCATCGGGTTGTACCCTATAAGCATCATAGGTTCACTCTCTCATGAGGTCAAAGCTTTGACATTCGTCTTTATTGTGTCCAACTGACTTACAGAAATTGCAGTAGGGATTCTTAGGTATTTGAACATATCTCTGCAACATATAGCAATCTTCGGGTCGATGCTAGCCAGTTGTTCTACAGATCTTACAATATAGGACATTAGGGTTAAACGAGTTTGGTGCACCAGTATTCAAATAATTCCTTAATGCAGGGCATTGTTCTTTGTCATGACCTTCTATCTGACATTGTGTACACCAAAACTCTTGTCAAATAGATTTCCATTTTTTCATGATGCGAAGCTCCAAAACCATTTCTGCTAACTGTGCCTGTATCTGGGCTATTCCAGAATTATCTCCAATAGGATATGTTTCAAGTTTCATAGTGATTTCCAAAGCTTCTTGCTGATCAGCAACCTTCTGTTGCGTAAGTGGAGTCCTGATATGAGGCAATAGTGATGCAATGAACCATTCTTTATGCTGTTCTGGTCCAAGAGTAAAACTAACTTGATCCAACAGAAACTTGAACCTCTGATCAAAGTCCGAAACTGATTCACCTTGCTTCTGCTGAATTTCTCTCAGTTCAGTTATACACTATGACTCTGATTTAGGATTCTTGAATTTTTTGATCATTTCTTTTTTAATATCAGCCAAGGCATAGTTCTGAGTACTAGAAAAATTCATAAACCAGATCAAAGCTTGGTCTTTGAAAGAGGTGACCAGATGCGCTCTTCTTGTATTTTGATCCATAATATTCTTAGCAGTCCAAACAGCTTCGCATAAGAACCAAAACTGCTCTAGATCCTCTGATCTAGTTCCTTTAAAGATTGGGAGCTTGATATCATCATTCACATGGGCCATATTGGATCGAGGGGGGGCAAGGGGGGAGGGGGAGGAGGAGGGGGAAGACTGGTAACATGAGGAAGGGAGATTTCTATGGTAGACTAACCTGCGACAGGACTACTCAGGCTAGCTTTACTTTCAGATTGGGAAGGGTTCTCAGGGATAACAGATCTTCGCTATGGAGTTATGAGAGGGTTTCTAACAAAAGGGGTTTCTTTAGATTTAGATTCTTATAGACATAATGAGGTATAATTAGTATTCTGGCCTAGGGTATAGGATCCAAGAGTTTTCTCGTATCTTTTACCGTTGTGAAGCAAACCACTTTGCTCGTCAAAGTCACTTTCGCTTCCAAACATAGGTTAGTAGCAATAAATCTAGCAATCTGATTCGATAAGCAATATGCCTTTCTCAGCCAAGAGCATTTTAATTTTCAGACTTAATGAATTCAGGTACTTACCCATTGGTCCTTTGAAAAACTGTCGTTCTACTTTGCTGAAAGAAGTATGTGTGTTAATGGTGAACTCCGTCACAAATGTGTCAAGGGTTCGTGTTATCCAGAAGTCAACAGCTCTTGATACCATGTTGTTCACACTTTTCAACAACTTAATTATTTCTGGGGTCCAGGAAAGAGACTGATCTTCTTTGAATTTTTCCTTTCTTCCTATCAACCTGGATAACCACTGGTGCAATTCTATGTGGATACTACCAAAGAAAATTTCATAAATATCAGAAAAAACGTACCTTTGTAAAAATTCATCTCAGCTACTATGAGGATCCTTATTTTCTTGTTCAGCAAATTTTAGATAGGTATCTTCAACCCAGTCACTGATTTATTTTACTGAGGACCTCCAAAACATATCCCTCCAGGTACGAAGTAGATCCGTCTTAAAGAAAATACTGGTTTAACCAACAACGGAACCAATTTTTTGGGGCTTAGGGCAGACCCGGGTTCTTATACTTTTATATTCACATCAACAAATAGACTCACAATGTTGTCTCTTTCAGCAACAACCTACGAATAGGTTGCAGTCTCACTCGAAACAGCTATGGGGTGCCCCAGAATCAGGTTTTTGCATGCAAAAGAGGGATACTACTGTACCTTTAGCCTTAACAAAGAATGATCATGCAATATAGAGCTTCGACATTCACTTAAATAGCTTCACAGTTTAGATAAAAAGACAGTTTCTTGCTTAACCCTTAACTGGGAATTCACAACGAAGTTAATACTTAACAATTTATCTTACTTTATCATTCATCTACTTATCAAATATGCATAAAACATAACAGGAAAAAAATAAACAGAACCACCACAACACAAGATATACGTGGTTCATCCCTAGTGTAGGGGTAACCTGCATAGGACTATGTTTATAATCAACAAGTTACAAATGACACAGTTCTGATCTGTGCACTCAGCTGCAGATCTTCTCAACAACCCAAAACTGTGCAGTTAGCTGTAGAATCTTTCTTCCAAAACCCTCTGTGCACTCATCTATAGAGGTCATCCATGCACTCAGCTGGGACTTAACCTTTCTACAAAAACCTCTATAAACTCAGCCGTATAGGTAATCCATGCACTCAGTTAGGACTTAACCTTAAACCCTAAAAATAGATCTTAGCTTCTTCGCATCAACTTATCATCATAATACAAAAATCATACTTCACTCCTTTACATAAGTTCCTATTTATACAAGTGCACTATTATAATACCATGGGATTAAACCATGGGTACCCAAAAACCATGGGACATTTACGAAAAGAGGGGCTTCGACCCAACCCCAAAGCTCCTAAGACTATATTGGACCGCAACTCCTCTTACAAGCTTCGCACCAAAACCGCGGAGCTGCCAAAATTAAGGACCTTCAAGGTTCGAACCCCAATAGAGAGAGATAGTTATGAGAGAACCTCTGCACCTTTTTAGTTGATGCATAGTGACATTGCTGGTCCATTCCCTCATATGTCTATGAGTCAATCCAAATATGAACTCACCTTCATAGATGACTTTTCCAGGTATTGTTGGGTTTACTTCCTAAAGCACAAGTCTGGAGTTTTTGACCTCTTCAAAGTCTTTAGAGACTTGGTTGAAAACCAATATGGGAGGAAACTCAAGATCCTCGGATCTACCAATGGTGGTGAGTATGTTAAGTCTAACTTCATCCAGTATTGAAAGTATCCAGGTATCTATATGCAACATTCTATTCCTTACACACCACAACAAAATGGTGTTGCTGAGAGAAAGAACATATCAGTGAAGGAGATGGCAACTTACATGATGGAGGCTAAATATTTTCCACCAAATTTTTTGGCTGAGGATATAAACTGTGCATCCTATATCCAAAATAAGGTTCCACATAGGTATCTTGATGGTATGACTTCTTTCAAAGCTTGGAGTGGACACAAGTGAGATGCGACCCATTTCAGTATTTTTGGTTCAAAGGCTTGGGTTAGAATTCCAACTGAAAAGAGCAAGGATTTGCAACCCCAAAGCCAAGATTTCCTATTTTTTGGGTATTCTAAAGATTCAAAAGAATATAAGCTGATCAACTTGAGCACTAACAAATATTTTATTGAAATAAGTGTTCATTTTGAAGAAGAGCTTTTAGCAGCAGTTGAAGTTGGAGAATCCTCTTCACCCACCACAACCATTGATTGTAAGTGAAGAGACTAATGATTTTTTGGATTATGATGTGTATGATAATGATGAATTAATTTCAGGTATTAACATCCCTACAAGACCAAAGTGGGCAGCAAGGACCATTCATGCAGCTGGGGAACTAGCTAGAAATCCTAATGACAATAGGAGGACTAGATCTCAATTTGAGAGTGCCCTTTGTGTGAAAGATCCACTCTTTTCCAAGAAGTGTTATTTTATGATAGATTTTTATCCACATACATATGAAAATGAAACACATGATCCAATATGGAAAACAACCATGGAAGAAGAATTCAACTCGCTCCAGAAGAACAACACATGGGAACTGGTTGATCTCCCCCCAGGGAGAAAGCTAGTGAAGTGTAAGTGGGTCTTTAAAACTAAGTTTTCTATTGATGTTTCACATTTTAAATATAAGGCATGATTGGTATCCAATGGCTACTCTTAGGTACATGGTATTGATTACAAATATACCTTTGCACTAGGGGCAAAGACAGACTTGATAAGGCTAGCTTTAGCCATTGCAGCTTCAAAGAAATGGGAGGCACATCACATGGATGCAAAGTGTTCCTTTCTAAATGGAGATATGAATGAATATATTTCTATGTAGCAACTAGAAGGTTTTGTATCTAATCCATATTTAGTGTCTAGGTTAAAGAAATCATTGTATGGGCTCAAGTAAGCCCCAAGGGATTAGTATGCCAAGATTTATGGTTTTTTGCTATCACTGAGTTTTGTTTGATGAAAGCATGATCCTAATGTATATTTGAAGCTGATTCATGGTTTTTTAATGACTATTATTCTCTATGTAGATAACCTACTGATTATAGAGAGTTCAAAGAAAAAGATTTCCTCCTTGAAGGATGCGATGAACCATGCCTTTTCTATGACATATTTGGCACTGTTGAGCCAATTCTTGGGTCTTGAAATTGATCAATCCCAACATGGAATTAGGATTCATCAGTCAAATTATGTTTCATATTTTCTCACCAAGTTCACGAGGAAATATTGAAATCCAAGCAAGACTTCATTCCTTTCAGGAGTTAAGCTTGAGAAAGCAGGTTCTTCTCTTATGGTAAATAATACACAGTATAGGAAGTTTATTCGGTGTTTTCTTTATCTTACACATACTTGACATGACTTACCATATGTAGTTAGTGTGGCTTTGAGATACATGGATCCTCCTCATGAGATACATTGGAGATGTTAAATTTTCATATGCTTAGCTAAGACATTAGTATTTAATTTCATTTTCATAACAAAAGCATATAACCAGGATCATTGAGAGATAGACAAGCACAACCATACAAAAGGAACACAAATATTTATCCCGGGAAAACCCTAAAGGAAAAAACCCAGCAAAATATTCCTCAATATAGATGCCCCAAAAATATAAAAGATAAAACCAGCAAGGAGATCAAAGCCTGATCCTCCTCCTTCTCCAGCTACTTCTCTTATCCACTAATGCGATATACAAGTGAGAGTGTGTGTCTCAAATGAGGAGCACTACACCTCTATTTATATTCATCCGTTCACTTAAGTTAACTCATTTGACATGTAGGCTCGAGTTAAATCATGTAGGCTCGAGCTACACATGTAGGCTCAAATAACCACACTAGGGTGCTGATGACCCACCTTTACAATTAGAGGGGACTACCTCATGAATCTTATTAGTTATTTTGATTAGGAGCATCGGGGTACAATGTAATACAAGTGGTTCTCCCGATAGGACCATCGGGTACCACAAAAGATACATATAGAATATTCTTCGAAGTTACAATATTTCAACACTCCCCCTTAACGAGAAGGGTATTCTACAACAACATCAACAACAACAAGAGTAGAGATAGGGGACATCATCAACATTAACAGGGTAACACATCTATAAATCATTGGAATATTTTCAACATCATGTAGTCTTCATCATCAATCTTTAGTATTCATCATCAGCAACATCTTCAGTCTTTGATCAACAACATCTTCAGCATTTTGATCTTTCAATGACATCTTCAGCACTTGGACCTTTCGATCAGCAACATCTTCAGCACTTTGATTGTTCAATCAGCAACAACATCTTCATCATTTTGACCTTTTGATCAGTAACATCTTCAGCATTTTGACTTTTCGATCAGCAACAACATCTTCAGCACCTTGACTTTTCGATCAGTAGCAACATCTTCTGTACTTTGATCTCTTGATCAGCAATATCATTATCAACACTTTGCCCTTTCGATCAGCAGCAACATCATCGTCATCATATTCTAATTTGTCGGTCATAATCATCATCACATTCTGATCTTTTGATCAAAAACATCATCAACATACTCTGATCTTTCGATCAGAAACATCATAATCATAGTGCGTCATCATCATACTCTGATCTTTCGATCAGAAACATCATAATCATAGTGCGTCATCATCATACTCTGATCTTTAGATCAGTACGTCATCATCATCATACTCTGATCTTTCAATCAGTACAACATCATCATCATCAGCAACAACCTGCAATCCACAACTCAAAGAAAAAGAGTCTTTGGATCATTTTTGGACTTAAAGTCCAGGGATGATGCAATCCCACCACATTCTCGACAACCTAAGTTATCGGATTGATTACGAGAGAATCAGTCCCTATCAATTTAGGACTAAGTCCAAGGACGATGCAATCCTACCACATTCTCGACGACCGAAGTCACCGGATACAATTACGGGATAATCACTCCCTATCACTTTAGGACTTGAATCCAAGGATGATGCAATCCTACCACATTCTCGACGACCGCAGTCACCGGATACAATTACGGGATAATCACTCCCTATCACTTTAGGACTTGAGTCCAAATATGATGCAATCCTACCACATTCTCGACGACTGAAGTCACCAAATACAATTATGGGATAATCACTCCCTATCACTTTAGGACTTACGTCCAAGGATGATGTAATTCTACCACATTCTTGAGGACCGAGGTCACCAGATCTATTATGGATAGATGTCCCAGGATGATACAATCCCTCTTCATTCTCGAAGACCAAGGTCTCTGGATCACTTTAGGGCAAGTGCCCAGGGATGATACAATCCCACCACGTTCTCGAGGACAGAGGTCACCAGATCTATTGTGCATAGATGTCCCGGGATGATACAATCCCTCTTCATTCTCAAGGACTGAGGTCTCTAGATCACTTTAGAGAAAATTCCCAGGGATGATACAATCCCACTGCAACATCACTACTCCCCCTTTCGAGGAAGGTCTTTCTGAACAACACCAAGCTTGTCTTGAAAGTGTTCGAACTCTACTCGAGGGAGAGCCTTCGTCAGTACATCATCATCCAAACCATCATCATCTACATATTCAATATATGAATACTGATCTATCACCATCTGTATCTCCAATATGTGAATACTAAAAGCATCATCATCTATATCTTCAGTATAGAAATACTGAAATCATCATCATCTCTATATTTAGTATAAAAATACGGAATCACCATCATCTATATCTACAGTATGTAAATACTGAAATATCATCTATATCTTCAGTATGGGAATACTGAAATCATCATCATCTCTATATTCATTATATAAATACTAAATCACCATCATCTGCATCTACAGTATCATTATCTTCATCTTATCTTGTATGTAGAAATACTGGATTTCTACGTGTTACATGGAACACAGGGTTATTTGTCCTCACAACTGTGGTTATCACATAGAATCATTGTTGTGTCCATCTTTAGGTCAAAGAGACCTGATATCAGCTTTTGAAGCCATATGGCTTCACAACTTAGTAGAGCAATCTGCTATGTATTCTGCTTCAACCGTGCTAAGAGAAACATTGGACTGTTTCCTACTAAACCATGAACTCATAGCAGACCACAAACAAAATCATATACCCGATGTGCTTTTCCTGTCTAAGATACTTCCAGCCCAATCTGCATCTGTGTAGCCATACAATATATACTCATGGCTACCATCATAGTATAGACCAAATTCGATAGTCCCTTTCAGATATCTCATCACATGTTTTGCAGCTACTAGGTGAATTCGTCTTGGTTGAACAAGATATTGACTTAAGGTGTTCACATCAAAACAAATGTCTGGTCTGGTATTTGTTAAGTACATCAATGACCCAATGATTTGTCTATAGTGAGTCACGTCCACTAACTCTAATGAGTCATCAGCTAACAGCTTCAGGTTGGAGTCCATGGGTGTGGCCATGAATTTTCATTTCAACGTATTGAATCTCTTCAATATCTCTACCACATACTTTCCCTGGTTGAGAAATATTCCTTCTTAACTTTGCCATACTTCCAGACCTAGGAAATAATGCATTAACCCAAGGTAATTCATCTCAAATTCTTCTGCTAATTTATTCTTGCTTTCCATAATCTGTTTCTCATTCCCTGTCAAGAATAAGTCATCCACATATAGTAATAGAATGACAGGTACATATTCTACAGCCTTGCATGAAAGTTTAGGATCGACTTTACTCTTGGAAAATCCCATGCTCATCAGGAAACTATCTATTCTTCCATACCAAGCTCTGGGAGCTTGCTTCAGGCCATAGAGGGCCTTCTTCAACTTGCATACTTGATTCCTTCTGTCTTCAACTTCAAATCCTCGTGACTATTCGATGTAAAACTCTTCCTCAATCATATCATTATGGAAGGCTTGTCTTTACTTCATCATGGAAGAAACTACCATGATAGTTTTGAAGGAAGTGTACCTTGCTTCCTGGAGTAAGTGTCTCTTCATAATTAATTCCCTCGTTCAGCCACAAGTCTTACCTTACTTCTATCAGCAACATATCTTATCTTGCAAATCCATTTGGAAGATACCACATTCTTGCTTTCTAGTTTGAGTACTATATCCCAAACATCATTCTAGTATAACAACATCTTCTATGAGTTTGTCTTCTCAGGTCATCAACATATCCTAGTCTTTTGCATTCAACCTTGATGGTTGGAACCCAATTTACTCTTGGTAAAGTCTCAATCCATCACAAAGCTATCCATCATGTCATACCATGTCAAACTCAGACATAATTTTCTGTAGTCACCCCCCCTGAAGTGGAGGATCATATTCCCTCTTCATTCGGTACAGGTGCTTCTATGCTTGATATATACTGGTCAATAGAGTATGTCATGTCATAGTCTATTCTTTCTAGGGATAATCACGAACCTTGCTTTGTACACTTGTTCCATCATATCGTATACATCATTCCCCATGATCAACTATTATTCTTTGATCATAGCTTCTTTCATAGTATTCTTTTCTTCATCTTGAGTTATCTCTTGTACCCATGGTTGTCTTCATCCTTCAAGGTGGATCTGCCACTTTTTGAAGCTCTTTCTTCCGTCATGGTGTCTCTCACCCTGGGAGCTTTAGATTCATGTTTATTGGAGTGGATCTTGAATTGTCATTACTTGTTCTTCGGAACAAGTCTCATCCTTCTTTTCTTGTAGGAGGTTGTTGATGACATTTCCTACAATTCAAATGCACTAGTTGCATGGTTAGAACTATTTCATAAAACATATGCATAATGACAAATTCTTATGCATCATGCAACTATTTAGTCTATAAAAAATTCACCCATATCTCACATAAAATTTCTAGATGCCTTCCATCTCTACCATGACATTATTGAGATTGTGCACTAATCCAATATGTCAGCAAAGAGGTTTGATAAGTAGCAATCGAGAGTTGTATAGCACCATGAGCTACTTATCCATCATATGCATATTAGTAGTATACAATCATTAATGAAAAAAATACATCAACTGAATATAATCAAATGTATAACAAAACAATATCATGAAATGACAATTGAATACTTATCTTTATTTGTTTCATGGGTATATTCCTTCTTGAGTCTTCAGCTTTATCATCTTCTTCATTCATGATAGCATCATTTCTTATCCAAATGCTGAGGTGGATAAGCAGTTCTTCAAGAGTTGAGATATTCATATTCCTCATTGATTCAGGGATATTCTTTGGAAGATGAGAGCTTGATCTTCAGAGATGCGCTTCTTCTTCTTCCCAAAGTCGGCTAAAAGTAATCACTTCCTTCTAGAACACATTTCTTAAATGAATGAATTCCATGATCCTGGGAGGCCATTCAAGGTGGCCATCACCACTTTTGCATTCTTCACTTCTTCTTTCTGTTAGAATAATCAACCCATAGTATTTACCCACTTAGACATTATTTCATTTATTTTGTCTTATTTGCCTAGTCCATGAGTCCGACCATGTGCAAGTTGTCAATTGCCTATCCATAGAGGTCAAACTTGCCATTATTGACTCATGGAGTGCTTTGGAAAGTTCTAGGAATCAAATCTGCTTTATTCCTGGCCTCCTAGGCGCCCTTCTGCTTTTTCTGCTTTGTTGACTGCTTTTCCAGTTTTTAAAGCACATAAGGAAAGCTAG